>PVKZ01000066.1:1695830-2037294 GCA_004027375.1 Macroglossus sobrinus
AAAAAAAAAAAAAAAAAAAAAAAAAAAAAAAAAAAAAAAAAAAAAAAAAAAAAAAAAAAAAAAAAAAAAAAAAAAAAAAAAAAAAAAAAAAAAAAAAAAAAAAAAAAAAAAAAAAAAAAAAAAAAAAAAAAAAAAAAAAAAAGGAAAGAATAAAAGAAAAGAAAAAAGAAAAGAAAAAGAAATAAAAGTGAGATGTTCTATCTCCAAACGTGAGATGTCGTCTTTGTATTTACAAGGCCACATGGGGCAGTGGAAAGAAAGTATGTGGCAAATGCTGATACCACATACTTTTCTTGTTTATTAATTTGTTCCTCTTTGGTTTCCAATTGTCCCTGTGGGAATGGAAACTCCAAAGGACAGACTTGCCTATCTGCTTCTTTCTGTGTCCCAAGGCCTATAGCCTAGGGCCTGTATGCGGTTGGCATTCATTAGATATTTCTTGAATGAATAAGTGAATTTATTCAGTTCGGGTTGTGCTCTTAATCTGTGTTGGCCACAGTGTTGAGCTCACTTAACTCTTCCAACAGCCCGAGAAGATAAATATGATTAGCCCCATTCTTCAGATGAGGGACCTGAGGCTCAGAGGGTGAGCTGTAGGGCTGAGAGATTTAGCTCTTTTGCTGACCGGCTCAGAGGCCCCCAGGGGCCCAGCAGGCAGTTGTTACTAGGAAAGACTCATGCCCTAGTGACCTGGTGACCTCACATCTCTTTCTTCCGAGGGTTGGGCAACACCTCCTCCCAGTCCTGTGGGGCAGCTGTGGGTACCTGCTCAGCAGTGCCTTAGGCCTCCAGCTTTCCCCAGTACTTGCTCTTTGTCCTAGTGGCTAAGGGAGTGGCTGCCTGGCTTGTACTTTGTGGATCGGCGCCCAGCAGGAATGTGGCAATCTCACACCTCTGGGGGTGCGGGTCAGGGTGGTCTGCAGGCTGGACACTGAGGCAGATGAACCTAAAGCACAGTGGTGTTTTCTTGCCACAGACCCCTCTCCCTAGAGCCAAAGTAGGCCTGGATTAGGGGGTCAAGTTGTGGGAGAGCAGGGTGGGTTCAAGAGGAAAGTGAAATAATAAGAGGGAGGAGGAGGATTTAGACTCCATCCCAGAATGAGAAGAAAGACCTCCTTTGCTCAGGTGACCTCATGGTGAATTTTCAGTGATCCAGTTGTGGGACCGCCAGAGGAAGAGCAATATCGGTCAGTTCCAGGTGATGGTGTCCATGGGAGGCAGACTAGAACAGTGATGAAGACCAGAGCTCTGAGTTAGGGTTTGTCATTTAGCAGCTGAGTGAATTAGGGCATGTTCTTTAATTTGCTTGGGCCTCAGTTTCCTCAC
Organism: Macroglossus sobrinus; assembly: GCA_004027375.1. Lineage (NCBI taxonomy): Eukaryota > Metazoa > Chordata > Mammalia > Chiroptera > Pteropodidae > Macroglossus > Macroglossus sobrinus. The sequence goes on from PVKZ01000066.1 coordinate 1,697,157, forward strand.
CCCTGTCTCAATGGGTGGTTGAAACATTGGGAAGATAACACTGTCTGAAGAACCTAGTGCAGTGTCTGGGTGTTATTAACAATAATAATGACAATCAGTGACTGGATGATTTGATGGCAGATCGGTGTAGGAAACCAGTAGGTAGACCCCATGCTTTCTAGCTCATGTATTATCATTTGATGCCTCTTCCTTTTTCTATCTATGCAGCACTTACTCTCTCTGGGTGGGAAGCTAGGACTGTAGATTTGAACAAGGCATGTTTCCTGTCCTGTGGCTGTGGAGGGTGGCCAGTGCAGAGGGAGTGTCCTGTAGCAGAGAGTATCAATGGATAAGTGGGACATGATGCAGAAGGGCATTCTAGGCACAGAGACCAGCCTGTCACAATGCCCAGCACATCCTGCGGCTGGTGAATGAGCAGTAACTGACTGTGGGGAGGCATGAGCTGGAGGACTCCCGTGAGGGTGAAGAACCAATGGGATGACCTAAGTGCCCGGAAGAGTCACAATCCAGGAGCACCAGGATTTGCACCCTGAGAATCAAGCTGAAGGCTGCTTTGGGTGGGGGGTGGGGTGGGAGCTCTTGGGGAAGGTGACCTTGACAGTGACTAGGTTTTCCCCAGGCCTCACAGGTAGGATGGAATGAGTGGGATCACCCCGTGGTCTGTGCAGTTTGTCCCCAGTCCCTGGGTGTGGAGCAGAGGCGTGAGGCTGAAGCACAGCTTCTCATCAGCAGTCCCGGGTGCAGTCCTCTGCCATTGTGTTAGGGCCAGGCCCACACAACTACCCAGTACTCGACAGATGGGAAAGTTGGTAGCTTTACGGAGTAAACCCTCAGTAAATTTAATGATGATAATTATTGCCATAATAATAATTAGTATTACTCCTATTACCACTACTATTATCCCTTTAGCATGTGACTACGAAGTTCACATAGCATTTTTACATTCATAGTTCACGTCCTTGTGAAGATTTTTATTTTTATTTTACAGATGAAGAACCTACAGCCCAGGGATGTAGAAGTGTCTTGACCAATAAGGTTGCTGTGGCAGGAACTCGACAGGCGTGTGGGATTTGTGGCCCCCCAAGTCCACCTGGTCAAGAAGGGACAGTTTTTGAAAGGGGCCCCTTAGCCATTCATGTCTGTGCCTTGTCTAAACTAAGTTCCCAGGATTATCTCTATAGAGCAACAGATCCCCAGTCTTTCTGGAGTTGCAACATCCTCCTATTGTGTGATTTTGCAATAGTTGCAGCTCCTCCAAGAAAGTGTGACTTCCATTGATTCCTCTGTAAGCATTAGGGAAGCGGAAATCTTTTTGAGAATTTTGCGGCTGCACTGGAGATGAGTGGAGCACCCTGGTGAAAACACTGAACCTGGGAGTCTGGAAGAAGGGCATGGGTTCAGGTTCCTCTTTGCAGTGTGACCTTGGACAAGTCAGGCCCCTCTCTGGGCCTGAGTTTCCTCATCTGTCCCATCTCTGCCATGCTGTGACTCATGATTTTTCTATCAGGGGGCTGTCTTGCTTTTGTAAATTCTGCTTGAGGCAGAACCGCGAGGTTCTGGAAAAAGAGGGAAAAGGTTAGTTAGTTACTAGGGACAGATGGAGCTGGGGAACTGTCACATCCCAGACAGGCAACTGAATTTCCCTACAGCTAGCCGGCAAAGCAGTTGCAGGTTCTTAACACCGGTTGCATCCCCTTTCCTGGTGACAGGTGCTGACTCTTCTTTGAACTGCAAATTGGAAGGAATGTGTCATGGGATCATGTGCCTTAAATGAGTGGGTTTGGAAGGAGGAGAAGGAAAAGGAGGAAGGAGAAGGAAGTCCAGGCGGGAGAATCCCCGATTTCCAACCTCCCCAGTGAATCACAGAACATTTGGCTAAGTCACTCATGGGGGTGGAAAGATTGGGTGAAAATCAGGAACTTCTAAATCCTCTACAGCTAGATTCTATCTAAAATTCATGTCTTCCTTTTCCCCACAGTCCTTTTTTATCCATTTTGACTCATTTTTTGTAATGTGTCAAACTGCCTTTCAGTTTTCCTCTCTATTTCAGTTAAAAAATATTTAACAGGGGAGGGAAGGTGTTGGTGAATTCTCAGATACCCTGGGGGTCCTCACACACTGTCTTGGGTGCTCTTTGAGGGCCAGGATGGCCATTCGTGGGCCCTGGCCCTCGGTGTCTCTCATGCAGAGCTACTGCCGGCTCAACCATGAGGTCTGCAATTATTTAAAGAAAGCCCACATCAAGTGGAAAAACAGCCACCATACTGACCATGTGGCCAGTAGGCAATCCAACACCAGAGCTACCCAACTCCCTCCGGCCCTCACCAGCTGCTGCATTTTGCAGTTGGGTGGATTAGGTGGCAACGGACTGACAGGCAGGTCCAGGTGCACGCAGTGGGTGCCCGTGCAGGAGGCCTGGTCCTGCTTCAGCCTGGAAGACAGGATCTGTCTACATCCAGGGCAAGCTCTGCTCTGAGCTCTACAGAAAAGTTAAACATTTTAAAGCAACTTGGTTGGGTTATAAGGAAAGCTAAAAATTATGGAATTTAAAACCAAAAATTTATATTCTTACAATTCAGGCGTATGTTTCATTGTTCCATGGTTCACCATTGACCTCAAAGTGTTTTGAAGAAATAATTGATTATTTTAAATTTCTTTTTTCATTTTATATTTCGGTTGGTTGTTCAACAATGGAATATATATTTAAGTTAATATTAAAAATCTTTGTAATAAAACAAATTTAATAATTTAAATATTTCCAGTGCTAGGAACTAACTTGTCAGAGAAAGTGAGACCACTCCATCTTATAACTTCTTCCCCTCAAGAAACAACTCTTAGCAGTTTGGTGTGTTTAAATGCCTTTCAACAGAATATCTGATTACCTATTTTTTAAAAAAATTTTTATATAAATTGTATTTTTTTTTGTTACAAAAGTGGCAAGTGTTAATTTATTGAAATTTGAGAGACTACAATTAGGTAAAAGGAAAGAAAAAAAATTCCAGCACCTAGAAATAACCAGTCAAAAGCAGTGTGTTTTTTTTTTTTGTTTTTTCTTTTTAAGTAATGTTGTAGTTTATACCTCCAGCTAAGCTTCCCTTCTTGGGCACACTTTTCCTGCCTCCCAGCAGTTATTTATGGGCTGATTTCTGCTGGTGACCTTGAGAGGGAGACAGTCTAGACTCTAGACTTGGTTTAACTGTTGCCTACCATGTGACCTCTTCTAGTCCCTCTTCTTCCTTCATAAAGTGGGAACGACCCCTTCATTGCTGTGAGAATACAGGTATCATGGAGTTCAAAGCTCTTTGCACAGTGTAGGATCATAAACAGATATAAGGTCACCGGTGTTGTGACTTCACCACCCTGTACCTGCTACAGTAACTGCTGCTGTTTTAACTCAGTATTTGGCTTGGAAATATCTGATTACCTCCAAGTATTTCACATGACCAATTGCCATTATACCCCAGGATTTAATCACCCCCAAGGTTTGGCTTTTATTCCACACACTGTCTACCATATCTCTCTGTATATATGTTTGTTAATATGTACAGAGCAAGGTAAACACTCTTACTGGTAGAGAAGGCATTCAAACCCAGGATTCTTGATTTAGACTCTTTGGCTGTTTGAAATGTTAACTGAAGCCTTGTGATTCAGGCTTCAATTGGAGCAGACCCAAGAGGAAGAGATTGTATGTGTTCCTGTGGGTGGGTGTCACACATAGCATGCTCCAGGAAGACACAGCTACCTAACAAGTTAATTTTCATAATGGTTTCAACATATAGCATTGTTCAATGGACAAGAGACAATAGACTTGCTTTTGTATTTATTTTGAAAATATAATATGTGATCCTGCTTGAAAAATTGTAAAAGTAATAAATGGAAGTCATCTTTGTCCTTATTGTATTCCTATCCGCAGAACAACCCTGCTACCAATTTCTAACATGCTCTTCAGAGGTAAACCTTGCAGACACCAGCATATATATGGTCTAACTTCCTGATTCCACTTTTTGCACAAATGGTAGCAAGCTAAGAACATTGCCGTGCAACTTGCTTTTTTCCACTTAATAATTTATCTTAAAGATCATTATGTACCATTATGTAAAGAAAGAACTACTGCATTTTTTGGCTTGACTCTAGTTTGTTTCACCAGCCCTCTGTTGGGGATTTAGGTTATTTCTAATTTAGTGCTGCTACTAGTGTGCAGTGAACATCTCTGACTGTCAATTTGTATGTGTGTAAGTAGATGTGTAGGGTAAATACCACAGAGGTGAATTGCCCAGTGAAAGGCTGTGTACTTTTAAAATTTTAATGAACATTGCCACATTCTCCTTCATGGAATTCTATCAGTATTACATTCCAACAGAAATGAATAAGAAATGCTTGTTTCCTCACACCTTTACCAACACAGTGTGGTATTAAATTATTTTGATCTTTGTCAATCTGGTGTCTCTGGAGTTTTAATTTGCAGTCTTTCTCAAATGGTTCGGAGTCACTGGTTTCTCTAAAAGAACTGCCTATTGTGTTGTTGATTGTTTTCTTACTGATTTGTATGGGTGGGCTTGTTTTCCCCAACCTTCCCTTACCCTGGGACTTTCTCAGGCTCCGCCCTCCCTTCTGGCAGCCTGGGTTGGAGGAGAAAGCCCTCTGGTTTAGGATAGGGATTTAGATCCTTGTCCTGCCACCTACCTTTTATGTGACCTTGACAATTCAATAACTCTTGAGTCAGTCTCTCCCATGCTGAAAGGTGAGGATGTTAGTTCAACAGCAGGGTTTTTGGATAGATGAGATAATCAATGGGAAACTGTTTTATAAACTGTAGAAACATTAACTTTTACTTAGTTTCAAATGAGTGATAAGATTTTAGATTCCTTAAACTTTAGAGCCTAGTCATCTCGGTTAAACAGGTGAGCAAAGTGGGGCCCAGAGAAAATGGCCTTGCCGGAGTCCTATGGCCTGACTGGCAACGGGGCCCTCAGTTGTCTTGCTATATAGTAGGAGCCATAGAGAATGTAAATCAAGACATCCTGATTTTTATAGTAAATTATCCCAGCTTCTATGACAGCCTTCCTCTTTCATGGGAATGCTGCGTGGCCATATCCTAAGAGTCTGTACTTCAGAACTGAAAAATACCTAGGTTGAGTCCCAGTCCTGCCAGCTGTTAGCTGCAGACTCTCCATCCAGTGACTTTACCTTCTGGGCTGTAAAGTGCAGAGGGCTGTTGAAAAGGTTTCTGTAACCACACTGGTTCCCCATTTGGCACATGATGGAGTTTGGTTGATGGTGTCATAATTACTGTTTGGCTTTGCAGGAGGCATGGCCACCTGTGGTCAGGGAGCCAGGCCCTGGTGTCTGACACCCTGGGTTCGAGGCCTTGCCCTGCCCTCCCTTGCTGGTTGGGCATCTTACTTCACCTTTGAGGCAATGATAGGAGTCCTGGACACACAGGGATGATTCGAAGAACCAGTGGACTTTGTATAATAAGTGCTCACTGTGTAGGAGGCACTTTATAAAAAAATAAGTTATTGAAAAGACACTTATGGAAATGTCTATTATGTGCTGGCACTGGTCCAGATGCTGGGGATTTGGCAGAAAAGAAGCAGGGGCCCTGGCCTTGGAGAGTGTATGTCCTAGCTTATTGTTGTTTTATGTTTATTGTTGCTCTTGGTCCTAGTAATGGCAGCGTAGTCGTCTGGCCAGCATTAGATCCTGATGTGGATTCTGTTTGGCCCCTGCCTAGAAACTCTAGAACACATACTCTGAGGAGATTTAGGGATTTTTTCCTGCCCTTCTAGATTCTGCAGATGACTTCCTGTAACCTCAGGGAACTTGACTCAGCCAGCCCGCTTCCCTTGACCTCCCACAAGCCATGGGGGCCTCATCTGCTGACCTGTGAGCAGAGTGGATCAGAGCATCCTTGACTGGGGCCCACAGCCCTAAGGTCCGGTGCCTTGTTTGACATGCCACCGAGACTAGATCTGGCTTGGCCTGGATCTCTCTGGCTCATTCATTGTTCTGCCAAGGGGCATTTCCCTCTCATCCAACCCATATTTAATGCACATTTCCTGTGTGCTAACTGTGCTTAGACCTGGGGACACAGCAGTGAACTAGACTCGGTCCTGCCGATGGCAAGCTGGCATAAGGAGACAGAAAATAAACAAGATGATTGCAGCTAGTGATAATCCCTGAGAAGAGAGTCAATAAGATAAGGACATGTGATGGGTTACGGGGAGGGAAGTCAAGCGACATTAGAAAGGGTGATCTGGAAGCCCCTCTGAGATATTCATGCTGAGGCCTGAGAAATCAGAAAGGAAGCAATCTTTTGGAGGAAAGGGGTTCTAGGCAGTGGGGACAGCAAGGGCAAAGTCCATGAGCGGCTGAGCTTGTCATTCTCACAAAATATACCCAACTTATGCAAACTGGATCCCAGGGAGGCTATGTAGAGACCCGAGTGTTTGAGCATCTTTTCGGAACAGGTGATGTGCTAGTTATAAATCAGAGCAGGCCCCACCAGAGGGTATAGCTAAGTGAGCCTGGGTGAAGTGCGTGAATAAATGCATTTTAGGCCATTGCTTGAGCTACAGTATCTCTTTGAAATGAGTAAAATCTTCAAGGTCTTTGTAAGTTGCAGAATTGAGGGCTTTCCCGAGTTCAGAATAGCTCTGGCAGGTTGTCCTAACAGATGAGGACTTCCAGACTGATTCTCTGGCTAATGGTGTCAGCCCACAGCCACCGTGGACACAAAGTCAATTTCCACCCTTGGATCTGTGATTTAACGCCTGGCTGCTCAGGTAGCTGCCGAGAGTGGAGGTCAGTGGGGCTAATTGGGTGGCTTAACAAGAGAGAGGTTCTTAGAATTGGAATAGCTGGGCCCAGGGCAGGGTCAGGATACAGATAAACCAGGAGGGATAGACCAGGCGGCTAGGCCCGGAGGAGGCAGGAGGCCCAGCCAGAGGGAGACGCTGGTCAGAGCTGGAGTGACATAGATTAATGTGGAGGCCATGGACTTTCATGGACACGGCTGCCCAGGTGGGCAGTGCGGGGGCATTTTCTGTCCTGGATTAATCTCCTAGCAACAGCCCGGGTGACGGGGATCTTTTCTCCTTCCCTCCCCCTTAAATCATGACTGTTGCCCCCTATCCCACATATAGTACTATCTGGGGTCAGTACCAGCTGGTGTTGGGGACAGGTATACCACATGACGGCCATGTGAGGGTACAGCTTATGGTGGTAAAGCTAAAAGTTCACTTGGCCGTCTCATATCCCACTGTGAGTTGGACTCTGGCTGGGTAACCTGCCTTTGGGGCAAGTCCAGCCTCTTACCTTGTTCTAGGTCAGAATTCACTTACTCATCCATTCACTCATTCACTCATTCGCCTATTCAATCATACTATCTTTTCGGTTGTTCATTTAGTCAACCAATATTTATCGAGCCATAGTTTGTGCCAGGCTCTCTGTTGAGTGCAAGGGGCACAGTCAACAGGACAGAGCATCCGCTATGCATTTCACACATCACCATCATGATGATTATACTTGCCATCAAAGCTCCACCCGTCCGTTACTGTTGTGAGACATACTTCAAAAGACAAGTCCTAGGACCTGGCTGAGGGAGCTAAATCCACGTGAGATCTCCAAGGTGGTCACCTGTCAGGGCAGGTGTCACCTATTGCGATCTGGGGTCATATTTGAGAGCTCATCGTCAAGGGATTCAAAGGTGACCGCAGGCCAGCTCTGCCAATGTACTTGAGCCTAACCTTCCAGGCTCGAGAGGCATATTGTATCTCAACTGTGGGATTATAGCCTGCTTTAAAAAAAAAAAATTTTTTTTAAACAAATATTTAGTAGTTATAAATTTTTCTCATTTTATAGTTTTAAAGCACATATAATTGATTAAAGAATTGGCCATTTTTTATAGTCACAATTCCTCTAATTCACATCAGAGTAACTTCTGCTTTGTTTTTTAAATATAAATAAAAAATTTATTAAAATATTTTTTATAAAAGAATTAAATCTTTATTGAAGAAAATTAAAGAAATCGATATACCCTCCAAAAGGAAATAAAAACCACCTGTACTTATTACTATTCTTCCCATAATACATTTTTTCTTTTGAAATAAATCAGATCATGTTGTCTTTGTGACTTTTTTACTTAGCATTATATTGGATAATAGGTCTTTATTAAAGTCTCATCAATCTTTATTAAGGTTTATAGAGGGTCTTTTTCATGACCTTACAATTTTTAACTCACTGTTTTGATGGTAGCAGATAATATTCCTCATGGATGTAGACTGAGATTCTGTGTTTTTTGTGGTTTGGTCTCTCCTAGAGAGTCAGTTAGGTTTTATTCATAACCTCAAGCAAGTAATTGACTCCCATTTACCTCTTTATTTATTTGTAAAAATGGGAAATAACTACCCCTCTCTTGGAGTGGATGTTTGGAGTTAGCCAGCAGATGGGAGAATGCCATAACAATAGCTGCTACCTTGGAGCAGGGCGTGGTGGAGCAGGGAATGCTGCCACCATTCCTGATTTGGTGGCCAGGAGCTGGAGATGCTGAGAGTTTAGTTGCCTGTCTTACACAGTAAGCAGCATATAAATGAAAGTCAGGCTGCGCCCCAGACAGGGTGGGCTGGTTCAGTGCAAAAATGGTGCTCCTGCTGCTCTCCAATTCCTCATGGACCAGAGGAAGTGCATTTGCTTAAGAACGACCCACATCTGTCACCAGGCTTTCTTTCAGCAGCAGTGCAGTGCAGGTTAGTGAAGGGCCTAGCTGCCAGGTGCCCCTCATGCTGGGGGCCACCCACACCTGCCCCGGATATCAGGTGTAGAGAGACTAAGCCACCTGCCCAAGTCAGGCAATGTGTTAGTGGCAGGGCTGGGATTTGAACCCAGGGCTTTCCTACCACATCTTTCATGTTCAATTATGTGGGGGTTCAGAATGAGTCACCCCAGGATGTGTCTCTGTGGTATGAGGATTGTTTTGAGATAAAGGCAACTTTAACCACAGTCTCAAGAGAAACTTCTGTTTGCCTCTTAACTATCTCATAGAACTTGATTTAGGGGCCTTGCCCATAATAAGAGTTTATCAGAAATAACCTTTTTTGACCTATCTATAGGGCAGGGTGTACATGTGAGGTCTCTGACTCTCTCATGTGTATGAGGCTCCTATACATATGTATCTATTAAACTTGGTTATTTCCTCTTGCTAATCTGTCTCATGTCTACTTGATTATTAGACCAGCCAAAGAACCTTGAGAGTAGAGGAGATTTTCTTCCTCTCCCATGATTCCTTAACCCCACGGGATGGAGCATCTGTTACATACAAGGAGCTATGGGGAGACAGACAAAGAAGGGGTATGGTTCTTACTGAACCGATGCACACGCGATGCAGGAGATGCTGCAAGGGTCAAGGCTGCAGCTGGAACGTCCTTCGGCATACGCTGAGCTGGGTCCTGTGCTCAGCACTTGGACGCAGCTGTGAACAAGCAGACCACATCGACCAGCAAGCAGCAGACTGTCAGAAGGTTGAGGCTGATGGGCCCAGTGAGGGAAAGAACACTGTGTCACCGGTTCCTGGAAGAGTTGCTGGGGTGGGACTTGGTATTGGGCTACACCAGCTATAGTGCCCCTGAAGCCAGGGGCAGAGCCTTGGCATTGAATGGTAGCTAAGGGCAGGGCTTTTGACTAAGACCAATAGGAGTGCTGGGTCTGAGGATTCTGCCATTTAACATGTTGTGTGAACTTGGGCAAATGGCTTGGCTTTTCTGAGCCTCTTACCTTGTTTAGAAGGGTGCAGGAATAAAATAAGAACACATGGACCTAATGTATCTACAGCAGCCATGTGATTATCATCACAACTCCTGTATGCCACTGTCCCTCACAGTGGTGGCAGCAGGTGTGTGGAAGTCTGGGACATGCTTGGGACTGGCATTGCTTATATATTGTGGAGTAAAAGTAAGCGAAGCCCAAATGCTATGCAAATATGACAGACACTGTCCTGTTAACAATCTCATGCATCTGCCACACAAATAAGAAAGGGACAGAGGCCTGCTGTGCCTGGCCACCCCTGAAGAAGGGGAGGAGCGGAATCATTTCTGGAATTTGCCCCAAGGTGCAGCAGATCCCATTTGACCTGGCCCCATGGCGCATTTCTAGTTGCTTGCCCATCCTTGAAGTAAAGGAAGAGGAAAAGGCTCATGGCCTGAACAGGGAGACAGGCTGGGGGAGCAGGAACGCTTCTGGAATCAGGATGTATTTCTTGCCGCTTCAGTTAATAAAGGCGGCATGGGGCGTTTGGTGCATTTGCTCAGTGACTGGTGCAGGCCTGGCGTCCGGGCCCTGCTCACACTCCACAGAACTGTTTTGGTTTTGTGGGCCCTGGAGGGACAGATTCTGGTCTAATCCCGCCTCTGTTGCTTATTGACGTGCCAGGCTGCGGGTACCCCTGTCCCCAGTCTCATCAGTAATAAGGGGAGCACTCACTACCCTTTGGATGCCAGTAGCATCAGCCTGGTGGAATCATGAGAGTAAAACAGTATAATGCACGCTTAAAGAACTTAGCACAGTACCTGTCACCAGTGCTGGTGACATGTGGGTGTTGAGCTGAATCTGTAACTTCTATCCTCTGGCTTTCCCTGTGGTCTCTCCCTTGAGTTCCCTGAGTCCCTTCCAGGAGGTGAACTGCCTACCCCCGCCCCCTTTCTCTCCCCTACCCTGGCCTGCAGCCTCCCTCTTTCTGGCCCCGCCCTGGTCCTGCAGTTTCCATTCGGGATTCCTGGAGGAACCATAGTGGTGTTGAGAGCTTCACCATGGCCCCTGGTCCTGGCTCTTGAACTTTTCTTCTTTCCTCCTATGAAGTTATAACTTGCTTTGGCTCTTAAGTTGAATGAAGGGCATCAAACACGTGGTGTGTTTCTGTTTCTTGTAGTCAGGGGATTTTGGTCGTGAAGGGTGGAGTTCAGGGAAAAGAGTGGGTGTTTTAAGCCTCTGTCGAGGCCCATCGAGTGTGGTCCTGGGTGTGGCTGAGTGGAATGTGTACGTGAGATGAGGGCCTGGGAGTCCCCAGAGCGGGAAAGCCTTCAGAGACCACTGCTCCTGGGGCTTTTACCCTGTTTTGGTCATAGCTTCTGTGAGGGACTCTGAAGACTGTAGGGACTCCTTTTACGTAAGAAAAAAGTCAAAACACAAAAGTTTGTGTGTGATTTCGTAGACTGATAGCCAGGCATAGGCCCAAAATAGGAACTTCTATTTGAGACCCTCCACCTTCATTGGACATAGCAACTGAGGTCCAGAGATGGACCCCCACACCCCACAAGAATTGGTAGAGGGGCTGGGGGCCAAGAGAGTGGGGATCAGAAGTGGTGGTGGGGTGGCTCGGCCAGAGGCAGAGCTGGTGGGGTGTGCTTGGGAGCGGGACTCATGGAGAGATGGCCCCAGAGGGACAATGGCCCAGGTGTAATGGCCTACAGAGGAGGCTGGGTCCACTATGGCTGGGTCCACTATGGCTGGGTCCACCACAGAGGGGTGGTGGGAGCTCGTTAGAGATATGGGACCATTGAATTCATTGTGGAATTAAGATGGTTTGAGGATGATGTGATTCTTGGCCAGTGAAGGTACTGGACTCAGAGAGACCAGGCACTAGGTTGGAAAGACCTCAGTTGCCACTGTTTCATGTTTCTTCATTAAAATTTTTAAAATATGCTATACAATATTATTAACTGTAGTCACCATGCTATACATTACATTGCAGGACTTATTTTATAACTGGAAGTTTGTTCCTTTTGACCATTTCACTCACCACCCTCTCCCGCTCCTGCTTCTGGCTACCACCAATGTGTTTCCTGTACCTATGAGTTTGTTGTTTTTAAGATTTCACATAAATGAGATCATACAGTATTTGTCTTTCTTTGTCTGACTTATTTCACTTAGCATAGTGCCCTCAGGTTCCATTTATATTGTTGCAAATGGAAGGATTTCCTTCTTTTTTTTTTTATTTCTGAGTAACATTCTATTACACACACACACCACATCTTCTTTATCGATTCACCCATCAATGGACACATAGGTTTTTATCATGCCGTGGCTATCGTAAATAGCACTGCAACGAACGTGGGGGTGCAGCTATTTTTTTCGTTACTGTTTTGTTTCCTTCCAATAAATACCCAGGAGTATTAACCTTCTTTCTACCTGCCAACCAAGCCTAAACCAAATATCGGGTCCCAGAGGGTTTAACGTGCTTTTGGTCTCTGCCCACAGCCAGCCTAAAGCAGCAGCTCATCCCTCCAGGCCTGGGTTCATACCTTATAGTCCTGCCTGTGTCCTTTACAGAGCACGGTAGCACCCCTCATGGTTTCATTGGGTCCCACTGAAGGCAAATGTGAGATGATGGAATTGTCTGTTCATTTACTTCCCGTCCCCTGACCCGCCCCTTCCACCAAGTCAGGTGGCCTGGCCTCACTGGGGAAGGTGAATGTTCTCTGAGTGGCTCTGAGAGAAGCAGATTTCCTGTTTGCACTTGAGAACCTGAGTGTGCACCAAGTCAGGTGGAGGGGTGTGAGGAGGAAGCAAAACCAGTGTGTTTCTTTCTAAGTCAGTTTGGCTGGCAGTGCCGGCCTGGCATGGCTGGCATGGCTGGCGTGGAGATGAGGACAGGGTCCCTGCTTTGAGTGGGCGGAGAGCTGTCCTAGCAACTCCCTGGCCCTTGGCCCCTGTGCCAGGGGAGGAAGTCGGCTCTCTGCTGGGAACAACAGTCCTCTTTCTGCAATGCTGGATGTCTTAGCCCGTTTCCCACGCTGGCTTGGCTTGCGGGGAAGGGTCTGGTCTGGGGTGTAAAGTTCAGGGAGGTGGGGTCTGGGGCCTGAGGGGGCGTATGTGCAGGGGGTACAGGGGCCCACAAAGGCATTCCTGTGCCTCCCGCCTTTCTCCCTGCTCCGGAACATGTGGTCTGTGTGGGACCTGCTGCAAAAATTTCTTGATTAATAAAATAATTGTTTAGAAATGATGAGTCCCCAGGGGAGGAGTCTTCTTCCTACTTCTTCCTCTGAGTCTGTGGAGACACCAGGAAGCTTTGAAGATGTGTGGTGAGGTGGCATTAGGATGTCTCACAGGCATGGGGGTCTCTGACTTTATCGAAGGGCAGGGTCGGCCCTTGGAACTGCTGGGGAATCTAGAGCCTTGTTCTTAATGTAGTGGAATTCTAGAAATCTAGAACCTTCTCAAATCATGAATTCATGGATATCCTTTGGTCTAAATTTCCTCTTAAAGTAAGAAAGCTTCTCTCAACATCCCTGGAAAATGCTGTACTCACTCAGCTGTCACCTTAAGGACAGAGCATTCATTTCCACTGGGGGTGTCACTTTCCCTTTGGGCATCTGACAGCTTAGGTGTTACTTTCACTGAGCTGAACTCTGCTCCCCTGGAACTTTCTACTATTTATTTACATCCTTCTACATACAACCTTGTGCTGCTCCCTGACAAATGATAATCAAGATGGCTAAATGATAAACTGCAGGAGAGGTGGCTTCTCACTGGGACCAGAAGCCCGTTGAGGGTGGGGAAAGCAGCCCTTGGTTTTTTCACTTATACATTGGATGAGGATTGTATTAGCTTCGTAGGGCTGCTGCAACGAATGACCACAAATTCAGTGGTTTAAAACAACACGTATTGATTATTTCAGTGTTCTGGAAGTCAGAGTCCAAAATGGGCCTCATTGGGCCAAAATCAAGATTTTGGCAGGATGCATTTTTTCCTGAAGAGTCTAGGAGAGAGAATATTTCCTTGCCTTTTCCAGCTTCTGGAGGCTGCCTACATTCCTTGCTCGCGGTCCCGCTCCTCTGGCCTCTGCTTCCATCATCACATCTCCTTTTTTGACTCAGACCCTCCTGCTTCCCTCTGATCAAGATCCTTGTGATTGCAGGGGACCCACCCAGATAATCCAAGGGAATCTCCCGTCTCAAAACCCTCAACTTAATCACAACTGCAAAATTGCTTTTGCATGTAGGTGCCATATTCACAGGTTTGTGGGATTAGGTTGTGGACATCTTTGGGGGACATTGCTTGCTGTAGGGGTGAACTCTATCATTTCCAGAGTCCCCTCACCTCCTTGCTGTGCCTCTGCGAGAGTGCAGCCAGGGTGACTGACGAGAGCATGTACCTGGAGCATGTGCCAGGTGGAAATAGACTGAGAACGTTGGGGTGAGGTGGAGAGAAGAAGTCAGGTCCCAAAGGGGCCAAGGGGAGCACTGGGATGGGAAACCAGATTGTCATGAGCTCCTGATCTGCTGTTGCCGTGGTGTGTGGTCGGGATGGATGTGATACAGTGTGGGATCAGGGACGAGAAAAGCCAAGAGCCAGACAGGGCGAGCCATCGCCCCACACTGTGCCAGGGTGGAGAGCCCTCTGCGGGGCCTGCTCTGATCTACCCTGGCTTGGGGTTGCCTCATGACCCTTGGATAAATAGGCACAAGCGTAATGCTAGATATGTGGTCAGAGTTTCTTTTAGTAGCTTTGGTGGTGAAGGCCTTTGCCGTGAGTTTGCTGAGCTGGTGATTGTGACCTGTTGCTGTGAGGGTGTTTGGCAGGGACTTTGTTGACTGTGTTGATGATAGGTTAGGGGTGTGATGGTGTCTGTGTCATGCTGGTTGTTGTGGGCTGTGGGGTTTATGCTAATGATGCATCCACTGTGGTGTTTTTGGCGTGATGGATTTAGCTGTGGTGGTAGCATGGGTTGCTGTGGTGTTTGTTGTGTTCTCTGTGACCTACTGAATGGCAGGTGGTGGCATTGTGGTGGGGTTTGGTGTGATAGTGCTTGTGACCTTGTGGTTTAGTATGATGGTGTCCTGTGCTGCTGGTCAGTCCTCAGGGTTTAAGGTAATAGTACCAACCATGTTGGTGGTGTAGGGTTGTGTTTGCTGCTGGGGTATGGTGCTTGGTGTTTTTCCTTACTAGTGCTGACTGGGCTTGTGCATCTTCTGGCAATGGCAATTGGGGTCAGACATTGCTATGGTGGTGCTTTGTGCAGCCAAATGAGATCTACATGCTTTTTATGAATCAAAACACAACCATTCCACCTGAAGCATGACGCCCTTTGAACCCTCTCAGTTTCTCTGCCTAGTGTTTTGCGGGGGCCAGTATATGAATGAACGTGGCAGTTGACCTTTCTCAGCTATGGCTGCCCACAGGAGGGAAGACACCGCTGGCTCCTTCTCCGGCCAATGGGCAGGGGTGGGGCGAAGCAGCCTCTGCTCTCTGAGGTTGTCTCAGTCTGGTCCCTGTCCAGCTGCCCTCCTCCAGCCTGACCTCCTCCTGGTCCCTTCTCCACCTCTGTCTTGTGAGGTTCTATTCTCTTAAAATGATTGTTGAACTCCTACTTACCTTTCAAAGCCTCAATCCTCTTCCAGGAAACCTTCCCTGACTGACTCCCTCTCTCCCACCTGCCTTGACCCTGAGTGACCTCTGCCCATTCTGGGGGTTCTGTCATCCCTTGCTATTAGGATCCCTCACTCTCAACTTTGCATTTTACTCCTTTCTTGAGTAAACATTTATTCAGTGCCCACCATTTGCCATCACTGGGCAAGTGAACAGGATAGATAGCATCCCTGCCTTCTTAGAAAGGGATGGGGTGAGGGAAGACAGACAGACCTTTCCAGGTGGGAGCTGAGTATAAACTTCTGAAGGAGGAGACCCGATTGCCTGGTTTGACTGTGACTCTTTAGCACTGGGTAACTATAGGCAGGGCCCAGCCTACCAGCCCCTCCTGCCAGGCACCCAGCTGGTATTTCTCTCAAATGTCGGTGCTCTGTCCCCAGGATCTCACCCAGCCTGGTTCTGGGACCCCATGGCAGCCTGCACACCCTGTCAATCAGAAAGGAGTTGTCTTACAGGTGTGCCTTGGGGCTTCAGCCCCAACTTTGCCTGTTTTGGCCATTTTAGCACCACTTTGGGGAACAAATGAGGCACTTGTCCTGGGGTCCCCCTTTCAGCTCTGACCTGAGTGCCCTTTGAGTAGAGGCCAGGAAGTTTATAGCAGCAGAAGTCCAAAGGTAGGGTCCTTTTAGTGGCCATGAGGCAGAGAGCCTGGTGGGGCCCCCTGCTCCCTTTGGTGAGAGGACACCTCAGTAGAGAAGTTCATAGAGAAGTTCAAAGCATAGGCACAGTGGCTTGGGTTAAATTGAGTGTTGCTGCTCACTGTGTGTACTGGGCCCAGATTTCTTTACCTATGAAATGGGACTGAAATTATTACATACACCTAGGGGCTTGTAAAATCTAAATGAGATGATACAGGTAAAGTGCTTAGCAGTAGGCCTGGCCCTGAATGAGGGCTCAGTGAAGATCTGCTGCTGCTATTGTCCTTCTGGGGTCTGGTCTCAGGATGACCTGCCTGACCACAGTTGTCACATGTGAGCAGTGAGCAGGGGATTGGGATGATCTCTAAGACTCCCAGTTGTGACATTCATTCATTCGGCATGCAGGCCACATCCCTTAAAAGCCAGGCTGTTTTTGGGGTGCCAGGTTTTTAGGGATGAGCATGGATAGGTCTCTGCCCCACATGTGATCTGACTGCTGACCAGGGCCTGATCCTTGCCCCCTTTCTCTCCTGTCTCTGCCCCACACTGATCGTGGACACTCTCCTTTGTCACTAGGCCCTGTTGGCCTGCTAAGAAAGTGGCTGAGATTCCCCAGGACCTGCTCAAGGGAGTCATGGAGATGAGGCTGCTGGTTTGGGAGCTGAGAGCCTTTTGCCCAGGAGTTGGGTACTGTCCCTAGATCTCAGAGTCTTTTGGGGAACTGGTTCACAGTGTAGATTCCAGGCCCTGGGCCCAGGTTGCTCGGGTCTGGGATTGGGATTGGCCCATGTGTGGGTGACTCTGATGTGGCTGGTCCACAGGCTGGCATTTGGGGGCCATGAATCATTACTGAACAGAGAGGAAACTGAGGCTCAGGGTAGGGTGAGGACTTGGCCAAGCCCCAGAGTGGTTGAGTGGCAGAGCCAAAACCTCAGTCTAAGATTCTGGACTCCAAGTGCAGTGCTCCTTACTGTCCAGCAGGCCTTTTGGTATTATTACTCCACCTCAGCATTTTCTAGGGTCTAGATGGGCTCGTCTGAGATTGGGGGCCATGACCCACTGAGTGACATGTACCCACAATCAGAGAGCAGGGAGAGCTGCAGCTGGAGCTGGCAGCTGTTAGGTAGGCATAGACAGACAGAACTGGTTACACAGCTCCACCTGAACCAGCCTCCTCCCCTTTCCTCCTTTGGTAAAGTGTGTTCACAGGCAGTTAAGGGGAATACGAGGGGTGTGTTGGGGTGTGTAGGGGTGAGGTAGGGCAGCTCCCTGCTATGGAGGCCTCTAACATTCTCTTGACAACCTCACGTAGCTGAACTCTCACCCCTCCTGCAGGAGCCATAACTACAGTCCCACGAGGCTGCAGAGGAGGCACTTCTGTGTGTCTCTGGGAGCAAGGGACATAACACTAGTAGGAGGAGAGCTGGAGTCCCAGGTTCTCATTCCCATTATCATTACTGACTCATTGTGTAACCTTGGACAGTTTCCATGGCCCTGCAGGCCTTCAATTTCTTTCCCTTCAAAGGAGCTCAATCATTCTTGCTCTGCCCACTGCCTAGGTTGCTTGGAAGATGCAGTAGAGTGAGGCAGGCAGAGGATTCTTGGAAGGGAGAAAGGCATGCCTGAGATGGCACACAAGTTGAAACTCTCAGTGCCCATGGGAGACAGAACTAATCAATCCCTATGCTATCCCCCCTGAATCTAGACAGGCCTCAGCATCCTTTGCAAAACAATGCTTCCAGCAGTCCTCTCCATGAATTGGAGCTGGCTGGCACTTGAAATAAACATTTTCTAAGATATCTAGAAAGGGATGCTGAGTCTGCAGCTGTATATATCTTGTGTTGAAAGCTTCAGGTAGGGATACCCATTCTTCTTCCTCTGTCCTAGGATGGGAGTCAGAAAGTGCTCAGGGCTGTGGATCTCTGTGACTTTTCTGATATGCATCTCTCTTTGGACCTCTTTCTCTAATTCACCCTTCCCCCCTACATTCCGCCCACATCCCCTGCTCCCCCCCCCCCCCCCCCCCCCCCCCCCCCCCCCCCCCCCCCCCCCCCCCCCCCCCCCCACCACACACACACACACCTCTCTCCACGGCAGCGCTGAAGAGACTTGAGGCATTATGTCCACTGGATGGTCTATAAGGAAAGTAAATCGAGTGAGATGGAATTCAAGTGATAGAGTCCTCCCTTGCCTCCAATGCAACCAAGCTGTCTGAGGCCAACATTGCCCCCTAGTGGTTAGCATCGAGGGAGCGCTGATTGCCCAGCCTTCTTTCCACCACCTCCTTTCTTCTCTGGCAAGACATGACCCAACTTCTTTTTCTCCATCATTGTTATTAGCTTCCTCATGCAAGTATATTTCTTTTGGACCCCTTTTGCACTCCATTCTAACTCTTACTGGTATTGTAGAAAAAACAGCAGAATAGGTGATGGACGCGCTGAAAGACAACGGATGGAAACAGGAAGGGCCTCGTTTCTGTTGCTAGCTTATTTTGTGACCATGGGCAAATTCCTTTCCCTCTATGAGCCTTAATTTCCCCATACACACTGTGAAAAGTTTGCCTATGTTCAGTGTTTCCCCAAAGGGGTTCCCAAAGCTTTTTAGGCTGGACAGCTTTTCACTGTGCGGGACTGCCTAGGCATTCAGGACAAACAGCATCCCAGGCCTCCAAGTCAAATCGCTGTGCCAGCCTGGAACTCCCAAATGCCCACTGGAGTGGTACCATCCATGGATCAGGGGGTCTTGAGATCATCTGTGAGATGGATGCTGGCTTGGGGAGGCCTGTGTAGGGTGTTGGTATCATCTACGGCTAGGCTTCAGTGAATTCATCCAGGGGCCTTGGGGATGACCCACCCAGAGGCCAGCACCTTAGAGTAACAGAGGGACCTGAGCAGTTGGACCTGAGTTTATATCCCTACTCTCGCACTTGCTAGCTCTGAGGCTTCAGACAGGTTTGAACTGGACAGTGTGTGGTTCTCAGTCCAGGGTGGAAATAGCCCAGTAACCTTTTCCCTTTGGCCACAGTTGGGTGAGGCTCTCCCGGGCTGTTTGTATTCTACACATGCGCGCTCACACACACACACACACACACACACACACACACACACACACACACACACACAGACACCCTCATGCTCCTGCCTGGCCCCTGCCCTTAGTCCTGATCCTACCCTCCACCCAACGTTTCCCAGCGTGTGGCATTTTTTAGCTCGCCAGAGGGAGGTCATGATTTCCGTTTTGCAGATTCAGGGCCTTAGGCTCTGAAAGGTGATGCGACTTGTCTTAAGCATCAGGGCCAGGGCCAGAACTCAGCCTGAATCCATTTTTGTCATCGTTATTGCCGAGGCAGTTTTGAGGTTTGTTTCGTCTACTATTTATCGAGCACTTTGTATATAGGGCTTTGGAGTAGCTTTCTCAATCATCTCTCTCTCTCTCTCACACACACACAGACACACACATACATGGTCTGCCCATTCTACAGATGTGGAAACTCCTGAGAGAAGTCCCCAAACACATTCCCAGGTCACCCAGGTTGGCACAGCTAGGATCCAAGGCCGTTCTGTCTCCAGAGGCGGTCTCCCTCACCCGCATGCTCTCCGACCTCTTCACAAAGCCCAGCACACCCCTTGGCCATCGCCAGCCCTGCTCAGTAGTAAGGCCTGGCCAGAGTGGTGCTGACAGCTAGGAGTGGGAGGGGGCTTGCTGGCTCTGCACCCAGGAATGTGTATTCCACTGCCCTCCCACATTGAGAGGGAAGGGTTAAGTGTCTGCCTCATCCCTCATGGATCACAGAGGCCTCTTCACTCCTTTTACAGCCTGGGTCTCCTCAGGAAACTGCCTGTGGCCTGCCCCCTCCCTCTTCATCCTAACTTCTTGCCTTCTTTGGTCCTCTCTCCCCATGAGGGCTGTACCGCCCCATCCTCCTCCCAGAGCTCCAGCTTCCCAAGGGGGAAACACTTGGATATAGGGAATTAAAACTCTTCTTTGAAGGAATGCACACAGCATCCGGCTGCTCACATGCATGGGCCAGCATCAGCTGGGTCTCAGCAGATGCCTTGTGCTTACAGGGGACAGCATAAGGGAGGCAGCCCCCTGAACCAAGAGTGCTGAGGAGGCCCGTGCCCCCAGCAAGACTTGAGTCTATCTCTTATGCCCAGCCTACATCTTGGCAGGAGGGGAGGAGGTCTGTGAAGCCTCCTGACTCCGCCTAGTTCTCCAGCGGCCAGAGAGACCCCAGAGGCAGTGAGAAGAGCTTCAGAGCAGGGCTCTCAGGCTCTCTGGGTCAAGGGGCCTTTCCAGGCTCTCTCATGGAGACCGCCCACCATCTAGTGCTTGCATCTCCTGCCATCGCACCAGCAGCTTGTGTTTGCACATGCCCAGTCACAGGAACCTCAACTACCACACAGGGCCGCCCGTGACCATCTTTGGGCAGCTCTGCCTCAAGCGCTTCCTTAGGATGCACGAGCTGCAATCTTGACTCCCACCCTTGGCCCTGGCTCGGCTTTGTGGGACCTCACAGAGTGACTCTGTCACCTCTTACAAGTCACAGCCTTTCACGCCCTCTTTCTCCCAGGTTTCCCACCAACACCCCAGTTCACACATCCTGGATCTGTAACTGCCTGGTGGTGGCTAGGTGGCCAGGCAAGACCTGGCACTTGTGGCCTCAGTTTCCTTGTTTGAAAAAAGGGAAGTGTGACTGACTGCATGATCTCAGAACTATCTGCTTAGTTTCTAGGATCCATGGAAAGGAATCATCCAGTAGGTTCTAGAAGCATCTGGCAGGGAGATGAGCTGTGCCCAGAGCCTATATTTCACAGGGAGTTTACTTACAGACAGTCTTTTAGGTAAGTAGGTACCCTAGGAAGCTGTTACCCCCACCAATGTCACAGGTTGAAGGGCCATGTTAGTGCCCTCCTCAGCAGGGTTTCCCTTGATTTTTATTAGCTACTAGATAAAATTGGATGAGGGCCTATCGCAATCTGATCCCAGCCAGGCTCTGAATCTTCCATGCAGCACATGGAAGGGTCCTGAATTTTGTATCCCATCTCTGTCATATCTTGGGTACAGTCACAGATCACGAAGCTTCTCTGAGTTGAGTCTCCCCATCTTTTACACAGCGGTGAGGGTGGTTAGACTCCCGTAAGCTGAATGCAAGTGCCTGGCACGAGGTAAGTGCTCAGTAACTGGACGATAACAGATGCTGTGTCTCGGGGAGGGGCTGTGTCTTCTGCCTGCAAGGTCAACTTTTGACATGCCCAGTGTTGCTGGACCACCTCAGGTACCACGCAACATTCGTGCCTCCAGGTTTTTATTGAGCATCTACTGTATACTAGATGCTGAGGCTACAATTTGATGAAAAGACTGATAGGCCGCTGTTTCCATAGAGCTCTCAGAGACACAGAGATGAGGAGACCAAATGGCGACAAGCTCTAGGACCAGGAGGGGTGCAGAAGGAAGAACTAGTGTTTGTGGGGGGTGGAGCCATCAGGGGAGGCTTGTTCCAGGATTGACTTTTGAGACCTACTGAGAAGAAAGAGCATTGGAAAGCTTGGAGGGATCCCTAGAGGAGGCTGGTGTGGTAGGAACAGGTGTGCAGGGGATGGAGACATAAG
The DNA here is from genome assembly GCA_004027375.1 of Macroglossus sobrinus. Lineage (NCBI taxonomy): Eukaryota > Metazoa > Chordata > Mammalia > Chiroptera > Pteropodidae > Macroglossus > Macroglossus sobrinus. The sequence continues at coordinate 1,718,827 of PVKZ01000066.1, forward strand.
TGGCAGGGGGCCTCGACCTGGTGAGGGCAAGGCATGTACTGAGCCCCCACGGTGCCATGTCCTGATGCCTTCATCCCAGGTAGCTCACCTCTCTGTGATGTTTGATAAAGAAGTAGACGGAGCCCACTCCCAGCTCTGCCATGCGGGGGCTCTCCCAGTTCAGTTGGCATTTCCTGACACCCCAGGGCTGGCAGCAAGTGAGTTTCCCTATCCTCAAAGCTGAAAGGACATCTGGGTAAAAGGCCTTCCATCCTGGAAGGTGGAAAAGGGTAGCAGAGCCATGTGAGGTTGGAGTGTTGTCAGACCACCCACCCAGGAGGGCGAAGCCCCAAGCACAGGCTCTAACCCAGAGAAGAGCCCTGTGTGGAGAGTAGCAGGAGCCTGGTTTGGCCCAGGCCTGCAGGGTTCAGATTCTCATCCTGACTTGTCAGCGGTTCTCAGTATGACCCACGTTGGCTCACCTGACCTTGAATTAGGTGAATTTCAAGTCAAACATTACCTAGTATTGGTGGGCAGAGTCCATACAGGGAGGAGGATATCTGGGTTCTGGCCTGGCTCATCACAAACTTACCACTGAACCCAAGACAGGGCCCTTCTCCTTTATCTGAGTGAGAGGTTTGAACTAGGGGTCTGTCTCTAAGGCCATTCTTGCTTGGACTGTCTGTTATTTTAGTTTATTCTGGTTTTGTAGATCCTTTGCAGAGGAGGGGCATTTGGGGAAAGAGAACGTGAAGCATGATGAATCTCAAAAAAATTATTGATATTCCTGAACATTTGGCTGTGTTAATGGAAGTCCAGAGTCTAGAACTAGGAAGGAGACGGTTCTGTCACCAAAGTAGGCAAACAGATGTGCTCTCAGAGGAAGGACTGGAAAGCAAGATGACTCTAAGCCAGGTGTTCTTCCAAATGGCAGGTGCTGCAGAAGTGTGTAATCCAGAGGAAACAAGATTCCAGGGAGGACGTGAGAGCTGCCTGCAAATATTTGACATGGGAGAGGAGTGGCACTGGCGAATGGAGGTCAAAAGGAGAGCTTCCAGCTCAGGCTAAGAAAGAGCTTTCCACATGGCCAGAACTGCCCCCGGGTGGAATAAACCAGCCTGCGTTGGATGGTAGGGAGTTTCCTCAGGAGTGGGATGAGAGGGCAGATAGGAGAGTCACCTGGCAGGCTGGCTGTCCTTTGTCCTTTGGGGCGCTGGACTGGATGATTCCTGCCTGCTCTGGATGGCTGCCATTCTGTGACCTGGGTTTAGGTCTGAGCCTGCCAACTACCGGAGCATGACCTGAGGCAGTCATTTAACCTCCAAGTGCCTCAGTTTACCCATGTGAAAAGGAGAGAGAGTGCCTGTCTTTTAGGCTTCTTGTCCAGACTAGTTGAGGTGATGGCTATAGAGTTCTTTGCATGATGCAGCCCCAGATGTGAGCGAGGGATAATTATCATTTCCCCGCTCTGCCTTGTCTGCTTGCCACCGTGCTGACATTTGGGTTGTGGGCAGGACGTGGGGAATTTCTTTTTTCATAGCTCAAGCTGACTGATCTATATAGTTGAGCTTCCGCCTTAAGGAATTTAGTCTTTGGAGGCAAGAGTGAAGAGTAAATACTAATGCAGGGGTAGCAAAACCTGGCAGGAGTGCCAACATAGTCTGTGGCCAGGACAGACATCACTAATCAATTGCCTCACTCTTTCCTGCTGATCTTAGATGAGGCCTCGTAATTCTTACCCACATGATGACAGCTACTGTTAGGATTTGGCTTAAGAGGTGGACTCTATTCTCCTCTTCTACATAAAAGAAAATAATTATTAATGTCATTTTTGGTCAGGACCAAGCGAGTGACTCAATAAATGTATTTTTAAAGGGAGTATATATTTTGGTGGGGAGTGGGGGTCAGGTCACCTGTGAGCTAAATTAAAGTTGATGGGGATGGCTTTTTGGTGGAGGTGGTCGTGGTCTAAACCTAAGAAGGGGTGAGATTAAGAGAAGAAAAGAGAAACAAGATGGGCATGCCAGGCTATTGGCACAACATAGGCAGAAACCCCAGTGGCATTGCTTGGGAGAAGGGCTCGTGATCAGCCTGCATGAGCACTGACCCATGAGCCTGGTCCCTGCTCTACAGTCATTTACTGTTTGACCTTGGGTGAGGCCCATTCCCTTTGCATAAGGTAAGGAACGAGAGCTGGTCTTATATTCTCAAAGCTATAAAGAAGCTCTAAAATTTTTTCTCTGCAAAGAACAGCATTCTCAACACACATGCACACACACACTCACACTCACACTCACACTCACACTCACACTCACACACACACCTCCCCAAGCAGTGGGCAGTGGGTTCCTAATGAATGCCTTGTTGGTGGCAGCATATTAAAGTGTGATCCAAATGACTCAGAAATCTGGGGGCTAGAAGCAGTAGCTATATCAGGATAGTTATTGTGGAAAGAAGCAAGATGTAGGCTGAGTCGGGCCTGGGCTTGACAGATCCCTGGATTTCTAGAGAATGGAGCTTTTTCTCTGAGGTCAGCAGAAGGTTCAGGTTTAGAGCAGCCTAGCTGGGTATTTGGACCTCTGAACCATTTCAAGGTACCTTTTCATTCTTGGCCAAGAGGGAGGGGAGGCTGGCTATGGGCAAGAGAGCTGACAGGTTCTCATCTATTTATAGCTGGGATTTTGGGGTCACGAGGCCCTGGGTTCTGGGATGGCCCCATGCCTGGTCTTGACAGCCAATCACAGGGCAACTGGCCCCAGGGTCCTGCACATTAGCAGGTGCCCTAATATGAACCCACAGGGCTGGCCTGGGCTCTGGCCAGATGCTCAACATTCCCGCCTGACTCCCAGTGGGCCTCTGGTGTGCCGCCAAGTGCCTGCTGGGACAGAGGTCTGGGGGAGGGCAGAAGAGAGGAAGAGAAGAAAGGACTTGTATGGAGACCGCCGGTGGGGCTGCCCTGGCCTGTGGTTCTCAGCTCATGGGGTGGATGGAAGGTCAGGGAGCTTAGGACAGAGGTTCCAGAAGGGGTCCTGGTGTCAGTGTCACAGTGGAATAAGAGAGAGAGAGCCCATTGGCCCACTTAGGCCTTCCTCACCCTTGGGACACAGCTCTTCCCCTCCTGCCACACTCGACACCCCAGAAACCAATTAGTTAACTTCCACTGAGACGTGCAGCCACCACTGGGATTGGGGACTTTGTGTTGACCAATCAGCACATTTGCTCCATCTGACTCTACTGGAAACTCAGTTAAGGCTGTGCAGTTTTTCATAAAGATTGTATCGTGTTAGGGTAAAGGGGATCAATGACTTTGATGATGACTGCATGGGGTCTGTAAGACAGCAAACATGGGCTGGAGTTGTGACCTCAGGGAACTCATCTAATCTGTTGGGTTTTAGGTTTCTCATCTGAAATGGGGAGAACTCACCAGGATGCTTTAAGGCCATATTAGAGGATTACAGAATGTCAATCTGCTCTATAGTGTTATAAAAACAGAAGCATGGCAACAGCCATATCCACACCGCCGCCTGCACACACACGCACACACACAGGTGCCTGGCCTAGTCTGGGCCATGCGGATATGGGAAACAGCCCAGCTTACCTTCCTGAGGCTGACTGCATGGGTCCCCTGCTTTTAGGTGCCCCAAACTCATCAGGTCCAGAATAGAGCTCCTCACTGCATTCTCCGCTCCCCTCGACTCCCACCTCATTCCCCTTGCCTCTTCCACCCAGGTGGTGGCAGCCCTGAACCTGGGAACCCTCCTTAATTTCTTCCTCTTCTTTATTTCCCATAGCCCAGCCATCACCAAGTCTTTTCAGTCCTACCCCAGAATATAGATTGCAGTACATCCAGTTCATCTGCTTTCCTTCATTTTACTTCCTTCCCACTCAGAGGCCACTATGTCACACTGGTCTATGAGACAGCCACCTAATTGGTGCTATTTTGTCCCTATCTTTCCATGGCAGCCAGCGTGCAGATTTGTCATGTCACTGTCCTGTAGAAACCCCCTCAGTGGAGCCCTTTGATCTTAGGGCAGAGGCCAACCATACCACCACTGTGGCCTAGAAGTCCTTTAGGATCTGGCCTCACATACTTCCCCCTCATCCCTCAGGAGTCCTCTGACCCTTGCTTAGGCCAACCAAGCTTCTCGCAGTTCTTTCTCTTGTGTTCTGATCACCTGGGCACTGGTCTGGAGGCTTCGCCATCTGACTGGATGGTGGGGACCCCATCTTTCTATCACGGCTGTAGCCTCAGTGCTAGGTAGGTGCCTGGCACAGGTCATCACGGAAGTAACTGTACAGGAAAGAGGGAAGTTTCCTCTCAAGACAGTGGGTACTGACATTCAGGGTTTAGGAGGGCTGGAGAGAAACCTCACCCAAAGTGGCAGGAACTCTGGATCTCAGGCTAGCCTCTTCCTTTGAGGCCTCAGTCTCTGTGACAATGAATTGGACAAGATGTCCCTGTCTGAGGGCCCTTGAAGTTTTAGAGGATGGACCTTAAGATAATCATGTTAAGTGAAATAACCCATACAGAAAAAGTTGAAAATCACATGATATCACTTATATGTGGGATATAAACTTAAAAGCAAGAAATGAATAGGACAAACAAACAGACTCATGGACATGGACAATAGACTAGTTAGTGGTTACCAGTGGGTATGGGGTGGGAGAGGAGTGGGGAGATAGGCGGGATAAAGAGGGTCAAATATGTGGTGACAGAAGAAATCTAACTATGGGAGGTGAACACACAGTGTAAATATATATATATATATATATATATATATATATATATATATATATATATATATATATTACTGTTAAAGTATACAGCTGAAACTTATTGGATTAAAAATAATAAAAAATAAAATAAAGGTAAGGCAGAAAAGAGACAAAAAGGCTAACTGCATAGACTTTGCAGCCAACAGACCCAGGTTTGAATCTTAGCTTTCATCACTCATTGGCCAGGTGATCTTGGGCCTCTCTGAACCTTGATTTCTTCCTCTGTGAAGGAGGGGTGTTATAATCATTTCTGCTGTCTCAAATGATAGGGCACAGGGCCTGACAGTTAGTTAGCACCCGATAAATGGAGGCTTTCTACTTTGTAGTTTATGGTCTGATAATGGAACGTGGCAGTTCATATAACTCATAAATCTTTATCTATCATTAAGAAATATTCCCCGCCCCCACATATTTTAGTGCCTGGTATTTATAAAGAGCCTCCTGTGCATTTATTTGGTCTTTTTCTTCCCTGATATCCCAGTTGTTCCCCTTCTCCCTACACAGGGAGAAGACTTCTTGGTCTCCTAGTGGTACCACATAAGGGGCCCAGGTGTGTCTGTGGCACCTGCTGTGGGTTAGTGTTGTGGCTGTCAGGGACTGGTAGCACCCCAACCCAGGTTGGCACTCAAGGAGGCCAGAGAATAGAATTGTTCTCTGACCCTCCCCCCACATCTACAAGGTTATCTGCCCAAGGGTCTGGGCTCAGAGTGAAGGCCAGCTGAGGTCTGAGTCTGACACCCATTCTTGGTGGGAAAATGCCCCCAGGGGCAGGAGCCAAGATCAGAGGCAGGTATCTATCTGTGCAGATGCCTTCCCAGACCCCCTGTCACAGGGTGGCCTTCTGTCTAACCCCAGCTTCATGCATGCTGCAGACTCTGCAGAAACTGGAATTGAGATGGTCAGGGAGGAATGTCTTAGATGGTGGGAAAGGTGGAGAAGAATTCAGAGGGTTGGAGTGAAGACCATCTAACAGCAGTCAATGTCAGTAAAATGAATAAAGGAATCAATGAACAAAAGAATGAATAAAGTTCTTCTGCCAGTAGAAGCAGAATCCTCTCCCAGGCCTCAGAATCAGAGCATTAATCCTTTGGCTCAAGGCTAACCATTTTTATTAGGTGGCTAGAGTAGAAAAAAGACATTAGAAGAAAACCATGGAGTTAAGCTCAGAGATTTTCAAACTTTTTTTATTCCACCCCAACATGCATGTTAGAAAACACGGGCTCACTCCCCTAGTTACCAGCTGTGGCGTGGATAAGAGAAGCTGTGGGGCCATATGCCTGCTGGATTTCTTTTCCACCCACATCAGATGTGAGTATTTAATTGCCAGGATTGTTTTGGTTGTAAGTGAAAGAGAGTTGACTCAAAGCCAGCATCCCCGCACCCCCCACCCCCCATCCCCCCAAAAAAGAATTAATTGAGTCTGGGAGCTTCATCTCTCAACTCTGCTTTCCCCCTAGGCTCTTCCCAGTCAGTAGGAAAAATGGCCACAAGGCCTCCTGAAGATCAGTTTAGCAACTGCAACTGGGAAGAAGGCATTTTTTTTTCCTCAAAAGTACCAGCTAATAGCCTGGGGCTGACTCCTTGTCTGGATTGGGGGCACATGTTTAGCCCTGAGCCAATTACGATGTCTGGGGAATGTGGGTTCAGCATCTCTGACCCATGAGATCTAGAATGCAAAGGTATTGTTCTCCAGAGGGACTGTGGAGGGATAAAAACTGTGCCCTTGAACCATCTCCTTTACCTTAAAAGTGAACACATTCTCTAGGTTGGCATTTTAAACTGTGATTAGCAACTGGTAACCTACCACCCCTTCCACCAGTCCAAAGCCACACAGAGGAGACCTGCTGACATTGAAAGCTAAGAACATTTGCTTTTCCCAATAGCTGACATGATTGCCAGTCACCAAAGTGAGTCTTTGGGTCCAGCTGTAAGCAAGCCGTCTGAGTTGAGCAATTTCTTGGATGTAAGGAAAGATGGATGTTGCTGTGACCACATTCTGTCTATTGGGACACTATAATCTCTGGAAGGATCTGCAGGGAGGTTGACACATGCAATGATGTGACTGAGCTATAGGTTCCCCTATTTCCCAATCATAATCAGATTTGGAAATAATCTGAATTTGTATAGAAGATTCTGTCTCTAAAATGGAATGGTTGGGTTTGATCATCTACCATCTGTGATCAATTGGTAATGACTGTCAAGAGTATCTTGTTGGAGAGTCCAAAGCTATGCTCTGGCTCAGCAGGAAAGAGGCCTATGATTGATTAGCAGCATCTGCAGCGGGCAGAGACATTGAAAATTATGGTGTGATTGCTATGTAGTAGCCATTTCTGTACTTTTTTTCTTTTAGCTCTCTCCCTTTAGACACAAATCAGTGGAACAAATGGCCACTTGCCTGGGAGGTGACTTGAGAATTCAGAGACTTACGTTGCTGGCTGTGTGTCCTTATGGAAATCATTTTCTCTGTTGAAGCTCACTTTTCTCATCTGCAAATTGAGGCAAATAATCCAGCTGTCTGAGCCAAGCAGAGCTGTTACGAGGATTAAATGAAGTAATAAATGTGGATCATTTTGTCATACTTATAACAGCAAGCAGTTAAATGACACTTATGTCAGACACTGATCTAAGTGCTTTGCTTATATCCTCATTATAGTATCAAAACAAACTTATGAAGTGGTTCCTATTGTTACCCCCATTTCATAGAGAATGACAGTTAGGTACAGACACTAAGTCACATGCCCAGGATCACATGGCTGTGGGAGCAGGGTGCAAACCCAGGCAGCCCGGTTCTGTGGTCACTGCTGTGAATCCCTTCATCACGGTGCTTCCTACTGTAAACTGTAGAGTGCTATGCGCCTGAGGGATTCTCTGAAGCTGAACCTCCAATTCCTTTCTTGCTCAGCAGATGCCTCACTAATGCATTCCCTCATTAACACCCATGGTGGTGAAATTGGTCTACTGTAATCTGTGTGTCAACTTTTCAGTGCTTGGTGACACCTTCCTAAGACCTTGTGGTAGATAAGGAAGGGGGAGCAGGGTAAGTCCAAGAGTCTGCCCTTGATCTCCAGTCGAACCACCTGGTTCAGCGCCTGGCTCTACCACTTGCTAGCTGTGTGAGCAAGTTACTTAACCTCTCTGAGCCTGGGTTTCCTCATCTGTAAATAGAGATGATAATCATACCTCCTGTGTAGGATTATTGTGGGGAGTCAACGGGATAAGCTATGGGATGGGTTTAGTAACATATTAAGTACTCAGTATGGGGGCGGGTGAGGATGGGGCTGGGGTGCAGAGCTTAAAGAAACCTGAAATGGAGAGCAGGGAGGAGCAGGGAGAGCAGGACTGGGCAAAGGACCAGGGCCTTTCTGCGGGGTCATTTATTGTGATGCTGTGCTCAGTGCTGAGTAAGTTTTCCCCTCCTGGGTAAAAGCTACCGCCCTGCTCCCCCCAGCTCTAGCTCCCAGACTTGGGACCCCTCACCTCTGGGATGTGCTTCTGTCCTCACCTCTGCATGCCTCTGCCAGCTCTCCCCTCCGCAGACAGCTCAGCAGACAGGCAGGCAGGCAGCCGCACTGCCTGTCCACACTGCTGCAGTCCCAAACCGGCCAAATCCAGAGTGAGCTAGTCGACAGCCTGTGCTTCCTAGGGGCCTCTGAGGCTTAAAAATTTATAATAAAAGGAACACGATTGGAAGAGATGCTGATTCTAAGGTGAGGCATCTGAGAGTATACAAGTGCCCTTGTTTTGGGAACTGACGAAATAAGCAAAAAAATGAATGACAAGTCTTACTGATAATTTGCTTTTCTGTCAATCACTCTGGGTGCATTCCTTCTGTTGGGAGTGGGTCTCAGTGACCCCACCTGTGAAATGGAACCTGGTGATCCATAAAGAATATGTGAAATGTACAGATTTCTGGGCTGGGGCAGGAGTTTGGACAGTGGACAGTAATGATTGCTTCGTCACTTGGGAGCTTATTTAAAATGCATATTCCTGGGTCTCCCCCAGGGATGATTTCAGGGCCTCTAGGGTATGGCACAGGAACTGCATTTTTACAAGCTTCCCCAGGAAATTCTGCAGCAGGTGGTTAGAATCAAACTCTGAGAAGGCTGAGTCTCTTGATATCCCTTTGACCACCAAAACCCATTTCACCCACCCCAGACTTCAAAAGGTACAAACGTCCACTTATAAAATAAGTCCTGGGGATGTAATGTACAGCATGGTGACTATAGTCAGCAATACTGTATTGTGTATCCGAAATTTGTTAAGAGAGTAGATCATAAAAGTTCTCATCACAAGAAAAAAATTTATAACTATCTGTGGTGATGGATGTTAATTGCGATCATTTTGCAGTATACACAAATATCGAATCATTATGTTATATTCCTGAAACTAATACAGCGTTATATGCCAATTACATCTCAATTAAAAAAGAAAAAGAATATTTTTTTGATTCTATGAGGTTTCTCCTGGGCTTCCCCTTCGTCAGTCATCCCACTCCAAACTCTTGGGGCAGTCAAAAGACCCTGCAAGATGCCCAGAGCTCCTTTAGAGTTTTGTGAGATGACTCTGCTTCGTCATGAGCTCCCTGCCTTCCTGGAGGTGTGCAGGGAGCTCCAGGGCCTGCTCCGAACTGAGGTCGGTGAGACAAACAAGTGCAGTCTCCTTTGGTGCTGTGATTTCATTACCTGGAGAGGCTAGTCTGTTAGAGCAAAAGTCAGTATCTGCAAAATGGGTGGTAATTAGAGCACATTGAAGCTGGAGGGAAATTATTTTTCACTGCAGGATGACTTTTCTCCCCGCTGTGGACAGAATCTTTCCCGAAGGCCCAATGAGTAAAGGAAACTAGGGAAGCTGCTCTGAACAGACCGGCGCCCTGCTGGCGACCTTCCCCCTTTTTACAACCTTTGTTACAGATTAAGAGAATGAGGGCCCATATCCCAGTGCCTGGTGGTTTTTCTGTTTAAATAAAAAAGGATACATATATTAAAGTTTCACTCATTCACCAAACATGGCATGAATGAGCACCTGCTGGCCCCAGGCAACCCCAAAACATATACCATAATCCCCTGGCCTTGGATTCCAGGCCTCCCTACTGGGAAGTGAGGCAAAAAGCAGGGCTTGAGGGTGCCCCATGGGCAAGACTTGGAAGGGCAGGGCCTTGAGGATGTGGTGCAGAGAACAAAGTCATCTTAGCAGGGAAGGCGGAGTGGGGTGAAGTGGTGCAGTATGTACAAAGGTTGCTGAGGTGGGACCATTCAGGGTGTTGGGAGTAAAGGGTGGGGAAGGGCAGGGCAGGAGGCTGTACCATGGGAATTAATGCAGAGAGTCCTCTGTAGCCAGCAGAGGACTTCTTTCTGCTGTCCCCAGAATCCCCAGGGAGACTTCCGATCCTTCTGGGATGGGATGGGGGTTGGAGGCGCAGACATCTTCCCTCTTGAGGCATCTAAGATGTGGGGTTCCTACCCCTCATTCTTCACAGCAGCTTCCCAGAAAGGCCAAGATCACCTCCCAGAATGAATTCGTTCCATTTTGGGGATGGAGTAAGGATAGGGTTCAGATTCTAAGTGTCATTTAAGGAGTATAATTTTGTGGAGACACTGGACTAGGAAGCTGAGGTCTCATCTTGGCTGGCCACACACTACTTTCCTCTCTTGTTACAATCTTTTTGAGACTGACTTTTCCCATCTGCAAAGTGGGATAATATTGATTTCTGCTTTGGGATGTCTTTAAGCTCAAAGAATATACGGATGAAAGATAAGGACCAGAAGAGCACACAGACTGGATACACAGTGATATTGATAAATTAAAGCACCTGCATTCATGGGTGCCTGGGTACCCTCTGCAGTTTGCAGGGCCAGCTTCCATATAAATCCCATCACAGAGGACATTGCCACCTTCATAACATTCTTCCTTATATGGAAAAAATGTGACTCCCACACATCTGTGTCTTGGATCTGCCCTTGGGCCCCAAGAAAGAAGTTCGTGTGTCTTCTTCTTGAAGACTTTCAGAGACGTGCAGATACAAAGACAATGACCCAGCCTTAACACCAGACATCCTCAGCTACTTCATCCAGTCAGAGGTGAGGTAGTGCCCAGGTCACTGGCTTTGGTGGTGGGTGTGCTTTCTCTTCCTCCTGCTTGGTGGCTCTGCCCCAAGACAGCTGCTGTTGCCTGCTCTTTCATCTGCGCCTTCCTGAGAACTGGGTGGAGTGCTGGGTGGAGGCGTTAGGGGAACTCATGGGCTGGAGAGTGGTTTCTGCCTGCCAGAAGGAGCCCCTGACTCATAGGAGATTGTTCTCCTGTCAGAAGGGAGAAGTAGTTATATCAACAAGTCCCAGGGGAAAGACTGAAGGAAATTGGTTCATCAGAGCATCCTCTGTCTTCTGAAAATCCCAGTGTACTGTTAATAATAGCATAAGTAGCCCCTTGTTTAAAAGAATGCCCTTGCACTGCCTCACCTGGCATCCGTGCAACAAATGTTTATGGGGAGAACAGCTCACACCCCGGCCTCCTCATGCTTCAGACACCTCTCATCCCACAGCCTCTGCCTTCTGGAATCAGGTACAGAGCCTGTGGTGGCCAAAACCATTATCACAGAGACCAGGTCCTGTTGTTCCCTAAATGATTCTCCTCCAGAGCCAATGATTCTTGTTTTAGAGCAAGCCTCAGCTTGGAGATCTGGCTGATCAATCCAGTGCAGGTGAGGAAGGGTACCTAAGCAGGGAGGAGTGGAACTTCTTGAAGAAGTGGGCTGCAAGCCAAGACCCAGCTGCCAAGAGGTGATGACTGAAGGGCAGAGACAGGCAGCTCTGAAGACCTTGAGGGGAGAGGCAGGCCTGTGTCAGGGCAAAGAACCACTCTGAAGGGATGCTGGTTAAGATGGTTCCCTGGGGTCAGCATCTAGGGTCCTGAGGGCCAAATCCAATCAGCTGCGTTTTTTTGTAAATAAAGATTTTTTTTGGAACCCAGTCACACCCATTTGTTTACATGTCGGTGGCCGCTTTCACCTTTCAGCCACACCGCTGATCAGTTCCCTTTTTGGCTTAAAAGTCTAAAATAGTTATTGTCTGGTTCTTTGCAGAAGTTTGCCAACCCCTGATGGTTGGAGCTATCAAAGAAGGGTTAAAATTCAGCCTGAGTTAGAGCAAGACCAAGAGGTGTGAAGTCTCTTGGGGAAGGACTTGTAGACAGACTGGCTGACGGTGTTGTCACCCATGTATTGGTGCTGTAATGAGTGGAAAGGTTTCAGATGGTCTGGATTTCATAGACTTATCGAATGGTAAGGCCAAATAGGACATTAGATGGTATCTAATTTGACTCTTACATTTCCATATAGGGAAACTGAGGCCTGGGGATACAAGGGGACTTGCTTGGGAGGCAGCTCTCAGTCTCGAACCCAGGCCAGAGCACTTTGTTCTGATTAGCTATTTTATGGCACACGCGTACACATACACACACACATGCACACACGCGCACACACAAGCAACATTCTCTAAGCAGGAAAAGGGCAAAGAGATGCGTTTGCCTCTAAAGCGCAATTGCTTATTTTGTCTTTTCTCTGTTCATTGCCTTCGCATTAGGAGAAGGGGGGGGCAAGGATTCTGCTTTGCCCTATATAAGGAGGCTGCTGTCCAGCCAGGTCCATCCCATGGCAACAGGGCTAAAATGGAAACAGGGAGCTCTGTTTAAGGCAAGCTCCTGCACAGCAGCTGCCTCCCGCCTGCTGTGGAGAGACCATTGTTTGCTGAGCACCTGCCCTTCCTGCGGCAACCAGACTGGAATGTAGGCACCAGGGGCTTACGGTCCTGGAGTGGGCCCTTTGTGTGGAGTTGGTGTCCCCTACCCCGTGTGTGCCACCTGTACACCCAGCCTGGTGGCCAGGGCAATGGGGCATTCACCAGGAGCAGCATGCTGCAGTCAGAGGATGAGTCAGAGACTTTTCTGCTCGGAGCCTCAGTTTCCTCCCATGGAAATTAGGAGATTTAGAACCAGTTCAGTCTACGTTTAGGCCCCTTTCATTCTGTTGCTTTGTAATTCTGGCACCTGTGCTCCTTTGAAGAGGCTCTGTAACAAAAGAGTTTTTGTTCTTATTCTGGCATAGAGGTCAAATGTCATGGGTTTGGGAGTCAGATTTCCTGGGTTCCATCCCAGGTCTATGACTTATTTCACTGGTGTCTCCAAGGGAAGTTAGCAAACCTCTCTGGGCCTCAAGCTTCTGCACCTGTCAAACGGAGATAAAAAGGAACCTAGCCCTGGAGGTACTTGCAGCTATATATGAAAACATAAGAGGAGAGTGGGACAAAATGGCTGTCAAGGTCTTTTCCTATCTGGGGTTCCTGATCCCCAGCCTTCAGGCAGCTCCCTGCTTCAGTGAGGACTGGGGAATTTCCTAAGCAGAGGGCACTCCACAGTTCTGGGAACCTGATCTGGAGATTAGAGGCCAGGAAGAAGCAGCTGAGGAGAAAAGAGTGTGGGAAGTTTCCATGGCACTGCAGGTAGAAGTGACTCCATATATGGGTGCCACATCCCTGCTGGCCCCTCCTCTAGGCAGAGTGGTCCAGGAAGGGAATGGCTTCTGAGCAGGATGTGGTTGCAGCATCAAGAGGCCTGGGAGACCCTCGCTTCAGCCCTGGCCCCTCTGCATCTTTCTGTAGAATCATCCTTCCCTGGTCTTCTGTTTGGAGATGTTTTTTGGAGAGGCATTTAAAAAAAAAAAAAAAACAGTATAACGCAGTAATTAAGAGCCTGGCTTTGGCATCAGACAGCCCTCAAACAGTTGGGGGAAACTCACTGGGTCTCCTTAGTTTCTTTTTCTGTAAAATGGAAATAATAGCAACTGTGAAGATGAAATGGCATAATGCATGTCAAGAGCCCAGCCCATTTTCCCATACAAAATAAGCTCACTCAGTAAAATCTGAAGAGTGCCTAATATGTGCCAGTAAACAGGAGGAAGCAAGACAGACTAGTGTTCAGCAATCAGGAATGTCCATGTGAGTGGGGATGGACAGGTAACAAACACATAAACAGAACAGACAAGATTATTTCAGAGAGTGATGTGGGTCTTGAGATGGAGAGAGTAGGGATGGGTGACCACTTTATAGTGAGTGGTCAGGGGAGGCATCTCTGAAGAGATGACGTTTCTTCTAAATGTCAGAAGAAGCCAACCATCCAAAAATGGCTTGTGCAAAGGCTCTGGGGCAGTGACTGGTGTTTGAGCTCTGATATAAAGAATTTCTAGATGCCAGGGCCAAGGCGAGTAAGACAGAAAGTGGCCAGAGAGGATGCTGGCAAGGTAGGCAAGGGCCTGTAAGCCATGGATGTTTGGATTTCATTCTAAGTACTATTGGAGAGTCTTTGGAGAGTTTTTAATAGGGAGTGGGGTGACATTGTTTGATTTACATTTTTTAAAGATTATTTTGGCCACTGTAGGAAAGACCAGCTTGGGATGGGATTGGGCAAGTATGGAAGTGGGAGACCTGGTAGGCAGCTTTGTAAGAATCTAGGTAAGAGTTGATGATAGCATGGGCTAGTATGGTGACAGCAGAGATGGAGAGAAGAGTACTGTGTTTTGGAGAGAGAGTGGACAAGACTGGCTGATGGATTGAATGTGAGGGTGAGGGAAGGAGGAATCCTAAGTTTTGCTTCTGAGCAGCTGGGTGAAGGGTTTGCCATTTACGGACAGGAGGAGGACTGAAAGAGAAACTCCTTTGGGTAGGAATAGAATTCCATTTGGACATAAGGTTGAGAAGTTAACAAACCACCCAAGTGGAGATGCCAAGGAGACAGGATTTGAAAGGGCTTCTTTGCAGGAGTAGCTGAGGATACAGCTAACGCATTGAAGGACACAGCCTGTTTTGAGCTGTGACAGACTGAGTGTGTTTCTAACTGGGACTTAACGCTCTTGCAGCCCTAAGCTTCTGGATTAGCTTTAAGGGCCTCCCTCACTCACCCGACAGCCTCGCATGACCCACATCCTTCCCTGAGCCCCTGTTGGGCTCAAGGCCACTCCAACCACTCCCCAAGAGGACTCCTGATGTCACACAGGTGGATCCTTGGGCCTGGTTTGTCTGGGGGCAGAGCCTAATGTACCCTGAACCAGCGAGCCCAAAAGAACCTTTACAGGGCGTACCAAGCCCTGGGTAAAATACTTTATGACTGAGCTTCTTAACCTCATGTCCACTGACCAACCCCAGGAGATAGAATTCACGGGATCTGTGAACATGTATGGAAAAAAATATTACATCTTTATTTTCGCTAATCTCTAAGTGAAAATTAGTGTTTCCTTTTGTTATGAATGTAGGTGACAAACCAAAAAAGTATTAGCAGTATCTGTGATTTTTGTCACTAATGGAAATCTTAGGTATTTTCATATCATGTTACAGTTATTTTAGATATCTAGAAATATTTAAGCTCATTGCTACTTTGAAATTATGGGATATTATTATACTTGCTACTAGATATTATTTAATATAGTAATAAGGGAGCATGTTATATTCCTATAACAAATTTACTCTTGTTTGTATTTTATAAATATATTTTGACATTATTTGTTTCCTTTATAATCCTGTGTTTTACTTTATGCATTTAAAAACATTCTGAGAAGGAGTTTACAGACTCTCCAGATTGCCAGTAGGAGCCATGGCTCTAAAACGGTTAAAGACTCCTGCTTTACAAGCATGATCTTATTTCTGTTTTACAGATAAAGAATGCTAAGGCTCAGAGAGGCTGAGTATCATGGCCAGGGTCACACAGCTGGTTGAGTGACTAAGCCCACATTAATACAGCTCTTTTTGATTCTAAAGTCAATGTTCTTAAACAGTCCTGTTGCTGCCTCTGCAGTGGTACCATCAGAGAAAACTACAACCAATTTAAGCAGAATCTACAGCACAAAAGTCATTAATATTTTATCTGAAAATTAGTATAGCGTTTGCATTTTAGTCCTTAGCATGCCCCCCTCTTTTCTTTATTAGTGAAATTATTTAATTTTCCATGATGCTGAGTCTTGGGAGGGAAATGGAGTTCTGAAAAGAGGCACCATGCCTGTCCTGTGCCTTTGAGTATTTCTCAGCCCAGCACTGTGTCCCCTGTGAGTATGTGATAGAAGACAGAGAAGCCTGGTCTGGCTCCGTTGTTTCACATGCTGCCTTACAAGCAGGCAGCCTACTGAGCAAATGAGAACACCGAGGCCTCAGGCCATTAGGTGGCTTGCCTTATAGTCACATATCTTCAGCCAATGAATTTCTAGTTCAAGCTCTTTCCACCCCGGTAACTTTGGTCCAGTTCCAACATCACTAACTTAGCTGAGTGATCTCAAACATATTACTTACCATTCCTGGGACTGTTTCCTCCTCTGTAAAATGGACTACCTGTCTTTACTTGGTTGTTAAACAGTATACACAAGATGTCTGTAAAGTGTGTGACACAAAAGAGAGGCTCAGCAAAGGGTGGTGATTATCATGGGCCAAATATGACCAAGTTCTCAGAGGTCTCAGGCAGGGGCTGAGTGCTGAGGAAGGCAAAGACTGTCTTGATACCTGGGAGGTGAGATGGGACCATCACCAAGCTCCCACCAAGGCAAAGAGCCAAGTCCAACCTTAGGTCCAGGCTCAGCAACAGCCCAGAGCGTCTGAGGTGAGCAGTCAGGACTGGGGAACGGGGGACAGACCGCCACTTCTCATCCCTGTCTCTCTGTCCCTTCCTCAGAGCTCCAGCACCAGAGTGGTGGTTTTATTTCATGCACTTCTATACTTAATAAGCAGGACCATGATGAGGTTTGGTGACCTCAGGGCCCAAATGGACTGTCTGTTGGCATAAGTGGTACTTGAGTCATTTCCCAGGAAAGAGTGCTGGGCAGGCTTCCAGGAGCTGAATTTACCCTCTGATTCTCTGCTCTCCTCTTCTCCTCCCCACCCTCAAGCTTCATTTTGGAGTTTTCAGCTTACTTGCCTCCATAATACCATGGACCAAGATAAAAAGAAAAACAGTTATTCATTCACCAGGGCTATCTGCTGACCCAGGCCCTGGGGATCCTGCCTGGCTGGGGCCCCCATGTTTATATGCATGTTGAGGACACAGGCTCAGTGGATAATGTGCCTAGAGAGATGCAGGCAGAATGTGGCAGGGATTAAGAAGAGAGACAGGCTGGGGCAATCAGGGCAAGCTCCATGGGGGAGGTGGCATGTGAATTGGTCTTCGAAGGATGGGTTGAAGCATGTGTATGACTAAACAAAAATTAAACCTTCAATGAGTAAAGAAACATATAAAATAGAAAGTAAATATGTCTGACCTCCCCCTATCTCCAAGCAACAAATTACCGTTCCCAAACTCAATATTTTTTTGTGTGGCCTTCTAGGAACTATTCATCTATCCTTCCATTCATCGATCCATCATTTTTTAAAAAATATACAAACAGGATCATATAATGTTAACTTCTCCTTTTCTCTTAACCCAGCTTGTTAATCTTCCCATAGCAGTGCACATGGGGTGGGTGGCTCCGACCGGTGGTGTGGTCCTTGCAAGTAGCTGGAAGGGCTTGGACGAGATGAGAAAACCCATAGTATGTATGAAGAATTTTGACAGAGAATGAGGGAAGCTGTACTGCCCAGTGGATAGGAGCCAAGTCTGACCTTTCAACTTGGAAGATCTGGGGTCAAATCCCAGTTCTAGCACTTTCAAGCTGTGTGATCCTGGGCAAGTTTTTTCACCTCTCTGAGTTTCCATTCCCTCATCTTTCAAATGTAGCTAATAATATCTCCCTTTGGGACTGTCGGAGATTTTCAGTGAAAGCACTTACCACTCACAGAGGCACTTGGTAAATGAGAACAGCCCCCTACCATTTTTGCTGCCATAGCTGTCAAGTGTCAGCTGGGGTAAGGTGAAGCTGAGCCCTGACAGGTAGGGCCAGGTGCATGGTGGGTGTTTCTGGAGCGATTTTTGGAGAGAGGAGGGCCAACAGATCAATCTGAAGCTTAAAATAGTCTGGAAGTGCAAGAACAACAATAAATAAATGGAATGGGTTTCGGATGCTTTTAAATCTTGGCATTTCCTGATCTCAGCTCAGCTGGTCCAGACAGCTTCATCAGCGTTTACTGCTGAGGCCGGCTGCGCACGCCTCTCCTGGCCATGGCCCAAAGCTGCTTTCAAGAAAATCAGATCTAGAAACGTTTGGATCTTTGGCGCCTGGCCTGCAGGCCATGGATGTAAGTTGAGGATCAGGCAGCGTTGGGGTTTGTCTCATGTGTGTATAAAGTTAAAGCCTATGAGATGAAGTGAGAGGGAAAGTGGGACCTCGTAGGACACAGGAGTGAGGTGGTTGCCAGAGAATGGAGTTTTTCATTCGCTCTGCAAGTGTTTATCAAGCACTTACTATGTGCCAGGTGCTAGGGATACAGTGGTTTGCATTAATCAATGCCCATGTAAATAAATGTTTAATTACCAATGGCGATAAGCTGTAGAAGGCTCAGGACCTCCAGAAGGCTGTAAAGGAGTACAGTAGGTCTCCTCATCTGGTCTGTGGGGCTTGAGAAAAACTTCCCCCAGGATGTAGAATGAAGGATAGATAGGAGGTAACTAGGCAAAGCGGGTCTATGTGTGAGGATAATGTTCCAGGCAGAGGGAATGGCACTTGCAAAGGCCTTATGGTGGGGCGGGGGAGATTCTAGCAAATTCCAGGGTGGAAAGAAGGCCATTGGGGCCAACAATTCAGATTAGGGGGTGGTCAGTTGATACTATAAAATGATGATACAGACAGATAGTCAGGAGTCAGATCATGCAGGACCTTACAGGCCTTAGGAAGGGTTTTGGTCTTTATCGGGGAGAAATCAGGGGCAGGCACATCTGCATCTTGAAAAGATGTCTGTGGTTGCTCTGTATCTAGCAGCCTAGTAGGGGCTGCAGTAGAAATAGGAGGCCATGGCTGCCATTTAAGGTGCAAATGGATTGTGGTGTACGTTGAGTCAGTCAGAGTTTGAAGAGTGCCATGATTGGGCGATGAGGGGGCTTCAGTGGCCCAGAGAAGCTGCAGCTGTTCCAGTGGTTGCTTCAAGACTCCCGTGTAATAATCTCACAAATGACTGTTGTCATTTGAGCACTTACTTTGCACCAGACACTATGCAAAGTCTTTCTCATTAAATCCTCACAAGAACACTAAGGCAGTGGGTGGGCTATTATTATTTCCGTTTCATTGAAGCCCAAGGAAGTTAAATCACTTGGTCAAGATCACATAGCTCAGCTCCCCACTGTCCAGCTCTTTTGGGTTGACTGTCTCCTGGGTTGGTGTCCTCCATTTAAGTTTGACCCTTCTCAGGGCCCAAGCCCTCTACTTCTGTCTATTGCTGTAGTGACCCTTGGCATCGTGTCTGCCCTTGCCATAGGACTGGTTCAGAGCTGGGCTGGAAAGACATGATCATGTGTGACCTGAAGGGACACAGCCCAGTGGCCCTTGCTCTTCTCTCCCTCCCAGCCTGCTAGCTTCTGGCAATGCTCGATAGCCCCTGTTTAGGACGTGAGCTGAAATGTCCTCGTCTCTGCTCGTCTCTGGGTTTCACATGTCGCCTGCCTCCTGGGGATTCAGATGGTCTCTACTGCTTGTTTTTTATTTTGCTTCTTAATTTCCTCTCCTCTCCTTCTTTCCCTCTGTCTCCATCTGTTGCTGCCCCATGGGGATCTTTTCTTCAACTCCCAGATGTGCAGGCAGGACTTGGAATGGAAGCAGAGGACTTCTTCCTTCCGGCCTTTCAGGAAGGAAAGAAACTAGCCATTTGGGCAGCTGTTGCCTGCTAGACACTGGGCTGAGCTGTGGGCATGGATGATCTTAGATAATCCTCACAGCAGTCCCATGAGGTGTATACTTCATCTCTACTCTACAGATGGGGACACCGGGGCTCGAAGGATGCAGATGCCAAACCCAAGGTTACATTCTACGATCTGACTCCTGATTTAAAAGTTTTGCTTCCCAAACTTTAATGTGCGTATGAGTCACCTGGGGACCTTGTTAAATGCAGGTTCTAATCAGGAGGTCTAGGATTCAGCATGGGATTCTGCAGAATCTAACAAGCTCCACGCGAGGCTGATGCTGCTGATCCAAGGACCGTACTTTAAATAACATCGTGAGGAGCTATCAGATCTCCTGTGTGCCCTCCCCAACGCTGGTGCAGACACGCACGGCCAGGATGCTCCACAGCGCTTGCTGCACCCACAGGCTTCCCCACCACACTCAGGACATCTCAGGCTGACATGTCTCAAACTCCAAGCTGACTGACCACGATCACTAAGTCTAGCCAGTGTTGGAGAAGTGCAAGGACTCATCCCATGTCCTATGCCAATAGCGCAGAAAATACAGGCTTGTGACTCCCGTTCAGTGCTCTCCATTATTCAACTAGGAGTTAAAGGTCTCGGGGTTCTAATCCTACCCCTTAACTTGCAGTGTGACTTTAGGCAAGTAACTTCCCCTCTTTGAACTTAAGCTTCCTCATCGTAAAAAGGGCGGGAGAAACCTATAGGGTAAAAAATGGATTCAGGTGGCATTTACTCACATGTGGGCATGGTAGGAAACACTCTCTGAAAGATCTCTCTGTTCTCTATTTGAGAGCTCCCTGCTTCCTGCTTGTTTCTCATCGGGCTTGGCTAATAATCAAGCATTGTCAGATGGTTACCCTTTCGTAGTTCAGTGCCTGTAATTCCACCATTAGCACACATTACAGAGGCCCTGGCTCTGGCAACGGAGCCTATGGCAATACCACCCCATGGGACACGTTTCTGTTACATGAGAAGAAGAGAAGAGAAACGCGTGGTTTTTTGACACAAATTCATTTTGCATGCCCAGTTAACACACTTCTGTATACAGCAGGTCCACCTGTGGCTGGCAGGAGCTGGCGTCTTGGCCACACGGGGCATGAGTGGGTGGGGGTCTGCGAAGCAGGCCTCCTTGGCCTCCCTTCTCCTCTGGCCCTCACTGACCACATGACCAGGAAGGGCCTGCTGGGGCCCAAGAGAATCTGTTTCCCACCAGCTTTATCTGGGAGCACATGGGTCTGGGATTCTCATCATCTGACATACTGGAAAAGGAAAGGCAGGAGTTTCCATAAGGGAATAAATGAATGCAGAAAGAAACCACCACCACCACCCCAGTAAAGGGTGGTGCATGAGAGGGAGGCCTCGCAGGCATCACAGTAATGCGAAGCAGAGATGCCCAAACTGACCTGAGAAGTGGGGGCTCTGTTCCCTCCTTCTCCCACCTGCCCCTCTCATTCCACAAAGGTTTCGTGAGCACCTACTTTGTGCCAGATAGTGTTCTAGGTACTGGGATTCAGCAAAGGATAAGCCCAGGCCCCTGTTCTCATGTAGCTTACATTCTGGAGGGGACACAGACAGTCCCTGGACTCGGGCTGTAGATGACACATGATGATACAATCCACAGTGACCAGGAGTGTTGGGTGTTGGGGAAGGCCCCTCTCACTGGGACTGAATGCTGGGTAAGTGGTCCAGGACTTGGGAAAGTGTCCCAGGTGGAGCTCAAGCCTGAAGAAGAAGGCCGCTGTGTCTGCAGTGCGGCCAGGGCGGGAGAGTCCAGGAGCTGGTGGGGGAGCGGGCAGGCCCAGGCTACCCTGGGCCTTGTTGGCACAGTGAGAACTTCGGGTTTTTGTCAAGGGCAATGAGAAGAGAGGGAAAGCTTTTAAGCAGGAGAGCGAGTGACTCACTCTAGTCTCAGCTCTGCCTCCAGCTCCCCGGTGATGGCGGCTGAGTCTCCTGCCTTGGCTCTCTGCACCCAGCGACTCATTACCTGGGCTTCCAGAGCCCATAGAGACTCTCAAAGGTCCTAGCAGGGCATTGAGAACTTTTTTGCCTCCCCATTATTTCAAAGTCTAGTAGGTAAACCTGCACAGAGCTGGTAAAAGGGCTTTACCCCTGCGCTATCTTGGACAGCGGTGGTCACCATGAGTGGAGGACGGGAGGCTGTGGCAGCAAAGAACTTGGCCGTTAAGTCTGGATTCACTTTTTACTAAGCAGAGAGAGTCATGTGACCTCTGATCCTTGGCCTCTTTATCTGTTAAAGGGGTGAATTTTAAATATCCACTTTGCTGGGTACTTTGG
Organism: Macroglossus sobrinus; assembly: GCA_004027375.1. Classification (NCBI taxonomy): domain Eukaryota; kingdom Metazoa; phylum Chordata; class Mammalia; order Chiroptera; family Pteropodidae; genus Macroglossus; species Macroglossus sobrinus. The sequence continues at coordinate 1,740,670 of PVKZ01000066.1, forward strand.
TGGACACCACCTACTTGTGGAGTGACTTCTTCGTCTGAGCATTCAAATTAGCCTCATAAAGCCTTTAAATTTTCCATGAAATAATGTGTATGAATAATAGGTATGAGTGTGTGGGCATGGGAAATATAGAATTCATATGCAAATGTAATGTCACTGTATTTCTAATATGTAAGAAAGAAATAGAAATTTGGCTTTTTATGTATTTTTAAAAAATTTTTGCCATGCTTATTCTGTTGAATTCACTCAGGTTAAATAAAAGTATGATGGGTTGCCACTGTATGGTTTTCAGTTCATAAAAATGGAAAATCTAAATAATCAACTCCCTCATAATTCCTCCTACTTCAAAGCCCAGGGCCCTGGCGGGCTGTGGGGGTGGAGATCGAGCAGGGGGTTCCCTAGGGAGCCCAGCGTGGGAACTACAGGACCAGATGGGCTGTGCGGCCTCTCCTGGCTCCCACGCGGTGCAGCAGACCCAGTAGGGGCAGTTGTGGGTTGAGCATTGCTGAGTCATCTCTCCCTCAGCAGGTCGTGTGTTGGCTGACAAGCTGAGGCTGGTATGTTGATGGCAGAGCCCTGATTCTAGGTTCTTGGGGAGCTGACTTAAGCCCCTACCAGCTGGGCTGGGGGTATCCTTAACTATCCACTGCCTTTCCACCCATAAGACAGTCCCCTCCCTGCTCAGAACCCTCAGGGGACAACCACCTTCAGGCTGCCCTTTGTGGGTGAGAGTGCTCCCCGCAGGCTCCCTGGCACCACAGCAAGGCTGCAGTTGGCGCTGGGCAGCACTGGGCTGAAGATGTGAGCTGGCACCTTGCTGGCCTGTTGAGCATGACATTTCCTCAAATGCCACGAAGGGGCTGCCTGACCTTCACTCTCCTGCCAGGACCCCCTTTCTGCCTCTTTCTGGGTTATTTATAACAGTGTTAACAAGTAAAGTGCTTCTCGGCCGATCCCTGGCCAGCTCCCTCAGCCTCTCCTGCCAGCCAGAGCAAGAGACACCTAAATAGAACCCAAGAACACAGACTCTATAGGACCCCCGAGAACACCTCCAGACAGAGTGTGCTGGGCACTTTTTTTTCTTCTAGGTTTCTGACACTTTTTTAGATTTATTTTTATTTTCTTGTAGTAAATGATAGAAAACAAAATTTAACATTTTAATAATTTTTAAGTATACAATTCAATGGCATTAAGTGCATTCACAGAGTTGTTCAAATGTTACGATTATCCATTTCCAAAATTTCGTCATCATCCTGAAGCCAGGTACTTTTTCAGGCCATCTGACAAATGAAGATGGCTGACACATGACAGTCCCTCCACCCCCCATTTCCTTCCCTTGGGCATATTCAGCTTTTGAGGAAAGCCCTCCAAATGCGGCGAGGAAGGAAGGGATCCGCCAGTTCATGATTGCCACAACTTGGTGAGAAGGTTGGTGGTCACCCGTTTCAGCTGCGTGGAGTGGGCACATGTCCCAGGGTGAGCTGTGCCCCGTCTGCCTTCCTTCCGTTTCAGGAAAGGGATGAGAATGGGAGTCAGTGGAATGATGGGGATGTCCTGGTTGCAGGAATTCTGTTCTTACCTCTCTCTCTTCTTAAGTAGAATCTACTCATTTAGCAAACTTCACTACTTTCATTATAAATAGGGCAAGTGTTTTGCAACTCACCTCAAAACTGAATGCCACTTACCTCTCTGTGGGACCACTGATTTTTACCTTTGATGAGAATTTAGTAACAGTCCCTCACTTAGGGACGGCCCTTCAGAGTTTCCCCACTTTTCCATCCAAATGACTTCATTTTACAGGGCTTGGATAATTCCATAGCAACCAGAGGGTTATAGGCCCCATTGCAGAGATGGGAAAGCTGAGGCCCCAGAAGGACATGATCTAGGATGTGACCTGATCTCATTTTAGTCACCTACACATACAGTAACTTGTTTACCATCTCCTTCCATCCAAACCAGGATTAGGGTGAGGCAAAGGAGATGTTTGCTTGGCCCAGGCACAAAATTTACAGAGATACCAAAGAATTCAGTCATCAAGATAAATAATATTTTAATGCAATGTTTAAAATAATAACAATAGATGCCAAAATATCCATGCTGAACAAAATCCCAAATTTAAAAAAAAGAAAAGAGAAGAAAAGAAAGAAAGAAAGAAAGAAAGAAAGAAAGAAAGAAAGAAAGAAAGAAAGAAAGAAAGAAAGAAAGAAAGAAACAGTAAGTGTCATGCAGAGCCAAATAGGCACCTGAAGTCAAAGGAAAAAATCAGCATTATTGACCCTCTCTTTATTTAGAATTGTGATATTTTGTATAACATGGATTTTTTTGCATTAGTTATTTTTTCTCCCACAATGTTGCATTAAATATGATCCATCTTGATACTGAGTTTTTTCGGTGCCGGAGGCAGTTGCCTCCCTCACTTCCCCCTACTCCTGGCCCTCATTCCACTTCGCAATCTCTGTGCCCTACTGTGACAGAGGATGCCCCTCCTGGACCCCAGGCCTCAGGTCCCCATATGCTAAGACCTTTTCAACCACCCCTGAGTGTCAAGAGAGCAGCTGAGGGTGGCATTTGATCCCTGCAATCTATTTTTGTGCCTGCCCTTCAGCGACTGATAAAATGTTGCTCTCGGTAGAGCTGATGTGTTGAAATGGTGAGTGTCAATGTCAGGTGGTTTGTGTGATCGGATATCTTCATTCTTGACCTCGCAAAGGGGCCTGGAACCAGAAAAGAAAAGGCGTTATTGGCAGTTTCGCTCCCCCAGAGCTGGACAGAACTCAAATCGTTATCTGGTAACTGAGGCTGCCAGGCAATTTGGCCTCCTCTTGGGGCTATTACAGAAAAAAAAAAAATGTCCATTTTGTGCTCTCTTGCTTTTGTGCACTGCGCTTTACAGTTTTGTGCACTGCCACATTCATCTCATTTTGGTTAATGAGCACCTACTATGTGCTGGGCATCGTGCTAGGCCCTAGAGAAACAGCAGGGAACAAGACAGACATGGCCTCTAAACCAGTAGAGCTAGCTACTAGTTAGGGGAAGCAAGTAAACACAAGTAGATAAATGAAAAATAGGGAAGAGTTGGGAGATAGTGGGTGGTGATGGCTGCACAACAATATGAAGATACCTAATGCCACTGAATTGCATACTTAGAAATAGTTAACATGGTAAAATTTTTGTTATGAATATTTTACCATCATTTTTTAAAATCTGAGAAATAGGGAACAAATATCAGATGTTCTAATTGAGGGGATTACAGCAGGGTGATGGTAAGAGAGAGACGGGTGGCCACTTTCGGATATAGTGGTCAGGAAGGCCCATTTGAGAGAGGCACTTAATCTGGGATGAGGGTGATAAGGGAGCAGCCATGCAAAAATGAAAGAGAGAGGAGATGTTTTAGGCCCAGGGAGCTGCCAGCATAGAGGCCCTGGGGTGAAAACTCAAGCTGTATACCATCCACGAGGGAGCCAGTCTCTGGAGATGCACAGAACCTAGGTGACTCCCCGTAACTAGCAAAGGATGAGCCAGGGCCAGCTCTGCTGCAGCGAAGCATAACAACAAATACCTGCACAGCCTTTGCTGTTCACAAAGCACTTTTCCTGCTACTGTCCCTTGAATTCAAGAGGTCCTTGAATTCAAGTGCATAAAATTGACAGCAATTGTAGGCAAACACAATGTGGGTGTCACGCTGCCCTAAGATACTCTTGCTTCTGGTCAGAGAATGTTCTTCAAGCTTTTATTGTTTCAAAATCAAAATGAAACACAGCACTTTCTGGGCTTGGGGCAGCCTGTGCCTGCTAAAAGGCAACCCCAAGAGGTGCCAGAATCTGCAGTGGGGAGGGGAAATAGCCTCTGAGACAGGGGAGAGGAGTCTGGGTTCTGCGTAGCCATGTACCAGGACATCCAGGAGTTGCTCCACCCCAGGTAACCGCACCTGGGCATAGCTACAAGAGACTTTACAGATCTCTATTGGATAAGGGGCTGGCAACAGGAAGTGGGGAAAGGAGATGCCTGAGTAAGATAATACCCGTCCCAGGAGACTTTCTGTTCTTCTTTTCCCTTGCCTTTTAGAGGGGAAAAAAAATCTAACAAAAAAAACACAGGGCACAGCTGTTGAGGAAATGGCCTGTCATTTTGGAAAGAGCTTTGGATGGAGACCCTGGAGATCCCAGTTTGTGTCCTGGCCCAGGAGCTGGCTGTATGGATCTTGGGTGACTCCCCATTCATTCTTTCTATCTGCAAAATAAGGCATTAGTCTCTTCCAGTGCCCTAACCCCTGGTTCCATGGTTTGGCAGTCTATCGTAAGGATTTATTTCCTGTTCTATGGAGGTGAGATCCATACACGACAGTCACCTTCTCTGATGAGAGTGGGAACTGTAGCTGGAGGTGGAGGGCTAGAGAGGGGAATTCCTAGGAAAATGTCAGAGAAAACACACAATCGTCAAACATAATGCCTAACATTACCTTTTAATGAAGCCATATGACACATACACTCCTTTTTGCCAGTCCTTTGCTATAGGACTGCCTGCGGTGCTGGCTCTGAAATTCCAGGTCATCTCTGCACAGTCACAACCCCAGTGCTGGCTCCTGGTTCCAGAGTGGGGTATCATCCCACGGGATCAAGAATGTAGGCTCTTTTCAAGTAATCTGAGTGCAGAATCCCTCCAGATTCTTGTCAATTTCTCCTAATCTTTTATGATGATCTCACAGATACATATTTGACAGCAGGTTTTTTTTTTTTTAAGCAGCTCAACTTTATCGAATCCTTCCTTCCACAGCCTTCAACCTAGTTTCCCTTAAAATCGTTTCTTTTGTATTTATAGTTTCTGTTTATGAACCACTTAATTAAATTTTATAATTATAGTTACCAACGGGTAACACAACTGACTCCCAGTAAACAACCCAGCTGGTGGGAGCAGACGTGTGGATGACATAGAACGCATTATCTGAGGCCCTGGCATACCTCGAGCATTTTTTACAGGAGGTGATGGAGAGTGTTGGTTAACTTGGCTGTTTGGTTAGGTGATCGGGGAGCTTTTGTTGTACTGAAGGCCTGAAGAGGTCTGGTTTAGGATTAAGTCTAGCCTGGCCTTGCAACCCACTTCTGAGCACAGGACCCCATTTTGCTCTCTGGCCTGGAGAACCCACTCTTATCAGACCTGGTGACCTGTCTGGTCGCCTTACACTAAGGCTTGAGCGGACAGCTGTGTGGCTGGAACTTCGGGCCCCACTGGCCAGGGCTGAGCATCAGGAGGTTGCGCGTGGCAGGCCGGGGGGCCACATGCTCCCTCATGGAAAGGGCCTTGAATGCCAGCTTGAGATGTTTAGCTGTGAGTGTTTTAGTAGGAGATCCTTTTAGTGGTCTGGTTTATCTCTAATTTCAGGATTTTTTTCTTTGAACCTGGGCTCAGAGCCCCTCCAATTTTCTACTTATTCTTTCTGGAGCTTAACTTCATATTTGCAGGCTCCTGAGTCTTATTTCAGAGGATGCTATAAGTTATCCCATGGGGACTAAGACTAATTACTCTTCCTACTGTTCTCCTAGAAGCCTCTTTAGGAGTTTCGAACCCATTTAAAAGACAATGGGAAGATTAATTTTTTTTAATGGAAGAGAGATGAATTAGTCATAACTTTTCCATTGATGGGCGACAGAAACTCCAACTAGCATGTAATCTAGAAGGAACACTTGCTCACAAAACTGAGGAATTCACAGAATAGACTGGCCTCAGGCACAGCTGGATCCAAGTGTTTAAATTATTATTTTTTTAATCCAGGGAATCTATCTCTCTCTGCTTCTTGGTTCTGCATGCCCTGTGCTGGCTTCGTTCTTAGGCAGGTTCTTCCCAAGTGGTGACAAAGATGGCTGCCAGCCTCTGCAGAATTAAATTCAACCAGCCAAGTCCCTTGTCCAGATACTCCAGAAAATTCCTGGTGTTTACTCCTGCTGCTGTCAAACCACTTGTAGTCACTGGCAGGAGCATGTTAATTAGCCAGCTCGTGCTTACATGGGTGGAGAGTGGTGTCTTCCCCCAGGAAAATTGGTGGGCTGCCACCACCAGGAAGGGGGATGGTTGGGGAGCCAGCCACAAAACAGAGGTGGGAAGAGGAGAGAAAAAACATTTGTGTAATGAAATGGCTTTGTGGGGACTTCATGACTATTTACCTCGCTTCCTTCCTAGACAGGAAGTAGGGGCACAGGGTCCTAGGTCTAGACCAGGCCAGTTCTAATTGACTAGCAGTGGCTGCTAAGGCTCCATGTTGAGTAAGCTTGGGGCTCAACGGGAAGAAGAGCTGTGATTAGTTACTGGCATTCGTGCTTAGGGAGGCATGAAAGTGCCAGGTACCTGCCACCCTAATAGATCTCATGGTCAGACTGGCCATTCTTGACAGCAGTTTCAAAAGGAAAACTTGCCTTAGACCATCAAATACAACTTCTTGTCAGTGGCGGAGGCCCCAAACCAGCGGTAGGGCAGTACTTAGGATGTCCAAGATGGCAGTCAAGAAGTCTATCAGGCCCAGACAGCCCCAAAGAGAGCCAGCATGGCTGTTGGGGCAAGATCATTCCTCCAACAGAAACTATGAGTGATGGTAACACTGGCATCAGGGGCTGGTCAAGGGTGAAGAAACACAGGATGAGACAGTGAGTAGGTTTAGGACTGAGGGGAAGGGTCAGCAGACAAATTTGAGAAGCATTAAACCTCCCATCAGTCAAATGGGGACACTGACCATTGACTACTTTCTGTATCTTGGGAAGGTACCAATGAAATCATAGCTGTGAATGTCACTTGAATGTCAACTCTGGTAAGTGCTGTATCTGTAACCGTAATTCATGCCAGGCTCCCAGCCTATGTTACTTTTAACTTTATAAAACCCTGTGAGGTAGGGTACTTTCTATTCTCCCAATTTTGTCAGTAGAAACGGAGGCAGCAAAAATTATATCCTGACCTCAAAGGATTAGTATTAGTAGCAAAGCCAGAGCCTAGCCCTTTGTCGTCCTTGTCGAAGCCTCTTTCCATTTCAAGGCAGTCCTTCTCTCTGCACCTTTGTCTCCTCCTCTGTAAATTGTTTATTCATTAAATGTTGAGTTTTACCTAAATATTTCCCCAAAACCTATGTGGATTTCAGAAACCAGATAAATACAGACTTGTATCAAATACTTGAGTAAGAGAGGTGCCTATAGTCTGTCTGTTTATTCTCTTTCCTTAGAGGGTGCAGTGAGAATCCGAGTGGGAAGGTGACTAGGGACAGACCCAGAGCCCAAGCTCTGTCACTGCAACTTCCTTCCACTCAGTAACTCTGAAAATATGCTCTGGGCCAGGCACTAAGCGAGGTGATTTGCTGTTTGCGGTCAGGAAAGTGGAGCCACCAATTTTTCCTGAAGATGCATTCTTTCTAAAGCAAGGAATCAATTTCTGCCAAGATACGCAGGCTTCCAGTGAAGCCACTTAGGTGAATCTGGATGAAAACACCACTAATCCACTGCCAAGGGCATTTATCTCCCTGGCTTGGGGCAGCCACAGCCCTTTCAGACTGGGATGTGGAGTTACTGGAGGAATGACAAGGAAGGCTCAGCCACCAGAAGGGATGTCCCGCAGCAGGGGTGTGAGCAGATTTGTGGAGGGGCCAAGGCCAGAGAACAGCACCACACATCTGGCCCCGGACCTGCTCTGCATAGCCGTGAACTTGCCATGGGTTTTTCATGGCTTTTGTCTGAAACTCCATCTCCCCATCTGTAAATGGGAATAAATGGTCTTGAATGTTCCTTTCTCATTTTCAGAAGCAGGATGTCAGACAATGGCACAGGCTTTGTAGGGAGCAAAGAGACTTGGGTTGGAATCTCAACTTAACTTTCTGGGACCCTGGGTGCTATGGGTTGAATTGTGTCCTCCAAAAAAAGATATGTGGAGTCCTACCTAGAGGTGATCAAGTTAAAACGAGCTCGTTAGGGTGGGCCCTAATCCAGTATGACTGATGTTCTTATCAAAAGGGGAAACTTGGACACAGAGACAGGCATGTGTAGATGGAAAACATGTGAAGCGATAGAGAGAGAAGAGCCTTCCACAAGCCAACACAAGAGGCTGAGGAGTAGCCAACCCTGCCAACACCTAGATCTCAGGCTTCTGGCCGCCAGTGCTGTGAAGCAATGCATTTTTGTTGTTTAAGCCACACAGCCTGTGGTGCTTTGTTACAGCAGCCCTGGCAAACTAATACAAGAGACTCGATCTCCGACTTTCCCCATTAGTCACATGGAGGCAGTAACACCTGCCCTACAGGGCTGTTTTAAGAATCTGATGAGAAGATGCACATAAGGCACTTAGCGTGGTCCTTGGCATATAGTGAGCTCTCACTAATGGCAGTAGCTTGGTCCTGTGCTATAAACTCGTGGCTCCACGGGTGGGGCCCATGGAAGGCGGCCAGTACAGAACAAGAAGGCCTTAAGTCAGACCTTTCAAAGACAACTGAGGCACCCCTTCAAAAGCCTCTCTAAAGATGGAGGAGGCCAGAGAAATCACTATTAATGCAGCGCTTAAAGGTTTTTAGCTAGAGTGGCCTCGGCCTTAATTGGCAAGGCCGTAGAGCTGAGGTTTCTTTTTATGTCCTGGGTACACTTTGAGTGTGTTGAGCTGCTATGGGTAATCAATAAGTGCAATAGTCATGGCCATTTTATGGGTGTTTGTGAAGGAGGTGGCATGGTTTCGATGGGCAGGACACTCACCAGATGACCCTGAGCAAATCCATTCTCCTCTGTGGGCCTCATTTTCCATATCAGCAAAGTTGAGTAGGTAGACGTCCTTAAGTAGCATCCCTAAACCTGGAAGTTCAGTGTCAATTCCTTGTGCCCATAGGCATTGTACACACATATCATATGAAGAGCGTAAAAGCTACTCACAGCTTTTATCTGGTTCTTGAAGGGAGCTCTAATTCTCAAATTTTCCACAGAAACTCAGGGCTGTCTGCCTGCTTCTGTGCTGGCCCCACCTACATTATACTTACCATCCCTACCTGGTCTGCCTCCACTTGCCTCTCTGAAGGCATCTGTTCCCATCCCCCCGGCTCACCAAGCTGCAGCCTCACTGCCCTTCAGTCAGTGCCTCCACCCTGGGGCTTGTGCACACTTGGGCCTGGGCCTTTGCCTTTGCTGGGCCCTCTGCCTGGAATGTTCTTCCCCACATCTTCCACAACCTGGCTCCTCCTTCAAGCCTCAACTTAGATGTCATCTCCTCTAGGAAGCTTTTCCTGAACCCCATTAAGACTGATTCTTCTCCCTATTATCCTCCATCAGTGCACCTGGTTCATTTCCTTCGTAGCATTAACACAACCCATAATGAAATATTTATGTGTTTCCTTCCCTCGCTAGGGTGTCAACTCATGAAGGAATGAACTGAGTCTTATATGTCACTATACCTGGCTCCTAGCATTTAATAAACACTGGAATGCACCCACTAGCATGGCTAAAATTTAAATGAGTGACAATACCAAGTGCTGGTGAGGGTGTGGAGCAATTGGAGTTCTCACACAGCCGATGGGTATGTACAGTGGTACAACCACTTTGAAGAACAATTGTGTAGTTTTTATAAAGTCACACGTACACAGACCACATGGCCCAGCAATTCTACTTCTAGATATTTACCCAAGAGAAATAAAAGCATATGTCCACACAAAGACAAACACAAATATTGCAGACGTATTCATAATAGCCAAAAACGAGAAACAAATCAGTCATCCACCTAGAGCAGGCGAGACTGCTGCATCCCACAGTCCCCCTGGGCAAAGAGGAGAAGGGAGCCTCCAAGGGGCGGCCGAGAACCCACCAAAGTATCCCTTCAGCTGTGGCAGTTGAGTGGTGGTGACGAGTGGTCAGGGTGTTGGTGGGGCCTGGAGTGGCATGGTCCTCTGTATTTGTGGATGTTTAATATGTGTGAGTTGGAGAAAGACTGGGCAGATGAGGGCAGGGGAGGTTCGAGGATGTCCATGGAGACAGAGACTCACTGAACACCATGCTCCCTGACCTGAGAGCCAGGGACCAGCCGCTTGAGAGAAGCTGACCCTTGTGCTACCCATGCATGCAGGATTCTTGCAAAACACCAATTAAGACATTTGACCTAAATTTAGATAAAAGCCTTTTTCCTGTGTCAAGTGGAGCTAATAATATACATTTATTCATAATTTATGAAGCCTAGTAAGTGGGAACAATTAAGGAAAAGGCATGGCCCAAACCTATTTCTCCTAAGTGTCACATAGGCCCTTTTATGTTCTCTAAGGCAGTTCGACCCCTCTCTGCCTGCCTTGAAATGCTGTTGTTTTTATTTTTTGTAATTAGTCTTTACTGTGGGCTACCATTTCTTGCGCACTTACTCAGCCAGGCGATAGCACTGCCCTGTTTCATGTTAACTGTGTGTGGCAGCTGGCGTCCCATTTTACAGATGAGGCGGTTGAATTACAGAGAGGTGAAGGGACATGCCCAAGGTTTCACAGCTGCGTGGGGATTATGATCGATGTCTGCCAGACCCCCAGGGCCGATGGTGTACCATTTCAGTGTCAGCCTCCCAGCTCTGGCTGTTTCAGAAACTGGTAAACTGGGGAGACCGGGGTGAGAAAGTGATTGCCTTCTGATCCAGGGGTCCGGGCTTAGGCCTAGGAGTCTGTATTATTTCTAACACACTCCCAGGCGGTGCTCACTGCCCGTCATGGGACCGCACTTTGGAGGCTCTGTGTCAGTCGGTGCTATGACCAGAGTCCTCCATGCCTCCATTCCACCCTACCCACCACTGTGTGGAGTTATGGCCTTCTAGACCTTTCCCTGCGTGTTTGCATGTGTGTTATCTTATGCAGAGAAATGCGTAGCCTGATTTTTCTCTTTACATGTGTGAGATAATATTCTACCTGCTGATATTCTGCTATTTAGTTTTTTATTTAATATGTCTTAAAGAGAGTATACATCTGCCTCATTCTTTTCAATGGCTCCATAATATTCCATGATACAGGTGATTATAGTTTTATTTCCCTATTGTCTCCCAATGGATGGTCTTACACTTTTAGACTTTATAGATATTCCTGTAAAATCCCTGGGAATATGGATGTTTGTCCACAACACAGTAATTACTCAATAATGTCAGCCATTATTATTGCTGTTTTTGTTGTTTCATTATAACTATCGAGGGATTGTTGCCTTCTGGAAATTCCCTTTCAGCTGGGGGCAGTCATGTAAAGGAGTAGCTCTATTTATAGGTTCTAATAAAGTTTTCAACAAAACATTTCCGGTAAGGGAAAAGAGGTGGCTATGTGGGCAGGGCCTTGAGGGACGTGTAGGAGTACAGAGGAGAAGGGAAGGGAGCAGCGGGCAGGATTGCACTGCCAGGGCCTAGCTTAGCTCCTGGTAGATTTAATGATTGCAAGAGAACAGGGCAGACCTTACATTTCTTGGGCACTTGGCAAAATCAGGCCTTGGCCAAGGGTGACTGAAGGTCTAGGCTGGAAGCATTATAAGTAAGGGTCCCCATTTGGGTCCAGCCAAGCTTAGCTCTGACCAGCCTCCTTCCTTCCTGTCTCCTCAGGTGGGGTCTGGGGAGGAGCAACTCTGCGCTGACTTTCCAGAGCTCGACCTCTCCCAGCTGGACGTCAGCGATTTTGACTCGGCCACTTGCTTTGGGGAGCTGCAGTGGTGCCCCGAAAGCTGCGAGACCGAACCCAGCCAGTACAGCCCCGAGGACTCGGAGCTGTTGCAGGTATGTCCTCTCGAGCACACCACCTTCTGCTCAGCCATTCCCTTCTTTGCCCCTGAAAGCCTGGCTCTGCCCTGTACCACCTTCTCCTGCACTTGCTCATACAGAGAAGACTCCTCTTGGGATCTGTCTCTCCTACTGGGTTTGTACTTGATCTTGGCAGCCCTTGCCCCTCTGCAAGGCTTATGTTATCACCTCTGGAAAGTTACAGCTGGGAAGAGCCCAGCCCCTTATGGGTCAGGGAGGGTTCCAAGTCCTCCCTTCCCTAAGGTATCTCACTGAATTCTCATCTCTACCTGGTGAGGCAGGCACCATTATTCCCCATTCTACAGAGGAAAGAGCTTAGAGAAGTCATGTGCCCAGGGCAGTTTACCTACTCAGCAGGGAGCTGGATTCAAACCCAGTCTGCCTGCCTCTCTAGCCAGGGCTTTATAACTATGGTGACACCATACTGGGAACGACTCACGTTTGCTGAGCACCTGCTCTGTGGCAGGACTGTCCCTGTTTATGTATATGAACTCATTCAATTATCTTAAAATCTCTCAGACATAAGCATCGTTATCCCCATATTTTAGTCGGAACCTGTAGTTTCTTTAAAATGAGACCGCGTGCTATGCATACATATGCCTCTTGTCCAGTGTGCTCCCAGCGCCCAGCCTCTGGGGCATGTGTTGAATGATGTTTATTTCCTTTATGAAGCCTTCCAGAATGGAAAAATATGATGTCTGGGGTTTGCTTCAGAATAAAGCAAGTTGCATGTGTGGGCGTGTTGGTGGTCTGGAGGGAAATAGATGAAAGAAAATTGGCCATGTTGAAGGTGGGTGATGGGTGCATTCAAATTCATCATTCTTTCCTTGAAATATGCTTCTCCATAAAGATTGGGGGAAGAAGGTGTGGTTCCCTGTGCCTGTCTGGCAACATAGTAATAATAACAACCTGTCTGCCAGATGCCGTGCTGGTGTGCCGTGAGCATCATCTCAGATAGTCCTCCTGAAGATTGCATCATTCCTTCTAGAAATGTTTATGGAGCTCTGTGTGTCAGGCACTGTGTTCATCAGTGGACTGGACAGTTCAGAGGGAAGACTGACCCTAGATCAGCGAACACATAAATAGTGGTCATTGCGACAAACCTGAAATGAGAAGAGAGTCTAAAGACCGGGTGGTCAGGAAAGGCCTCTCTGAGGAGGAGATGTTTCAGCTTGAGATGAGAAGGAGGAGCTTCATGAAGATCAGGGAGCAGGGACAGAGCTCTCCTGATGGAAGAAGCAGTAAGCGCAGAGCCAGGAAGCAGGAAAACTTGCTGTGCTGAGAACATAAGGAGTGGAGGGTAGTAGCAGAGAGGAAAGGGCCGGGAGATAAAGTCAGGGAGGTAGGTGGGGGCCAGGTCATGTGGGGTCTCATGGGCCATGGTAAGGAGTCTAGATTTTTTCCAAGAATATTCTAACCTATAAGTAAAGGGCTATTAATGATCCATTTTACAGGTGAGGAAAGTGACACTCAGAGAGGTTAAGTAACTTGCGAAGGTCACACAGCTAGGAAGGGTAAAGGTGAAGCCTCTAACCCAGGAACCCATACCCCTCACTGCCACACAACCTCTCTGCCAACCCTGTGAGGATCATCAGCAAGATGGGCTCTACTGCTGGCTCCATCTGGTGACCTTCGTTCTTTATGCGAACAGTAGGAAAGAGACCCCTGCTGTGCTGCCCCCTCCCTCACAGGGAGCCGACTTCAGGTTGTGGAGACTGATGAAGGAGATGGGTTTATATGCTGTGCAGAGACCATTCTCACCTAACTGCACAGGTCCCCACCTACTCAGAGACCGGGCAGACCCACTAGCAAGATCCTGCCAAGGTCCTACTATGTGCATGAAATAGTCTCAGGCACAAGCCAGTGTGGTGTGGCCCCAGGGCTCCCAGCCCAGCAAGGGCAGCAGAATTCTCACAGATGGTCCGGACTGTGGCAGAACCTGCCCACCCAGCCCCTCCCCACCCATGGCCTGTGTTGCCCACCTGCTCTCCCAAGACCAGGCCAGCTCCACCTGTTGCACACCAATGCTCCTCTGTGCGTGCGGTTTTGTGGTTAATGCCCCATTCTTCCCCCGCCCCATCGTAAACCCAGTGAACATGGGGACTGTTACAGCATTGTGCGTTGCTATGGTCCCAGGTCTCTGCACAGAGCCCAGCACTTTCTCAGGACTTAATACATTTTTATCGAATGATACTACATCCTTCAATGCCCCGCTCTTATGCTGGTTTCTCCTAAGGCAGTTAGTTGGTCAGTTATGTCCTCTCCTGGGCTCCCATCTTGTATGTATGAGTGTCTATATGTGTCCTTTAGACTTGGAGCTCCTTGAGGACAAACAGCATTTTACTTGTTTCTGGGCCCCTCTTGTATTATAAGTACTCGATCATGAGCATTGAATGAAGGAACTGGCTGTAATATTTTATTTCCTTCCAAGGACCAGACATGACCCATTCTACAACCTTGAACTGGGACTAGGGCAGAGGTTCCAATCCTCCCTCTGCCACACACTCGGACACTGTCCTCATTTGGTCAGTGGGACTCAGAGCTGTGCTGCCTTGTGTCAGAGTTGCATTCTAACAATCAAATGGCACCATTGCTATGGAAACAGACTGGGAGAGTGGAAAGCAAGCTATTGTTACAGGGTTGATGACTCCTGGGAGGTAGGGACAGTGCCTTCCAGAGTCCTAGAGCCTGGGCCACGATGGGCACTTAGGAAGCATTTTTGGAGGAAGCGAGCATTTGGTTGTCCTGTCACACTGCTGTGTGGCCTTGGCAAGTGGCTTCCTTGGGTTGGGCCTCAGTTTCTCCATGTGAGGAATGAGGAAGGAGCTCAGATTCAATCAGTAGTTGAATCTGTTCAGTCTGTTGTGGGGAGACTCACAGGGTCCTTTTAGACCCTGATGAAATAGACTAACTCTCAGGAAAAAAATGGGGAAAACATCTCCTGGGTTTCCCGGATCCTGGTTTAGTCCTCCTGGACAGCAGAGGATTTCTGAGTGTTCTTCCGGCCCTAGTAGCCTAAATATTCTGCTCTGTGTCATTCCTTCAAGCCACTCTTGGCCCCAAATGAAGCATTTTCCATTAGATTTCTTAAAGACTCCTTTTCCTCCAGCTTGAGATCAGCTCAGGAAGGTTGGGGGTGGGGCCGAGTCTATTAATATCTCTTCCTCAGCTGATTAACTCTCCATTAATTTGCACTCCGTTTCCAAGCAGAGCTGGGAGAGCCGAGCTAATGGGCGCAGGAAGAAGAGAGGGGTGGCACAGCTCCCTGTGATGTATTATCCTAGGGTGCTGACGGGACAATGCTGCAGGCAGGACTGGCCTTTCTTCCAGAGGGGTCAGGGCCTCCAACCCCGCCTGGCTGTCCCCAAGCTGGAGCAGCTCAGGGAGGGCTGAGAAGAGCACGGATGCTGTGTGGAGACCATTTTGTTAGTCATTTTGTTTGTACCAACCTGTTGGCTGCTTCTTGAGGTCTCTATTATTTGGCATGGTGCCAGGCACACAGTAAGTCCTTTACCCCCTCCTCTGACTTGCTGTGTTTTGTGACCTTGCTGTGTTTTCCTGGACCTTTATTCCCCTCACCCTACAAAGAATGGCAAATAAGCAATTGTTGCCTGGAGGGCTGTCTTAAGAAAGATGCTGGTGTGGATGGAACAGCCACATCTGGTTAGAGATAAGGAGAGTGATAGCACTTAGGTCACTTGTTTAACAGCCCTGGCCACTATGTGATCCCTGGGATCCAGCGGATATTTGCCATGGTAATATCTCTGGGCCCTTGGCTGTTCCCTCTGTGAAAGACGGAATTCTCATTCCAACCAGTGTTGATGACTCATTTCTGAATAACTTCCCTCTAGAATGTGTTCTTTGAAACCCTAATCTCAGTTGTCTCCCTGTGGCCAGAATTCATTGTTTGGCTCATTCATTCTTCCATTCAGAAAAGTCTCCCATGCTTCAGGCACTGAGCTAGGCACGGGAGCACTTTCATTACTACTTCCAGACTTGCCTTCCTCGTAGACAGCCAGGGATCATGGCTTTCTATTCTACAAAAAAAGCAGCGAGGCTTGGATGAGGGAGATGACTTGTTCAAGATCACCCTACAGGGCAGAGTCCTGTGTGGTCAGCCCCAAGAGTGGTCATTTAGCCCCAAGTTCCGTCAGGCTAGACAAATCGCTCTGTGGACACGGGGACTCTGGTCTTTGGGTGAGGATGGGGGACAGTCAAGTGAGCCCCATCACATTCTTGAGCCAGAGTCTGTGGGCTTGGATCTGCTCTCCCCCCATCCCCGGGGCCTGGGTCAGGCCCAACCAAAACCTTCTTTTGACCTTTCTTTTATTCTTAGCTCTGTTCCAAAAATTACAAACATGCTTGTTCTCCTCCTCTCCCCATGTCCCTTTGAATTACTCAGCTGCCACTCTGGCTACAAGGCCTGGAACAGATTTAGTGCAGCCAAAGGCCGTCACGAGATGTGTATTTCAGATGAACTTCCTGAAGAAAAGGATAAACAGCCTGACCTGGGATGGGAAAGAGTTCTAGGGGAGGCATCATGTGACAGAATGTGCTTCCCGCCAGAACAGGCCCAGCAGCCAGGGTTTACTAAATCAGGTGCTCGCTGCCTCACCTGGAAGTGGTGTGATCTCTGGACTCCTGGGCTTCTAGGGATGGGGCGGTGGGCTGGTGTCTGAGCGGGCTGGTGTCTGAGCAGGCTGGAAGTGTGCTCACTGATCCTCTTTGTTATAGGTCTTAGACACCAGAGAAGGAAGGGTCTTGGTTTATCTGTGCATGGTGTGCTGGGTCTAAGCCCTGACTGTTTTGGGTTTGTTGTATGACCCTGGACAGCTCGTTCAACCTCCACGAGCCTCGGTTGCCTCATCTGCAAAATGGAAATTAGAATAGTACATCCTTCTTAGGAGCTGCTCTGAGGTTTACCTGTGACAGTATTTACCAAGCCTTTCTGTTCCTCTCATCGACCAAATTCTTTGTCCCAGGACTTTGCACTTGCTTTTCCTTTTGCCTGGAAACTTCTTCCCTCTACCCGCTGCCTGGCTGGTGCCTTCTCAACTTTCAGTCTAAGTTTAAGTTTCAGCTGCTCAGAGCCATCTTCTTTGACCTCAAAAATAGCCTGTAAATCTTTACCGTGTTCTCATTCTCCATCACAGCTTCCTTTTAATTTTCTTTCCAGTCTTTCTCACTCTTTGAAATGATCTTGTTTGTTTCTCTGTTTAACTCTTTTCTCCACTGGAGTATAAGCTCCATGAGGGCAGGGGCTATATCAGCCTTGGCATGATGTATCTCCAGTGCCCAGACAATGCCAGGCACAGAGCAACCATTCAGTACGTATGTGTAGGGGAAGGGACGGAAGGGAAGAGATGAGGAGAAAGTGCCACAACCACTACCACCACCACCATCATCTCTATCATCATTACCGCAATCATCACCATCATCATCACCATCATCATCACAGTAGTAGTAGTAATAGTAATGAGTACTTATCATGTGCCAGGCACTATTTCCTAAGCATCTTACATATGTTAACTCATTTAGTCCTCAACAACGACCTTATGAAGTAGGTACATTCTTGTTCCATCCAACAGATGAAAAAACTTAAGGACCCACCACTGATAAGTAGAGGATCTATCTAGAATTCAATCTCAGCTCCAGAGCCCAAATTCAACTACTATACAACTCTTCATGATGAATGAGGCAAGCAAGTCCTAGGAACCCGCAGGAAATTAGTAGTTGTGATTGTTATTGTCATTGTTGATCCATGAAGCTTCCAGCCTTTCTACTGTCTTTTTGGGCCCCAGAGTCAGGGGGTCTGGGACCTGCCATAGGATGCTGCTACCAATGGCATAGACCAGCCTCAGGGCTGTGTCCCAGGGGTTGGACAAAGGAGGCTGCAGCATCAAGCTGCTGTCCTTGGTGGAGAGGACAGGTGTCTCCCAGGGGGCAACTCTGTGCTCAAGATCACATGCTGGTGAACAGCAGAGCCCAGATTGGGATTCCCAGGGCAAGGCCATTTCGACTATCACCTGCTGCCTGCTCATAAACTTCTGGGATTCCTGGGGTCGATAACACATTCCCCGGGCATCTGCTATCCCAGCAATACTGAGAGGATCCGATGGAGGAAGCATCTGAAAGGGTTTGGCAGGACAGTGATGGTGGTGCAGCCTGTGTGTGCGGAGCACGTTTCCACCATGAAGATGGATGAGCCTAGGGTATTGACTAACCATGTCCCTCTCTGCTTCACCTACCCTCCTCACTTCAGATCATTGACAGTGAGAATGAAGCCCTCCTGGCAGCACTCACCAAGACCCTGGATGACATCCCTGAAGATGACGTGGGTCTGGTCGCCTTCCCAGCTCTGGATGGTGGAGATGCACAGTCCTGCACCTCAGTTTCACCTGCCCCCTCGTCTGCGCCCTCCAGCCCCTCCCTGGAGCCCATGGCCCCGGCTCCAGCCCCTGAGCTGGATGAGCTCTCGCTGGTGAGAATCTATCTCCAGTTGAAGTGATGGTGGTGGCCTGGGATGTGGTGCCTGGTTTCAGGGGTGGTGGGTGTAGGGAGTGGGGTTCACAGCAAACAGCCTGGATAGGATGTGTGAGGTCTCCCTGGGCCTTTCCTTCCCACCTGTACAGCTGGACTAGCCACGGAGGCTTCACCCGCATTCCATAGGCCCTTTGAGATTTCGTGGATTCATCTTGTGTTGCAAACCCTTAAATCACATGCAAACGTTTTCCTAAAGATTATACATACACACACAATAAAAATCTAAGCAGGAAATGTGGACAGTTAAAAGCAAAACCTCCTTACCCATCTCACAATCGATTTTCCCTTCCCCAGAGGCTTCCAAGCTTACTGATCTGTTATGTGACTTTCCTCTTTCACCTTTTTTTTTTTTAACAACAAAAGGGGCCTACATTATACACTTCCTGCACCTTGCTTTTCTCATTGAACTGTGTGTCTTAGAAACTCTTTCAGATGAGCAAAAGAAGCTTTGTTTTATCCTTTTTGTTGTCTGCGTAGGTTATACCATAGTTTATTTAACCAATTCCTTGGTTAATGGATATTTATTTTAACCGCTTTATTGCTGCAGTGCCATAGTCATTGTCCTGGTTCATGCCTTTGCCACATGTAAGTGGGTAAATTCCTAGAAATGGAATTCTGTGTCTATAGGTAATGTGATTTTTCCAGTTTAGACAGGTATTTCCAGATAGGCCTCCAAAGAGGTTGGACCGGTTTATACCCCCATTAGCAGAACTTAAATACTGTCTGTATAAGTATATGCAGGACATGAGGATGTCCATATGAAATCTTGGGAGGTCTCAGCTTTTATCAGATTCTCAAAGGGCTCTAGACCTTGGTTGCTCAAAGCCATTGTCCTTTGTGTATTGGAAGCTGAGGTGTTGCAGGGTGTGAAGTCCAGCTACACTTACCTGTCTTGGGCTCCTCACCTTGGTGCTGTGGCTGGTGAGATTCAGAAACTTAGAGACTGTTGGAGCTGGGAGGAGTCTTAAGTCACAGAGAGTTTTGAGCTAGAAAGGCCATTAGTAACCATCAAGCCCAACAATGAGATAACAGACACCCAGAGCGGGGAGGGCCTTTTCTGTGGTTGCACAGCAGGCTGGCGTGCCGGCGAAGGCTAGAGCCCAGGTGTTCTGCCTCCTGGTCCAGAATGCCTTTCCTTCTTTTCTGCTGCCTTTAAGTTCCCCCAGCAGCTGGTGTTTGAATTCCAGCTTGTGTGTCCCTAACCTCTCCCTGACTCAACTTCCTGGTCTGTAACGTGGGGTCAAAAATAGTGCCTATCTCAAAGACTGTGAGGAGGAATACAGCAGGTACTATATGTAAAGCATTTAGAACAGTGCACAGCGCATAGAAGTTGCTCAATAAATGCTATCTAAGTAACAGTCCAGCCCAACCATTAGTAATGAGGAATCTCAGTGCCATTTCTGTGCTGGGGCTCTGGAGAGGGACCAAATTTCCGAGAGGCAGAGAGCGACCCCTGCTGGTCACAGGTTGTTCCTTCCCATGCCTTAGACTGCCTCCATTCCACACAGGTTTTCGAGCACCTGTCTCAGGCACTGTGCTAGGCACACAGGAAACAGACTCACCCTCTAGACTCCCAGCACACCGACAGAATCCTAGAAAGGCCCTGAGATGTTATTCAAATGCCCAGTTCTTAACTTAGAGTCACAGATCCCACAGAAGCCACCAATGGCCTGACAGGGACCCACGGACCTCTATATACCTGTGCGTTTTTCTGAGGTTAGCAGCGTCTAGTGTATTCTTAGAGGGACTCCTGAGTTGAAAGCAGTTCAGATCCAGTCATTTCATTCACCTGCCTCTGTCATACCAATGGAAAAGCCAAGGCCTGGAGAGGGAAAACTCTCACCCAAGGCCTCATGCTGAGATGGGGCTGGGCTGGGCCAGACCAGGTCCCTTCACTCTGGTCCACGTCAGAGAATCACATGCATATGTGTGTTGCTTTGGAGTCTAGGTAGGGGCAATCCTCCAGCTCCTAGGGGCATGTGAGATGGCCTTTTCTCCAGTTCCCGAGCCTTTGGCACTCCTCACTAGGGTGAATGGGGTGCATGTCCCCCGAGGAAGCACTCAGCACTGTAGCAAAACCTGTCATACTTCTGAACTTATTCTCAACCTTGACTGTGACGGGGTCCTTGGTGGGCCTTTGGTGCGCTCAGCTCCCGGCTCCCGTGGCTGGGATGCGCTGTGCACCTGCTCTCTGGGTGCAGAAGTTGTAAGAGTCTCTGCAGTTTTTACAGAAAATTAGAAGAGCCAGACAAGCTTAAGTGTCATGTGCGTCCACTTGTGTAGGGACAGCTGGGGGGCTGGAGATGCTATGTACGCGAACGTTCTTGTGTAATCGAATCCCGCCTCATGACAGAGTCTCAAGAAAGTGGTTAATAGCATTTGCTTCTGGGGCGGAGAAAGGGGACCTTGGCAGGAGGAGACTTGCTTGTAATTGTCTACTCATTAGTATTCACGGTATATTTTTTCCCACCAGTTAGAAGACTACTTAAAAAAAAAAAAAACAAAACAAAACAAAAAAACAAATTTAAAAACAACATGAATAAGCAAAAAGAACAAAAGGAAAATCAGCTGGAATCCCATGCCAAAGAATCATTGTGGTAGCCAGCCTTCCAGATTGTGTGTGTGTGTGTGTGTGTGTGTGTGTGTGTGTGTGTGTGTGCGCGCGCGCGCGCACGCGCGCGCGTGCCTGCGTGCATGTGTTACAAGCAGATGCAGAGTGTCCCAATAAAGTTAACACAACCACATTTAACAGTAGAATGGGCAGATATTACCCAAGATCTCTTTGGGTTTCTCAAAGTCACAGATATTCTTCTTAGGTAATTAACTCTGAAAAGGGTTGTACATTTCATTGGGATGCTTATATGTGTTTGGGGTTGTTAGACAATCTGCTCTCTGTGCTTAATATATTGAGGACATATTCTAGGTCATTAAATGCCCGTCCTGTGTTCTTCTCATGGTCCTGTGACGACCCGGGTCAGGGTGTGGTCAGTGCCGAGGGGCTAGCTCAGGTTCAGGCCTTCTCCACGTTGCTTCTCCATGTCTCCTGGCTACGGCTCAGCCCCAGCTCCTCCCCGCTCTGCTTCTCCCACAGTTGCAGAAGCTCCTGCTCGCCACTTCCTACCCAGCGTCAAGCTCTGACACCCAGAAGGAAGGGACTGCCTGGCGCCAAGCAGGCCTCAGGTCCCAAAGTCAGCGGCCTTGTGTCAAGGTAATTTTGAACATGCCCCCAAGCCCACCTGGGCCCCCAGGTGGCTTCTGGGAGGTACAGCCTTCAGCTCTCATTAGGGATATCAAGTTCGATCAACTTCCAGTCCCCTGCTTGCTCGCCACACGGCCTTGTAGCTGGCGCGCTGGGCACTTCTTGAGACCTAGGACAGTTTGGGGTTCTAGAAAGAGCCCGGGCCATTCTCATACACGTCCATGTTCCAGGCACGGTGTTAGGCACTGGGTTAGATTAGGAACCAGGAAGATGTGGTCTGCCCTCAGGGGCCTAATTCTAATGGGGTGACAACCTAAAACATAAAATCTCGTGGTTGTGGACACCACAGTAAGGGGTGTGGATTTCATTTCGGGGGAGCCACTGGGGAGTTGAAAACTCTCTCGTGAACACCCAGGAGTGAAGCGAGTCCCGCTTCCTCCTTGGGCTCCATCTTATAAGGCTTCCAAGGAGAGGTTTCAGAGGTGATTTTCCAGAGTTCCTGTTACTCAAAGCCTCTGCTCAGCCCTTCCGCTCTTGGCCTGGGACACTGTGCCTACAATCCCACACCCTGAGGGCAGAATCAGATGGCATCTCTCTCCAATGGTGGCTCTGTGTAGGAACCTGTCCCCTGCATGGGCTCCCCTTGGTGGGGTCCTGTCCCTATGCCCTTTCCCTACTTGTCCTGCTGCCTTCCGAAAACAAAGGCGTGCCCCTCATGTTCCATCTGTCAAGGAGGCAGCAGCTAAGCTTTTGGAGGAGCCAGCTCTTTGCCCTCTGGGAAGCTAGGAAGTGCCCCAGGAATGTGAGACACACCAGACAGCCATTTGAGCCCAGCAAAGAGACAAGTGCACTGGAGGAAATGCCCCGTGTGGACAAGTGGGGACAGATAAGGCTGGAGAGAGATGTCAGCAGGGCCGGACTGCAGAAGGCCCTTAACACCTGGCCAAGGGGCCTCGGCCCCTTTATCCGATGGGCACTGGGAAGCTACTGGATTTTTCTTTTCTTTTTTAAAAAGCTTTATGGAGGTGCCACTTACAGATCATAAAAGGCGCCTGTTTTAGAAATACAAGTCAATGATTTTTAGTGAATCTACGGAGTCGTGCAGCCATGACCACAACCCCGTTTTAGAACATTTCCATTATCCCAGGAAGATCCCCAGTGCCCCCATTACAGTTGATCTGTTCCCACGCCTGCCCCAGGCAACCTCTAATGTACTTCTTGGCGCTCTTACTGAAGGCTGTAGTGCAGGAGAGAGGGATGGCCAGCCAGGGCAGGCTTTGCGGTGAATCTGGAAGGGGTAAAGTCCTTCATTCATTGCCTGAGCACTGCCAGGTGCTGGGCCCTGTGCTGGAAGCTGGGGGTAAGGTGGATGAAACCTGGTGATTCCAATGATCCAGGTGAGACATGCTAGGCCTAGCCAGTGGCTGCCTGATGGGGCAGAGGGGGAGAGCAGTATGGGCCTTTCTCCTCACTGTGGTCCTTTTCCCTCTCTAGATGGACAGCACCCAAGAAAAGAAGGCCCCCACAATGCAGTCTCAGAGCCGGAGTTGTACAGAACTGCATAAGCACCTTGTCTCCATGCCATCCTGCCTCCAGGCTAAAGCCTGCTCCCCAGATAGGGGCCTGCAGCCACCAGCCCCTCTGAGTCCCCGGCTCCCTGCCAAGGAGGACGAGGAGCTGGGTGAGGCCTGCCCGAGCGCCCAGCCAGCTCCAGCCTCTCCCCGGGACTCCCCAGTGCCGGGTGCAGCAGGCCCCAGTATCCAGGTTCCCCTGGAGAATATGCAGGCGGTGGTACAGCTCATTCGCTACATGCACACTTACTGCCTCCCCCAGAGGAAGCTGCCACCCCAGGCCACAGAGCCGGCCCCTCAGCCCTGCAGAAACTCCCCTAAGCAGGTCAGACCCTGGGCCCGGTCCCAGCACCCTTCCAAAGCCTCCTGGGCTGAGTTCTCCATCCTGAGGGAACTTCTGGCTCAAGACGTCCTATGCGATGTCAGCAAACCCTACCGTCTGGCCACACCTGTCTACGCCTCTCTCAAACCCCGGCCCCGGCCCCAAGACAGCCAGGCCTCCTCTGGTCGCCTATCCCCAGTGGAGGAGGTGAGGATAGCCGCTTCGCCCAGGAGCACTGGTCCCAGACCCAGCCTGCGTCCACTGAGGCTGGAGGTGAAAGGACGGGTCAGCCGGTCAGCCAGGCTGCAGCAAGAGGAGGAAGACGAGGTGGAGGAAGAAAAAGAAGAGGAGGGGGAAGAGGAGGAGGAGGAAGAGTGGGGCCCGAAAAGGCTAGGCCGAGGCTCGCCATGGACCAGGCTGGGAAGGAAGCTGGAGAGCCTGGTGTGCCCTGTGCGGCGCTCCAGGAGGCTGAACCCCGAGCTGGGCCCCTGGCTGACGTTCACCGAGGAATCGCTGGTCTCCACGGAGCCTCAAGGATCTCTGCCCTCGCTGGGCCTGGCTCCCGAGGCCTATGACACGGAGGGGGAGCTGGGCAGCCCTACGGACGAGGACAGTGGCCAAGACCAGCAGCAACTGCAGGAACCCAAGATCCCGGCTCTGGAGAGCCCCTGTGAGAGTGGCTGTGGGGACACAGACGAGGACCCCAGCTGCCCAAGGCTTCCTTCCAGAGGTAGTCGGAGTCGGTGGTCTGCAAGAGAGGGGGCAGGGATGGGACACGGCATACCCCACTACTGGGCAAGTCCCTTCCCCTCTCTGGCTCTCAACTTCCCTTTCTATGTGAGGGCTTGTTGGGCGGGTCTTCAGGCATCACCCCCAAGTCTCTGAGTTTTCCATTATGCATGGACCAGGCGCCACTTAATAAACAGGGCGCAAGATGCCTGCCTTGATGGGGCTTGTGTTTCCATGAGGGAGGCAGGCGATCCAAAAGTAAGCAAAAAGGAAGACAATTACGTATTGTGATAAGTGCTCTAGAAGGCTTCCTGGGTGATGATATGACAGAAGGTGTTTCTATACATTCAGCTCCACAGCAAAGTTGAATTTTAAATGGTAACCATGGGGGTGATAATAACATTTATCTATTGTGTACTTACTATGCCAGGCACTGGTTTATCACAGATTATCCCCATCGACTTCTCACAGGAAGCCTGTGTGGTAGGCTCCGTTACTCTTCATTTTAAGGCACAGAAACGGATTCACAGTGATTCCTTAGCTAGTTAGTCCTGCATCCAGCTGTGACAGAGCCCACAGCTCCTGGCCTTGTGAGCAAGCTCCGCCCGGCTGTGCTACACTGTGTGGCCAGAAGGGGTCGCCCTCGTAACCTTCTGCTCTTTTATGCAAAATCCAGTTGATCCCGTAGTGGTTAATGTTGTTTCTCACCCTGGGAAAGAAGGTGGCTTTGCGTTGTCCCTGCCCTTCTCTAAAAATGACAGAGGTTTTTGGGTCACATACCTGTGCTTGGTACCGACGGAAGTTTGGGGTCTTCTCCAGAAGGAAACCTTAGCTAGCAATGCCAGGTTGAAGAATCTTAATATATATATTTTTGTTTTCTTTTCAGACTCTCCCAGGTGCCTCATGCTGACCTTGTCACAAAGGTAAATTTTTGGAAATCATTGGTTTATTATTCCATGAGACCTTGTGCTGTTGAGGGTGTATGTTGGGGGTTGGCCTGGCCCCGTGCCTGTGCCCTCAGTTGTCCTGTGTGGCCCTCGGGAGCTGGGCTCCCTTAGAAAGGAGTTTGTTTTTAGAACTCGTCCTCTCCAGGCCCAGGGAAGGAGCTCTTTTCTTCACAGGGAAAAGCTGATGCTGCTGTGTGATTTGGGGCAGATCTGCGTCCCTCTCTGGGCCTCAGGTGATTGGTCTGTAAAATGAGGTCGTCTGCTTGCCTTGTCTCCACGCTCCAGTAGATGTGTCCTGCGTATCCTAGAAGAGCTATGCAGCTTTGAATTCCTCTAAAAGCCAGGATGGGGGGTGGGGAGTGTCCCCAACAAATTCTCCCCAGGCCTCGGTTCCTCGGGCAGCAGAACCAGGGTCTGTCACAGGTTCCCCTTGCCCTCCTCGGTGCTCAGGGAGGTGGGGCCTGCTGCTGACTGGCCTCTTTCCTTTCTGTCCTCCCCGTCCCTACCAGTGACCCTCCTTTTGGCAAGAAGAGCTTTGAGCAGACCTTGACGGTGGAGCTCTGTGGCACGGCAGGTGAGCCAGGGGCTCAGCTGTGGGGTTCCCATGGGAGAGCTGGCACAACCCCTGGCATGACCCCATAGTGAGCAGCCCCTCAGGCAGTAAGGGGTGCCCCAGTGAGCCCGCCCTGCCACTGCATCATAGGCTGCACTGGGTCTTGAGATACACAACGAGGGCATTATAAGGAGGAGGGTCAGGGCCCGGCTCAGCTGTTCAGCTGCCAGCAGCCAGCACGTGAGCTGATGTTGGGGTCAGGAAAGAAAGAGTCGCAGTCTTGTGTGGGCGACAGATTCACACTGTGACGAGTACTGTTCTGTGCGCACTGGTTCCAAAGTGGGAGCAAGGACTCTGGGAGCACAGAGGTGGGGTGCGGGGAGCGGGGCCTGGGCAGGTTTGCAGGGCACCCAGAGGAGGGGGCACTTGAGCTGGGCTTGCAGAATGAGTAGAAGTTGGAGCGACAAGGGGAGGGCATCCTCGGCAGCAGCATCAATGTGAATGTAGGCACAGAGGAGAGAGTTCAGGTGCACTCGAGAACACGGGTCACCTGACATCGTGACATGAGGCGGTCAGCAGAGAGCAACTGCAAAAGGCTAAGAGGAATGCCAGGCTGAGGGGTTTGGTCTGGATCCTATAGACTTTGGGAGCCCCAGAGAGGAAGCGATCTGTGGCATTTTAGCAAATTCCTTCTGGGGGAGGATAGAGGCTAAGGTCAGATTCAGGAGCACTAAGGACTGGTGGTCAAATCTAGGTGGGAGGTTTTCTGTGGTGCCTGCTCGCTCTCTGTGCTGGGAGACATCAGGGGCTGTTGGGAAGAAGAGTTGGGAGGGCTTGTTGAATGCCTGGATGATCTGGAGGCTTCAGCTACCATTGTCATGCTACAATACCGTGACCCATTAGTGATGGCTGCCATACATTGGGTTGGGGAAGTAGGGGCACACTTTGCCATCTCAAACTAGGGTTTCAGTGATCTGTCTCTACTTCATGTGCTTCTCTTGCATGGGTAGGACTCACCCCACCCACCACACCTCCATACAAGCCCACAGAGGAGGACCCCTTCAAGCCGGACATCAAGCACAGCCCAGGCAAGGACGAAGCTCTCAACCTCCCCACCCCAGAGGGCCTCCAGCTTGGGGCAGCCACAGGGGCGGCCCACAAGCTGCCAAAGAAGCACCCGGAGCGAAGTGAACTCCTGTCCCACCTGCGGCATGCCACAGCCCAGCCAGCCTCCCAGGCTGGTCAGAAGCGCCCCTTCTCCTGTTCCTTTGGAGACCATGACTACTGCCAGGTGCTCAAGCCAGAGGGCGCCCTGCAGAGGAAGGTGCTGAGGTCCTGGGAGCCATCTGGGGTCCACCTTGAGGACTGGCCCCAGCAAGGGGCCCTGCGGGCCGTGTCACAGGCCTCCAGTAAGGAGGAAAGCAGAAGCTGTGACGCAGGTGCACCTCCTAAGGACAATCTGCTGCTGAGAGACCACGAGATCCGTGCCAGCCTCACCAAGCACTTTGGGCTCCTGGAGGCCGCCCTGGAGGATGAGGAGCTGGCCTCCTGCAAGAGCCCCGAATATGACACTGTCTTTGAGGACAGCAGCAGCAGCAGTGGTGAGAGCAGCTTCCTCCTGGAGGAGGAGGAAGAAGAGGAGGAGGACGATGAAGAGGACTCAGGGGTCAGCCCCCCTCATTCTGACCACTGCCCCTACCAGAGCCCACCAAGCAAGGCCAGTCGGCGGCTCTGTTCCCGCAGCCGCTCCAGCTCCGGCTCCTCATCCTGCTGCTCCCGGTCACCAGCCACCCAAAGGACCTTCAGGTATGGACGGGTGGCCTCAGGAGGGATGATGGGCAGCTGAGGACTCCAGTTCCCTGGGGGCCAGGAGAGGGAGGAGCCTTGACACCAGGGCTGTGTTTCCTTGTGTGGTCTGTGTTCTGGTTACAGGCCCTGGAGGTAAGCAAAGCCCTCTGAGTGACAGTCTGGAGTGGCCTGAATGTCCTGGCCTCAGGAAAGGAAGAACACCTACTTTCTGGCCATTTGTGGCTTTGTGTCTAAATGAACTTATTCATCTGTTTTCTGCTTTAAATTTGTAAAGTGGATAGGTTTTTGTGGAAACATATGTCTACCCACACAGTTTAATGCCTATATGACACTTACATGTAAAAAGATTAGCAATATTCTAATCTGTGTTCTGAAAAATACCTGGATTTAAAGCCGCGGTAATGTTTATTCTCATTTCTCGGTGTTGCTGAGTTGCACTGTGACTTTCCGCAGTCAGCTGCCCCCCTGGGAGCTCTTTGCACAGGGATATTGATGCGTCATGAGCCTGTTTGCTTATCTTTGCTCACTGAACCAGATTGCAGAGGGAGCTGGCCCAAAAGTCAGCGGGGAGCTGGACAGAAAGAAGGGAGGTCTGGCATATTTTGGTGGAGACAGGTTGCTTCTTTTCCTCATCCCAGCAAGATCTGACTCTTCCTGGGGAAGACCTGAGGTCCATCCATAGATAGAGGCAGGACCCAAACTCTCTGCCTGAGATGCACCTGAATGGCCACTAGATGGAAGCCTTGAGTCTAGAGCTGTGCGCTGAGTCACCTGGAGGGCTGGTTACCATGCAGATGGCTGGGTCCCACCCACTGAGTGTCTGATTCTGTAGGTCTGAGATTGGGGGTGGAGAATTTGCATTTCTACCAAGTTCCCAAGTGATGATGACTAGTCACCAGAGGGCCATACTCTGAGCACCAGAATTTGGTAATAGATACCTTTTCTTTAAAAAATTCAGCTTTCTTTTTATATATCTATACCGGAAGTTTAAAAATCTGATTAAAGCAAAGACTCCTCTCCCCGTTCAAATGAGCATAGGCATCTATCTACTGGACATTCCATTTTAGGGCATTCCCCGGACGCTAATGTTAAGCAGCCCTGGACTATCTTACTGAAAATGAGTTCCCCAGTGATTTCTCTGAAAGCTCTTCTATACAGTAAGCCAGGATGACGAGTCAGAGCCATCTCCTCTGAGTCCTTTTTCTGGCCATTCTTTCCCCAGTGGTTGCTGTGAGCTAAATGACTCGCTAGGTGTCCACATTAGGCATTGTTTCTGCAACTTTTGTTCAGAAGCTACTGAGGTTCTCTTCCTCTTTGAATACATCCCCGAAGGCTAGAGCTGGAGCTGCCTGACCTTCTTCTCCCGCTGACTGGTTCAGGGCTGTGTGGGTATGTATGACCTGCATCCATAGGTTTGCTGGCAAAGAGTCGGGAGCCTCTGTAGAAACCCCCATGGCTTCTCCTTTCCCGCTTCTCACTTTTGGGCCAAGTTCAGGCTGGCTTTTTCTGCTCTCTAGAGAAAGTTAATTGGTTAACGCAGTTCCTGTTTAACTACCTGACAGAGCTTGGTACCAGGTAAGTCTAGTAAACTGGTCAGCAGTCTTCTCCAGACCCACATTTCTTTCCCTGTGTTTTCACTACCAAACACCAGTCAACAGGAGACACTTTGAGCTGGTTTAACATAAACCCCAAATCCCACAGTACCTTCCAGTCACTCCCAGCTCTTCAGGTGGAGAAACTGCCGATTCCATGGCAAATAGATGATGACAACATTATTGTATAACACTTTGAAGTCTGCACTTCACATCCTCCTCTGTTACCCTATTTGAGTTTCACAGGTGCGCTTGGAGGGTGCATCTGCTTCTTATCCCCATTTTATAGATAAGGAAGCTGAGGCTCAAAAAAGTTTAATAGAATATACAGCATGTGATTATCAAGCAGTTCCTGGGATAGTATTTATGTGCATTTTCTAATTTGATCCTCATAAAAGGCTAAGGAGGTGGATACAATAGAATCTCCCTATTTTACAGATGAACTGAAGCTGAGAAGGCTTAAGTAACTTAGCCCAAGGTCACCCAGCAGGCAGGTGGTAGAGTCATTATACAAGCACAGGTTGTCCGAAAGCCCTGCTCTTCTCCTCTGCGCTGTATCCACAAGGATGCAGACGGTGTGTGGCAGAGCTGGGACTCGGCCACACCTCACATACCATGCTCCTTGCACTCCAGCAGCCTGGCCCTCTGGAGGAGAGGGCAGCATGCAGACAGGTAGGAAGGCGCAGGCATGTGGCATCCAGGCGCCTCTTCAAGCTGTGCGTCCAGACTGAGTAGCCAGATGGCTGCACTGGACATGGGGCGGTGATGGCGAGGGTTGCTCTGGGCCAGGCACCAACTGCTAGAGAGCAGTGGGTCTACATTCAGCAAAACTTCTTCCTGTGGCTGCCCTACATTCTAGCTTTCAGCAAATCTCATACTGAACTTGAGCCTCAGGCTTTTCATCTGGAAAACAGGAAAACATAAGTCCTCAAAAATATTTTTTTCATCAGATCAAATATGATGATGAAGTGAAAGGGCCTTTTTACCCCTAAAAGCATAAAAAGGCCAGGTTCAGAAGGGTTCCGATCAGCCATATGGTGGTTCCCAGGCATCTAGTCCCAGAAGCTAGCAGAAGGCATGTGTTGGTGTTTGGACCCACACATGGCACTGGGCTGTCACTGCTGAGGGGGCAGCTGGGCCTCTGCAGGAGGGGTTCTAACAGTTCTGCCCTCGTGACTGAGTAGTAGAGAGGTGGCCCTTGCCTCCTGGAGCAGCTCCACCCCCTAATCCCATTTGGTCCCTCCAAAGAGTGAGTGCCTCTGCTTTGCTTGTTCACTGACAGATGTGAGAGCAGAGGGCCGTGTTCAGACGGAACGCCAAGCGTCCGGCACGCCAGGAAGCGGCGAGAAAAGGCCATTGTAAGTGACCTGGGGCCCCAGAGCCCGGAGCGAATGGGAACGAGCAGGGATGCCAGGAAGGGCCAGGCCTTTATAGGCCTGAAGCCCTGTGAGACTAGCTTTGGCCTGCAGAAAATAATTTCATTTCTTTCATTTAAAAAATCACAAAGGTCACCAAAGGGCATCAAAGGTGGCACCGTGCAAAGCGCCGCCAAGGGACTGGCTGTGAAGTTGGTGGTGATTCAGGGGCCAGTATCAGGGCCTCCAGAGGCCAAGGGGTCAGCGGAGCTAGGCCGACCAGGCCATGCACCAACCCCGCCACCACCTTCTGTGTGACCTTGGGCAGGTCTCCAAGCTTCCCTGAGCCTTGGTTTACTCATCTGTACACAAGGGAGTTGCACCTTATGCTTTCTAAGGGTCCCCTACTTGATCAGGGCTAAGGGACAAAAAGAACCTGTCCCTTGCTCCCCACTCACCTCCCCAATCCTCCCCCATCGTCAGTTCACAGTCCACATACCTGGTAAAACTACTGCAGAGCACCCCACAGGGAAAATTCATCGGGAAGCTTTGTGGGGGTAGGGGTGGAGCCAGCCCCTCCATGTCACTAGAAAGAAGGGGGAAGTAAGACAAGTGCACAAATGACAGATTCTTCATTGCTTTCCCCCATGATGGGTGCTTTGGAGCAGCAGCAGAGGCACAGATAAGGTATGCCTACCCTAGGTGCTTCAAACCACAGGCTGTTCAGGGGCCTCTTGGAATCTACTTGTGACCACTCAGCAGTTATGAACAAGTCAGATGAAGACTCCACTCCTGTGGTTGGGGCAGAAGGAAGAAGCAACAGACTCATAAACAAGGAATAGACACTGTAAATGTAGATTGGGTGAAGCGCTATGAAATTAATCACGTCACCACTAAAACGTCTGAAATAAACAGTCGTGTTTTGACTGTTGGGGAGGATGTATTTTGATAATGGTCTGGGGAGGCATACAAGGACTTGGGCCCTGAGGGATGAAAGGAGCCAGCCAAGCAAAGATTTAGAAGAACAGTGAGTGGGGCAGCAGCAGGAAAGTGTCTCAAAGTGATGAAGCTGCAGGGAGGCTGGGGGAGGGGGTTTCTACTTTGAGCTTAACTGGGCCGCATCCTGGTGTGGATGCACAGTTCTAGTGACTACCAACAGAAGAGCCTTGCTCTGGACCCCAGGCCTGTGCTTTCTTCCCTGCCTGTGGTATGAGAATGGGATGGCTCCAAAATCACTGGTCTTAACCTGCTCCCAGAGAAAACCTGTCCAAACCAGAACCTGTTGGTTTTGCTCACAGGAACACAGGTTCCCAGGATCATGCTGGAATTTCTCCAGGAGGTCAAAGTGACTCTTCCAATGGCAGTAGCTTTAACTGGAAGAATCTCAGATTGGAGAGGAGAGAAGGGGAGGTTTCAGCTGGGCTTCCCGCTACCCCTTCCCTCCACTGGGCTGTTCTAGGAGCCCACAGGCATGGCACTGAGCTCACCTGAAGGTAACTTGGGTCACACTGTCTACACACTGACCTGCAAAACAGAAGATAATGTTGGCTCCAGTAGCCCTATGTCCTCTGTCCCATTGCTTTCCTCCCAGCCCGCTCTGACTCCCTCTACGATCTGGCTGCCAATGCTTGCCACTGCCACCTCAGCAACTTGCCTTTCCACCCCAACACCTCCCCACTTCCAAAAAAATCTCAGACTCAAAACAAATATGGAAGCTACTGAGTATGCAGTTATATTAACAGTGATGGACACCTCTCTGTCTTCAGCCAGTCTCTGCTCATTTCCTTCAAGGAAGCAGTTGCTTCCTTTGGGGGTCACTTCCCCATTCAACACTCAGTGGTCCCCCTCTTCCAGCAGGACAGGTGCTCTGGGACAGCAACTATCATTGTTTTCTCTCTGACTCTGGTCTTAGCTGGAGTTGCTTGCTCAGTCAAGCATCATGGACTGGGGGCGAGGACTCCATTGGAGCCCACCACCAAAGAGGTTCCAGGAAGCCAGGTAATGACTGGGTCCCTCTGTGTCGCCCTTCTCGAGCAGGGCGAAGGCCGTGTGGTATATGTTCGAAACCTCTCCAGTGACATGAGCTCCTGCGAGCTGAAGAGACGCTTCGAAGTGTTTGGTGAGATTGTAGAGTGCCAGGTGCTGACGAGAAGCAAGAGGTGAGTGGAGTGGAACTATGGCAGGGGAGGGGGAAGGGAAGGGCAGAGGTCCTGATTCAGGGGTGACCACACAGTAGATGCCTGAGAAAATCTGTGGACAAAAGTTTAACAAAGTCCACAGCCTGGACCTGGAGAGCCAGGCACAGGGAGCAAGATCAATAGGAATCCTGCAGCCCAGTAAGAGCAGTGAACACGTGCTAATGGTCTGCTAAATACCAGTCAACTTCTGTGCATTCTCTTAAACTTCCCAATATGCCTGTGACGATGCACTCATTCTTTCCGTGGCTGTCCGTTCCAGGGGAGCTCAGACAAGTTAACTGCGTAGCTAGTCAGTGGCAGAGCCAGATCTGCTGCCCACATGTGTGCTTCGGGTTCTCTACCTTGGAGCTGGTGCAGGGCAGCAAACAGCCCCTGGGGCTTAGAGGCACGCTTGCATTGGGACCTCGCTGAGCTGCAAGCCCTCGATTCTTCCGTAGCAACCACTCCTGGAACCTCCTGCTCTCCTGGGCAGCCTGGTTTTATCTTACTCACCTGGGGAAGCCGTGTTTCATCTATCAGTGGTCTGCAAGAATAGGTTGCATATAAATTCACAACTTAGATGTCAAAATTTTGTCAACATCTTCCATTATACTTGAAAACTAAGTTATTAATGTTTTAAAATTCTAATTTAATAATAATTATTAAAAGCTTCAATGAGAAAATAGTGTCTACATAAGAATCATTACACATCCATTAGGAGGGATACAGAGAATAATAACAAGTGTTGGCGATGCAGGTATAAGGGAACTCTTGTACACTCTTGGTAGGAATGTGAGCTGGTACAGCCACTATGGAAAACAGTAAGGAGGTTCCTAAAAATTGAGACACAGAATTACCGTATGATCCAACAATCTCATTTCTGGGTATCTACTCAAAACAACTGAAAGCAAGATCTCAAAGAGATATTTTGCACACCCATGTTCATAACGCCATTATTCACAATAGAGGTGGAAACAACCCACCTGTCCACCTGCAGATGAATGGATAAAGAAAATATGGTATGTGCATATGATGGAATATAATTCAGCCTTAAGAAGGAAAGAAATCCTGTCACATGCTACATGCATGGATGAATCTTGAGGACATTGTACTAAGTGAAATAAGCCAGTAACAAAAAAGACAGATACTGTGTGCTTCCACTTACCCGAGGTACCTAGAAGAGTCAAATTCACAGAAACAAGGTAGAATGGTGAGTACCAGGGACTGGGGAGAAAGAGGTAAAGGGAGTTGTTGGCTTAATGGTATAGAGCTTTTGCAGGATGAAAAGTTTCTGGAAGTCTGTTGCACAACAATGTGAACATATGTAACACTACGCAACTATACACTTAAAGTTAGTAATGATGGTATATTTTATGTTATGTGTTTTTACCACCGTTAAAGAGTCATTACACAAATGGAACTCTTCATTTATGTGCAGTCTTCAGGATATCAAACGAAGTGAACATGTGAGAACAGCCAGCAAATTAATTTCTAAAGAGAAGGGTCAGTTTGTTAAGATTTTAAAAAGCACACACAAGTCTCAGACACGCTACCAGTCTCAGACATTGAAAGAGGCAGAAGGCATCCAACTTTGACCTGGCTCAGAGGATGGTCAGGAAATGTGATTCATTTGAGCATTTACTGGGCACCTACTTTTGGTGAGCCTGTCCTGAGTGGTGGGGGAACTCTATGCTGTCTCTGCCCTTGAGGTGTCTGCATAGTGTTCACGGAACTGAAAAGTCAGGGTTGGAGTGGGTAGAACTGGCTTTAGGCCTCTATTGCCTTGATATCCTTCTCAGGCAGACTTCCCTCATGATGGCAAAGTGGCTGCCTTGAGTTCTAGGCTTTATCTCCTGCCATGGGAGAAGGAGTCTCCCCTCTGGTTCTAGCACATACCTGGGATGGATTCTTTGGGGTTCCACTTTGGGCAACAGGCTTATCCTTGAACAAATCATTGTAGCCGGGAAGGGCCATAGTCGTGTGGCTTACCCTGGCACCCTGTGCCCAGCCGAGCACATGGTGCTTTTGTCAGAGGAAGGGAAGTGGTTGCTAAGCAGGCAGATGCAACAGATGTCTACCACGAAAGATGAGACGTGCACAGAATACCGGCAACATTAGGAGGGCTAGCCAAAGAAGTGGTGACTGAGGCTGGTCTTGAAGGATGTGGGGGTGATAGGATGGGGCCATAACATGACATGAGGCAAATGGCCCAGTAACACGGTCCCCTTGTCCTCCCCCAGGGGCGAGAAGTACGGCTTCATTACGTACCGACGTTCGGAGCACGCCGCCCTCTCTCTGAGGAATGGCGCGGCTCTGCGCAAGCGCAATGAGCCCTCCTTCCAGCTGAGCTACGGGGGACTCCGGCGCTTCTGCTGGTCCAGATACACCGACTACGGTAAGGACATAGGGCCCCGCCTCATTCCAGTAAGACCCAAAGCACGAGGGGCAGAGACCTCCCTTGATGAAACCCAGACCTAGAACCCAGTTTGGACCTGGCTCTCACATCCAAGCCCCAGTGTGCTGATTGGTGTTAACTTTGCAGCCACTCAGCCTGGAGGCTGCCATCTTGATTTTATCTTCTGGCCTGTGGTCCATCAAAAAGAGATTCCAGCCTCCCATGGCCTCTTGGAAGGGCCAATCTTGTGTTCACAGCCAGATAGCAGAACCATGAATACTGTGTTTTTGACCCCACAGGGCCAGTAGCTGCTCTGCCCTCTTGAGGGCCATTCCATGATGGCCCCAACAGGCAGCAGCCTTGTCCATTAAGGGGCCACAGTGAAACAATATTGTCACCAAGCCCTCACAATTTGGGGACAAGCTGGTGAAAAAGGACGAAAAAGTACAATTCAGGAGAGAATTATTTGTAGGGGAGAGTCTGAGACAGCCTCCATAGTATAGGGCTGAACATTAGGGGACCTAGGCCAGGCAGCGCTCCACCTGGGACCTAGTTCTTTATAGAGTATAGCATATCAGATCTGGGAAGTAGCTCTGGGGTGCTCTTGTTCAGCCTTCCACCCCTATCCTATAGACAGGGCTGCTGAGGCCCTGAGACATCGGTGACACGACAAAGGTGTCACAGCAGAATGGCAGAACCAATGCTCGCTGTCCAGTGTTCTCTGAGGCTTTGGGCCACATCAACTCCATGGGGCTGACCCTGGTGGCAGATTTTCTGATCATCTGGCCTTTCTCAGTTGCTGGCCTTCCCCACTCACTGACTCCTCCACCCCCTACCCAGATTCCAATTCAGAAGAGGCCCTTCCTGCATCAGTGAAAAACAAGTATGAAGCCATGGATTTTGACAGCTTACTGAAGGAGGCCCAGCAAAGCCTGCACTGATAACAGCCTTAACCTTCGAGGAATACCTCAATACCTCAGACAAGGCCCTTTTAATATGTTTACGTTTTCAAAGAAAATAAGTATATGAGAAAGAGAGAGAGCGAGCATGTGAGAGAACACACATGAGAGCGAGAGAGACTTGAAACTGCTGTCCTTTAAAAAAAAATCAATGTTTACATTGAACAAAGCTGCTTCTGTCTGTGAGTTTCCATGGTGTTGACGTTCCACTGCCACATTAGCGCCCTCGCTTCTGACGGATTGTCCCGGATGCGTCTCCAAGTGCTGGGTCAGTCACCCATCTGCCCTTCCTTCCTGACTGACTTCCCCTCGTAGACGTGCAGCCGTGTTCACCATAACATTTCTTGTCTGTAGTGTGTGATGATGAAATTGTTA
The DNA here is from genome assembly GCA_004027375.1 of Macroglossus sobrinus. Taxonomy (NCBI): domain Eukaryota; kingdom Metazoa; phylum Chordata; class Mammalia; order Chiroptera; family Pteropodidae; genus Macroglossus; species Macroglossus sobrinus. Next base: position 1,776,938 of record PVKZ01000066.1, read on the forward strand.
CTTGTGAATAGAATCAGGATTATAAACTCATTTTTAATTGAAAAAAAAGTATATCCTTAAAATAATGTATTTATGGCTCAGATGTACTGTGCCTGGGGTTATTGTATTGCTTCCTTGATTTTTTAACTATGCACTGTCGTGAGGTGTTTGCCACTGAGCTGCTCTGCTCCCTTTGCCAGAATGCCCCAGAGGTTCTGGGTGGCCAGTAGACTGGTCCCAGGGGACGTGTGGCCTGCAGCCACGACGAGGAGCAGTGGAAAGATGTTTCTAGGCCTTTTCTGCCAAGCCCTGCTCTGTCTCTCATTGAGCAAGTGTGGGTCCAATTATAATCAGAGCCCTCACTTGGTGCCCAGCTCTCACTTAGAGTTTCTGCCTGACCATCAGTCCTTCCAAGAGGCCAAGATCTTTGTGAACCTTGTAAGAAAGGGCAAGTTACGTTACTTCTGTTTTTGCAGGTGAGGCAGGCAGTGCCTCAAGAGGTGAAATGACTTGCCTGAGGTCCCACAGCCAGTGAGAGGGCAGAGCAGTACCCAGCCCAGGCCCCCTGATTCCCAAACCCACGCTCCTGCAATAGATGGAGTAAAGATGTAACGTTTCAGGAGCTGGTAGGTGGAGGTGAATTCAGCTGAACTGGGCAACAAGCTAGAAGCCTATAGGCTCATTGTGGGAGTTAAATCAACAGCTGACTGCCAGCATTAGGTGAATTCAAGTTCTGGTGTGTGTTCTGGTTCTGTGGTTTGCCTCCACCTGTGGATATACCATTAGGACTTCAGTGACACATGTGGAGTGGTATGGAGAGGTGATCTAAGAGCAGTCATCCTTTTGGGGCCAGTCACCAACCCGTATTACTCCCTTCACCTTATCTCTCTTTTCCCTCAGTTGTAAAGTTGTTTTGGGGGTATGGGGAAAGGGGAACAAGAGCAGGATGTGAGTGTTGGGGATAGATAAGACCTTCTCCAAGCTCCTTTGCAACTTAGAAAACAAGCTAATTGGATTTTACTTTAAAATTTGTGTTCTTGAGTGATTCAAAGCCATGTCCAGCTTGGATGTTCTGCAGGTGCCTTGGGGGCCACCCGTGAGGGAGAGCATGGCCAGGCAGGGTATGAGCATGTTGCTTCTGCCTCAGAGTAGCTCCAGCTTGATTTTTTTCAGACATCAGGGTTCCTTGGGAAAAGTTTATATTTGAAAAGAAAAGGAAAAAGGTCTTGCTGTTTAAAAAAGTTCAAAATTGACTCATTAAACTAAACAAGCTAATTTAATGTATTGCTAGTGCCAGGCCTAGTTCTTTGAGAATTGGCAGTTGATTTTTTTTTTAATATTTTCAAATACCTCAGTACATAAACAGAGCCAATAAACTTGTCCTGGGTAGTGAGCATACTCCAATCCCACAGAGAAGGCTGGAGGAGACATGCTTTAAAAAGAACAGGGGATTTGAGCTTCTGTGTGTCAAGTCATTTGACCTCTTTGAGCCCCAATTTTATTTTCTGTGAAAAGGACCGAGAGGGAGAATTAGTCAAGTTGTTCTCCAAAGTCCCTTCCAGCCCAAACAGTCTTAGCTACTGCTAAGGCAGTGTCTAGCTCAAGATGGCAGATACACTGTATGTGTGTCACTACAGCCACAGCCTTGGCCAGAGACAGACACAACTTATCTACCACAGCACTCGTGTTCTTTGAGCCTGGTCCTGTCATTAGAATCCTCGGCACAGTGCCCTGGGCAGACATTACTAATTGATCAGAGTTTAACCTATATGATGTCCTGGTCTAATTTTCAAAAGGTTTCTATAACACAACAATACGGTGGCTGGGTTTTGTGCTGGCCCATCTCTGTCTCTCATGTTGTGATTGATGAGAGAAAATTCCCCTAAAGCCATTCTTTGACATACAATTCCCAATATTTCTGTGACACACCATCCCATTTGGGGTGGGGGCAGGGAATGGATATAACAGACATGAACATGTTTGGCAAGGCAGGGTTTATGAGGATGGACCAAAAAAAAAAAAAAAGGAACAGCACAGACCTGAACACTTTAAATTCCTTTTATAGCTATTCACTGCCTAGCACACAGTAGGCACGCAGTAAACGGCTATGGAATAGAATGGCACAGAATAGAATTTAAATCTGTCTGCTGCCTGCCCTCTGGAAGCCGGTGGGAAAGAACTCTAGATTCGGAGTGGGGCTGGGTCACGTCCATGCCCCTCCTGTTGGCTTCTTTCTCGATTGCACTAGGCCAGAAGTTCTACGCTGGGCAGGTGGTGCTTTAGGGTAAAGAAATTCAGATTTTTAGCGAAGGACAAGCCTCTCCCCTCTTCTGGGTCAGCTGAAGCTGTCCTTTCACATCAGGTTAATACAAGGGTCTTAAAGTTACTTAAACTTGGCCCTTGAACAGAGCAGAGATCTGAGCAAGGCAGTGGGGTGTGACGTGCCTAAGGTCAGAGCTGGGGGCTGCTGATGAGAGGATGCCTGCCGAGGACACCACGCAGTTTCTGCTCACCATCCTGTACCTGAAAGGCAACAGGTTCCAAAGCAGACTGATTTTGCAGACCACCTCTATCCAGAAGACTCATTCGGTGCTGTGTATTATTTACCAAGGAGACTCCAAGTTCTCTCCAGGAAAAAGAGCGAACTTTGGTCTCTCTCCCACCAACTTAAGCAGTAACCCAGAGGGAGCAGCTGCCATTGGCAACCATCTCGTTGTAGCTCTGTCCTAGTATTTGCTCTCAATGATGTTTACATGTGATTGGCATACAGCTTACTGTAGAATGTGTCAGTAGCTGCCCATGCAAGGCAGCTTGTACTGTCCATCTCTGTGCTGTGCTGGTGTTTTCCAAAAATATCCAATCCAACCACTAAGTGGAATTCTTCCATCTCCTTCTTCAGTCGATACAAGGCTGAATCAGAATCCTCACTCTCGGGGGCTCTGGTTATCGAAGGAAAATGCATCAAAGAAGTAAAGAATATGAGTGGATGGAGTGTAACTAAGGCTCCCCTCCTTACCCCTTTGTACCTTGCCCCCAGTCAGAAAACTCCTTAGAGTCTAAAAGCACCCGTCAGGTATCTCCACCTGCCATGAGATCTGGCAGCGTGGAATGTAGGACCTGCTTGAAAGAGAGGCAAGGCTTTGGGGGTTTTGGGGGAGGGAGGAGGAAGGAAGGAATGCTCTGAGCTCAGAGACTCAGTACCCTAGTCCCAATGTGGGAAGAGATGATGCAGTAAGGTTTCTCTTGCTGCCTAAAGCCTATACCACTTGATGTTCTGAAGGCAGTTTCTTCTAGGCGTGTGCAATACACATGCCTAGGCTGCTGTGCAGGCGGGGAGTGGAGCAGGCAGGGAAGGCATTGACAGTGAGGTCCTTCTGCACGAACAGGTCAAAACCCCATTCCAGGCCTTGGGTTCAGTTGAAATCACAGCTGAGCCTATGACTTGAGAGACAGGTCATCCCAACTGTGAAGTAGAAGCCACTCTAGATGATTTGTTGATTTGACTCACTTGATGTCAAAACTGCAGTGATTTTCTTAGCATTTGAGATGTAGCAGTTGCCCTCAGATATGACCAAGGAAGGCAATTAAATGTACAGTAGCAAATAAAGTAAACCTGTCGGTTTCATTGGCCAAAGAAGAAGATCCTGCTCACCCCTTCCCACTGGGGTGGAAGGAAATTGGTTAGTACTTATGTGCAATATGTTTAAGCTGGTCTCCAAGTTCCTGAGGCATTTGTACACACAGATGGGCTTCAGGACCACGTGCCAAGTCCAGAGGTACAGGGTAAATGGAAGGAGAGCTTGGGAGCTGGGAAACCCACGTGCACAGAGATATCCAAAGTAGATGGGGGCAGGGAGCCATTTGGAGCTTGCTGCACGATGTCCAGGAAGTAGGCAGAAGCTGACTTTGCATTGAACCAATAAAAGCACTTTGAGAAAACCACAACACTTCAGCTTATCTCCATGTGTCCACACTGGCAAATATGGGTCTCCTTTGGCAGCATGAGGTACTGTCATCCTAGGGATGGGGCCAGGGCATCAGGAAGGAGGCTGATGTGAGGGAGGAGAGAGCAGAGATGTCTTCCGAGACATCAGCAGCAGGAGAGCCCATTCCTAGGTTTTGGATCTTGGTACTTATTTTTGTAAAAAAAAAAAAAACCAAAAAAAAAAAACCTCCCAACTGATTGAAATGGATTTACAAAGCAACTCATTTAACTATAAGCCATCTCAGAGTGAGAAATTCAATGTTCCTTCCTTTCTATGTGATCCTGGGCTCTGTTTGTTCATCTAGTAAATGAGAATATTGGATGAGATGAAACTTCAAGTCCTTTCACCTCTGATAGGCTCAGATTCCCTTCTCTGGCTGTGCCCAGCTCATGTTCAGGGTGAAGATCTCTGCAAGGTAACCAGCCAGCAGCAGATTCAAACCCACACGGTCCTGGCCGAGCTACCTTATAGGAGGAGGCCAGCTCCCCAGGACAGATCTAAGCCATAGTTTCTGGTGGGGATGGTGAGTTCAACCCCGGCTTGGCTAGGTGGCGATGTCAAGAATCTCACATTAGCCTTGTCATCATGCCCACCAATCAGTTTTTAATCCGAATTTTGTGACCACTTGGCTGTTTCTCTTTTGCTCTCAGATAATACTAGCAATACACTGTTTTTTTTTTTTTTCCAAAACAACTTAAATAGGCACTTTTCACACATTTCTTTCAAATGATTGTAAAACATATGGAGCAACAGGAGGCCTTGATCACGCTGCATATGTTTAGGGCAGCTTTTTTGTTTGTTTGTTTCTTTAGTGGTATAGCAGCGGTGACTGAAGCTTTGAGATTTGGGGGGACAGATTTTCAGATATTCTGTTGCATCACAACGCCTTGCACATCCATAAGCAGTGCAGAAATTCAACTGCCTGGATTGGGGGCTTGGAGAATACGCTTTTACAGGTGATCGGTCCCTAGGCTGTGCAACAGTGCCACAAAGAAGTGTTTATGTAACTAGAACCCCCTCTGTGCTGTATTTTTTTTTTTGTCAAAGGATCCTTCAAGGGAGCCTAATATAGCCTCCTTTTCCACTTTGCTGGCCTTGCTCTGGGTGGCTTTTGAACGGATTAGTTCGCTTCCACCTCAGCACTTTGCCTTATCAATGTCTAGTCGCCATCTAGTGGCCAAAGACTGTACCCACCAGCTACCCAGATGGAAGGCAAATAAATCCTTTCCACCACCTTGCTGTCCAACACCCACTTTGGGAGTGAAATGTAATGTCATGAGCGAACTGTCTCTGTGTTTAGATCCCAGTGTAACACCAGTCAGAAGACTCCAGAAGCAACCCCTTAGCTCCAGAAGCTCACTAGCTCTCCTGTGGGCAGAAGAGAAGGAGTGGACCCTGTCTAGGGGCCTGGGAGGGGCTTACTGTAACTGCAATACTGGCAGCCCAGCTGCTGACCCTGTTAAGTGAACCTCTGCTAGGTGGCCCACATTGCACCCTCAGGACAAGCAAAGGTTAGGTGTCAGGATTCTGAGTAGGGGCTGGCCATGGCTTTTGATATGGCCCACCTAATAGCCAAACAGGTTATTTTTTGTCGTTAGTTTGTTTTTGCTTCTATATTTTGTATTTTAAAATCTTGTCAAGTGTTTTTGTGTTAGGAATAAAAAGTCATAAACTATTTCCGACTTTGTTTCTTGAGGGATGTTCCAATTCTGGCGGAACAGGTTGGAAATCTCAAGGGGTGCATGGTCAGGGTGGCCAGTGGAACGGGGAGTGGGCCACTTGGATTTCCAGATGGTTTCTGGGGAGAATGACCATCCCAAAGTCTGGCTTGGTACAATCTGCTCTGGAATTTGGCACCCACTCCCTTCACCTCCTTGTGCTGTGGTGTTAGTGTTGGCTTTGAGCATCTGCTTCTTCCAGAGGTAGCTGCTAATGTTGAAACCAACACAAGATCTCTCCCCAACCCCAGATTTCTAAAGAGACGGTGTCTGTAGCTAGCCTTAATCGACTGGGCAAGGTGGTCCCTATGGTCTGTTCCAGCATTTCCAAATCTTGGACTCAAATCTTTTTCTCTTGGTGTGACTATGCAGCCTAGAGAATTCTGAGCAATAGGAAACCAGGACTTTCCCCAGCTCTGTGACAGGGTCAAACCAGGGAATGGCTAACCTTGTGAGGTTCGGGCATCCCCAGGGGTACTACCGTAGGGGGCATTATTTATTAGGAAGCTCAACAAGGTAACTACAGCCTGGGGTGCGTGAGTGCAAGGCTGTGTGTGTGTGTCTGTGTGCAAGCATGTGCCCGCATGCCTGTCTGTGTATGTATGTATGTGTGGAATTACATTGATGCATTTCTTGAGAAAGGTGCAAGAATTTCACCTACACAGAGGGACACATCTGCTTTGTTATTTATAATAGAAAGCTAAATTTTAGTTTTTTAAAGGACACTGCTAGTGATTGGGAATTGAGGTTTTAGTTTTGCTATTTTTTTTTAATTGGTAGAGGATTTTTATATATTTTTTCCATTTTGTTGGGTTGTGTCCTTATTTATATAAATATTTTATCCGTAAGAGGCAAGGAAGGAATCTTCTTTGCTTTTAATTATTGTGGTTGTCATCGTCCCTATTTTATTTCTGGTGTGATTTATCTGTCCTACCTTCTAAATGAGAAGATGTTTTCCTGTATTTGTACATTGTCAGATTCTATAGTTTCATAGATAATTTAACCAAATCGCTCTATGTATTATTATTCTGTGAGTATAAAGTTCTATTTTAACGTCTGTAAATACTTCAGAACTGGCTTCTTTTCTCAAACTCCCACTGCGGAGTTATTGTTTACATCACAAAAACTGTAGAATCTCTATGCTCATGTACTGTAAATAGTGAAGTGATCTGCTTATAAATAAACTTAACAAATACACTATGGAGATTAAAAAGGAAATACCACCCACAGCTCTGCCCAGGCGTGTCTTTCTTTCTTAGTCCTGCATGCTTGTTGAGGGACATTCTATCCGCCAACGGGAAAAGGCCTCTGGTTTCAATGTCACCCGGTCCAGGTGTGTCCCCTACCCCACCAGGGTTTTATGAGTTCACTTTTCTTCCTTCATGGCACTTTTCATGGATCATAATGAGCCATTCAGACTTACCTTATGAAACAGATATTCTATCACCAGCTTTTGCTTTGACTTGTATAACGCTGTGCCACATTCTGAACAGGGCGACCTTGTTTTTGGTGTGTTAGCTTTTCCATGCAAGCACACTAAATAAATGGGCCGAAAGAGATATTTTGACACTATGGTTTCAGGCAAAAACACTCACCAATTGACAACTCTAAAGCAACTTCTGGTCAGAGGACGTGGAGAACAGATTTGAATTGTGTGCCATATTTGGGTGAACAAGGAACTTTTTCCTTTGCTCACTTACTCCCCGCAAGAGCAGTGAAGTGGCATTTGCCAAGACTCTGAGTTTTTCTTCAGTTTCAAAACGCTCTTGGGTTGAGCCTTTCTTTTGCCCTAAAGCTGCATTAACGTTAGTATTTTTTCCTTGGTTTCAAAGCACTCTTGGGGTTAGCTTTTATTTTGCTCTAAAGCTGCTTTAACGTTAGTGTTTTTAAGTGCAGTTGGAGTGCAAGATACCCATGTGCCCCCAGAGGGTTGAAACACTGGTGAAGAAAATTACGTACAAACAAGAACAGGTACAATAAGCCATTCCATGCCATGTTATGTGCAGACTATTCTCAATCTTTTTATTATCTACAGAAACTAGTTTCTTATTGTTCAGGTGATTTATCTTTTCAATCTGGAAATTGTTTGGATTTCTTTGGGTGGAAGGCAATGCATCCTGATTCTTCCTTTTAAAATGAATAGTGTGTTTGCACTCAGCGACAGCATTCTCTGGTATGAACAGGGGTCCTTAGAAAAGTTATCTATGTGGTTGCTTGCTCAGTCTCTGTCACCCCCTTACCAGATGGTGAACTCCAGGAGAGCAGGGCTGCTTCTCCATTCACTGCAGGGTGCCCAGCTCCATTAATCAGAAATTCCAGGAGGGATGAGTCAGAGGCGCCTAGCCATAGAACTATACACAGCTAGGGAGGCAACCCAGCCACAGAGTCACAGAACTAATCCCTTCAAAGATGCATTTCATGATGCAAGGAATAAAATGGGAAATTTAGAGCCTCAAGATGTGTGTTTGAGACCCAGCTCTGCCACTTCTGTATTGCGCAAATTTGGACAAGCCACCTCTCTGGCCTCCGGTATCTCCAACTATGAAACAACATGATCTGCTTAGATAAACTCAAAGGTCCTAAAAGGCTGATTCTCAGAAGCAGTATGGTGCAGGGAAAATTGTTACAAGCCAGGAGTCTGGTAACAACAGCTTGCTTGGCTTTGAATCCTGACTCCACCACTTATCAGCATGGTGTCCTTGGGCAGTTTTCTTAACCTCTCTGAGTCTCTTCCTCATGTGATAAATGGGGCTGGTAATAGCTTCTACCCTAGTAATACAGAGTTTTTGTGAAGATGAAGTCAGGTCACGCACAGTACCTAAGACATCAGAGGCACTTAACTGACATTAGGTACAATTATCATGCGTGGTCTGGCTTGGTGCTGACCGTAGCCCTTGAGAGGTGTGGCAAGGATTACGGCCCTCAGTTGGCAGATGGGAAAGGCTCAGGATGAGGCAGAGCAGAGAGAAACAGTCAAAGAAAAAGCCTGAACCAGAAGCATCACCCATACGCCCCTAGTGACACATTTCTCCTCTTTACCCTGCCGCTTAACACTACATGTGTAGGAATAGGAGCTCCTGTGTCAGAAGCCCAGACTGATTTGCTGTGGAGGTCTCAGTGACGCGTGCCCCGTACACTGTGTTCTCTGTGGACTTGGGTATCTGCTTCTGAAGGGAAGCCAGAGAATGGTGCCATGGACTTTGCCCAGCCCATCCCCTCACTGGCCTTCAGTTCCCTCATTTATCTAAAAAGACAGAGGAGGTTAGATTAGATCAATGGTTTACAGTTTCGAGAAACCACGTATTTCCTCTCCTCAAAGCGACAACTTTAATACGTTAGCTTCCACAAAACATCCTATTTGGGAAGAAGAGAAGGTCTAGAGCCAACCCCCACTTATAGGAGAACCAGGAACAAGGGACCGTGTTACACGCCACCACAAGGAAGCAGATGGATAAATCCATACTAGGGGACCTGACACTGCTCCTGCAACATGTCACTGGCAAAGAAAAGAGGAGGAAGCACTGTTATAGATTAAAAGAGACTTAGAGACATAACAACCAAAAGCACAAAACTAGTTTGGATCAGATTCAAGCAAAGCGGCTAAAGACTTGCTACAGTGGGGGAGGATGGGTTAAGGACTGCTGTCAGGAGTCGGGTTCCTCAGAAGGCAGCCTCTGCAGTGGACTTGGGCTGCCGGTGATTAAGGAGTGCCCTCAAAACCGACGCCAGGGGAAGGGAAAGAGGAGGGAGGTGGCGGAGGGAGAGACTAAAAAGCAACATAAGCCCACGACACCCCCGGGGGGCCCCACGAAGAGTCGACAAGGTAGAACGGCCCTGTAGAGGTGTTCCATGTCAGGCCAAGATGGCCAGCCCGTAACACCTGGCTTAACATAGTCACAGGATGCAGACCACCTGGGAAAGGGTGTGACCTTGGGCAATGTGTCTCCACACAGCTGAGGTCATCCCCAAAGGGGCTGACGCAGGGCTGTCTGCCGACAGCTCCCCCAACCGCTGGGGCCACGAGTCCTGCCCTCTTCACGAAAGGGTCTAAACTGTTCATCACGGGAGCTGCCACACCTGGGTATTAGATGTTTGTTGCATGTGATAATGATGTGGTTCTGTTAGAAAGTGCCCATATGTCTTTAAAGATGAAGTGAAATGACAGGTCTGGAATTTGCTTTTAGATATTTCAGCTAAGAAAAAGTGGAAAAAGAAATATAAAAGGGCAGATGAAGGAAATGTAGCAACATCTTGCTACTTGAAATTGGTGATAGGTAGGTGGGGATTCATTGAATAATTCTCTACTTTTGACAATGAAAAAGTTTATAATAAAATACAAAATGAAAGTGTAAGAACAAAAATGATTTTAAGCAAGCAAGTGAATCCGGCATTAATTAAATATTTAATTGACGTCTACGAAAGCTACAATGTTGGTGTTAGCTCAATAAAAAGTTCTCCAGGCTGAACAAATGTTTGAAAGCCAGTGGATCAGATGTAAGCTAAATTCTCATTCAGCTTTCAAATCCTATGACTCTTCTACTTGTAAAGAAGGCGTGCAGTTTGCCACCGGCTTGGGCGACCTCTTCTCACGAGGGGTGGAGCCATTCTGGCCCGCGGGTCCCTGTTGTGCTACTGGATGCAGCAGGACTTGGATGCAGGCGCGCCCCCTCCTGGGCCAAGGTTCCCCCCAGGCTGATTTCCTGCCGCTGCTGGAGTCAGACAGGGAAGAGAACACACCAGGTGAGAGAGGAGGCTGCAGAGGGCTTCCCCTTTGCCCTGATTTGAACCAAAAGTTGCAAATTCAGAGGCTTCCAGAGACCAACAGATAAAGCACTCATGCAGAAGGCAAGCCAAGTGTAAGGAGAATCAGAGAAACCAAGAATGTTTCTCTACACTAAGAAAAATGACAATCATGATGATAAACGGTGATACTTGGTACCAATGTCTGGGAGGTCACAGGGAGTTGTGGGGACTGTGACAAACTGGAGCGATCCCCTGTCCCATCTGAAGGGGGCAGTGACCACTCAGCTCCAGCTCATTGTCACGCAGAAATCCAGACTGATGTGGCCAGATCTTGATCTTTTGAAAAGGAATGCTGGAAATCTGGATTTTTAAAATTTGAAACATCCCCATTTAAAAATGTTAACATCAAATATCTATTTAAAAAAATGCAGGCCAAACAAAAACATCTGCAGGCACTAAGTTTGCACAGACCCTCTGCTAGCCCATGAGATAATCTGAAAAAAGACACTTCTTCCTCAGGACACTTCACTGCCAATTTTCTGGAAAGTTGTGATTACGATACAAATCTGTGGTGACCGTGACACATAGGACACCCCCTAGATCTGCGCATAGCACGAGTCACAAAAACCATGTGGTGGCCCCACACTGGCAGCCGCCAGTTCTAAGTCAACCCACACTGCCCAGGGCAGAGCTGGAGAGCTGACCGTGTCCATGCTGAGAACCACGTGTAGAGGGACAGCGTGCAGAGGAGGGCAGTCGGGGTGGGGTGGGGACCTGAAGCCTTGTCCTTGAGAGAACCACAGCCACACAACCAGGAAAAGAAATGACTCGGGGAAGGAGGACCGTGCTGTTGACTGCCGTGAGGTGGGATTTGATTCCTGAAGGCAGCACTATGGCCACTAGGTGGACGTTTCAACAAGAACAATTCCAGCCTAAGGAAGAGCTTTCGAATAGTGGTGCAGAATGAGGCTCTCATGTAAGGTAGTGAGCCCTCCGTCACTGGTAGTGGGCAAGCAAAGAATCATGATGGTATGGACAGAATTTAAACACCAGACAGAAGGCTGGAAATATGGTCTCAAAAATTACTTTTGACCAATAATTCTAGGTTTTCTTCTCTGTCCCTGGGTAGGGCCCTATGTCCACAGCCTTAGAATTGGAATTTGTCCTACACTGGTTGTGCAGTTGGGGACCCCTTGCTGGGAACCTTAATCTTGGGAACCAGACACTGCCACTTAGTAATTGTTTGACTCAGCCACAATAGTTCACCTCTTCCAGGCTCAGAGCCCTCCTATGTGGATTGGGACTATAACAGGTACCAGGGAGGCCTGAATGGGTCCCCAGATGTGAGGCTTGGAGGCCAGACTGGGCTCTCCATGAGCGCCCAGTATTGGGGTCGGGGTCCCCTGCCATCCCTCTCCCGCAAACCTTGCTTGGCGGCCTGCTGCTTCTGCTTCTCCTCTTCCAGAGCTTGCATCTTGGCATCATACTCGTCGGCAAGCGCTTTCCACTCCTTGCGGTTGTTGGTGATCCCGTCCAGCATGGGAGTGATCTCCTCGTGGAAACGGGAGAATTCCTGGAGGAGAGAGAGCCTCTGGCACAGGGGCCACAGCCCGGAGTCCAGGCTCGAGGCCGAGGCACAGTTGGAAATGTCCAGCCCTGGAATGAGCTGCCCAGGCGGGTGGCAGGCTTACTGTCACCCAGTGTGTGTGTGCCGATGCTGTACAGCCTCCTGTCAACAAGGTCCCGACCCTCTCCTGCTTAAAGCCCTCCTGTGGCAACCCCTGTCCTTCAGGGTGAAGCACAACCCCCTTCACATGGCTTTTTGGCCCCTCCAGACCCAGTGCCCTACCCCCTTCTCCATCCTGGACCCTCAAGCATTCCAAATCTCCGTGGCTGGAGTGTGTCCTGCCTTCTGTGGGCTTCACACAAGCTCTCCCCTGGCCTGAAATACTCAGACTGCCCCTCTTTTCCCCTGAGGATTCCACTTAGATCTCACTTCTTCAGGGAAGCCTCTTCTGACACAAGGACACTCAATAAATATTTGTTCTCTTAGCACTAAGAATAAAAATAATGCCTTGAGCACAGCCCATCACAGTTCATGAAGTGCCTAAATCCTTTGATCCTCAGAAGCTCCTGTGAAGTGGGAGACAAGACTCATCGCTCCCAGATTTTTAGGTGAGGAAACTGAAGATGAAGCTAGGCAGAGTAGATCTGCCCAAGGCAAGAACGACAAGTTCAGGGCTGGCTGTGCTCAGAGCCTCCTGAATTCAGATCCAGGCTCTGTCATGAGCTGTGTGGCCAGCTGGGGGCACGTCACCTACAGAGCCATGAAATCAGGACAATATAATACCCACCTCCCAGGGCTGTCGTAACGCACGTAGGGCGCTGAGCCCAGTCTCTCCGGTTTAATAATATTAACGACGATGGTAGGGAGCACTGACTACCCTGCTCTGTTGCTCAGAGGACCCCCAGGAGCCTGTGCCCTCTCCTGGGGAGCGTTTGCACTTCTTAATGGGAGGGCTGCAGAGCTGGGGGTCGGGCGTCCTGGCCCTATGCCTGTCTCACAGGTGACCCTGTCATTTCTCATCTCTGACCTCTGTCTCCACTCACGTAACATGGTCAAAGTAAAACTAACAAATGGGAGGTGGCGGCGGCACAAATAGCATGGACTTGGGAACACCAGGTTCTCCAAGAGGGAGAGGTTCACTTTGGGCAAGAGCTCAAGGAGAAATTCCAGATCACTTTTTGACTCTTCGTCACATGTCCGCCAGCGAGGGAAGTTGGGCGGGCATATGTCTGCTACGTTTCTCCCATCCCTGTCTGAAACCACGCTCAGTCGTTTGTCCCTGGCCTGGGTGTACAATCACACAAGACCCCATGGGGCCGACCTGAGGACCAGACACCACTGCAGATGAGCAGCACTTTGTAAAATGCCACCCACTGGGCACTCGCCAGGGTTTATTATTCCTGATGTCATTTGGGAACCCCAGATTTATCAAAGACAAGGACTTGGGCCTGAGAAAGCAAAGGACCCACCTTGTAGACGAAGGTGCAGACGAAGTCAATGAAGCCAACCTGAAGCTTGGGGAGTTCATCCGCCTTGTTTCTGTCCATCATGGGCTGTCATGAGGGAGAGCGAGTTAGCTGCACTGGGCTCCCCCCGCATGACGCCATCAGAGGGGCCCACCCTACCTATGAAGCATTCTTGCTAAAAAAATTTTAAAAATAATAAAAAAAGGAACCTGCTATTCATCAAGTGTCCAGATCTGAATGTATTAAATAATACCCTGAGGGCGCAATCAACCACATTCAGAAACCAGACAGCAGAAGACCTACCTTCTTCAACAAATAAATGGTGTAAAAAGAAAAAACAAAAAGAGAAGGAAACTGCTACTAACTAAAAGAGACTTTAAGAAGAATAACTACCAGAGGATATGTGGTCCTTAATTGACTGCTGATCTGAACAAATCAAACTAAATTATTTTTATTACTCAATCAAAAAAAAATGAACAGAGACAAGGAGATTATGTGATATTAAAGAATTACTGAATTTGTGAGTGTGATGATGGTATTGTGGTTGTGTGTATTTAAGTTCATATTATTTAGACATATGTACTATTTATGGAAGAAATGACGTCTGAGATTTACTTTAAAACACTTCAGCCAAAATATAAAAACACGCATGAGGAAGAATGAATAGATAAAACGAGAATGGCACGCTGTTGCTAATGGTTGGATCTGGCTGATGGATAGATAAAGCTCATTAACTATTCTCTCTACATCTAAAAGTGTTAAAAAGAAGGAAGAGGGATATGAATCCCTTAGCGCCTTAGCACCCTGTTCGCTCCAGGATGCTTGTGTGATCCTCAGAGCACGCTACTCACCCTCGGGCCCTGCCTGAGCCTCGCATGGTGCCCCAGCATTTTTAGCACTCTCGCAGATTTAGGCTGTCCCTATATCTGTGGTTCTGTCCCCAAAATGTCTGTCTGTTTTATGCTGCCTTTACTTCTAGTCCCGTCCTAGCTCAGGACCACTGGTAAACCCTCTAACTGTGTCCAGTCAAGCTGACTTTCAGTGTTGCTAGGCTCTCAGCTTGACAGCGTCTTCCTTCCCCTTGTGTACTGTGCTAGACAGGTGGCTCTCAGACTGCTGGAACTGAAAGCAAAATCTAAGGTTTGGTGTCCACTTTTCAGGCTCTCCTTAGCTGAGCGAGCCAAGGACACATATAGGAGAGCAGGGTTCCCAGACTCTAGGAGGGCACACATCGCTGGGCTTGCTCCCCAAGTTTCTGCTTAGGTAGGTCTAGGGTGGGGCCTGTCAACTTGCATCTCTCATATGTTCCCAAGTAAGGAGGTTGATGGTGGTCCGGGTCTCACACTTGGAGAACTCCTGCACTAGGGAAAGTTCACTTCATACATCTCTACGTCTGGGGGGACCTCTCTCTTTGTCACAGCAAGGTCTTGGCTCCCATCAGCATGAGATCATACACCCAATGTCAGGCTGATGCCCATCTCTACTCACAATGGGGTTCTGTTGCAGCACTGTGCGCTCCAGGTCACCTTGTTCCCAGAATTCAGCAGCAACCAGCAGAGCTACCTGCAACAGGCAGACACCACGCCCCCACCCCAAGTCAAGCCACAGCCTCTATCCTCCTACTCCTGCTCCCACTCCACTTGAGCTTCCAGCTCAGCGGAAACATAAACCCCACCCCTGCCACGACCCCCCATCACACACTCTGTTGCTATTGGGGAAAGAGGTCCTAATGTGACTTCCATGTCTTGGCAGAGGAGGACAGAGCGAGGGTGGGCTGTCTCTGGAGCTAGAGAATCCAAGCTGCCTTAGCTGCCATCACCAGCACTGGGATTCCCCTCCTCCTGGATCAGGAGGAGCCCATACCTTGCTCTGCACCTCCCAGGGCTTGGTAATGGCTGAGAGATCACAGGCGGTCATCATCATGGCCCTGGACACAAAGACACCACCCATCAGTCCAGAACCATTGTAAGGCTGCACGTACTGGTTAATGCCACCCATCTCTCTTTCCTCTGTCCCCACTAGTAGGCGACTTCCCCCCATTGTGAGGAGAGGGGTCACTTCCCCAGCACATCTGAAGGTGGGGCTTTGAAGTCAGACAGAGATTAAATCCTGCCTCTGCCAATTACCAGGAGTTTGACATCGGACGATTAAACCAACCTCTCTAAGCCTCAGTTTCCTTGTATGTAATAATAATGGTACTTTGCAAATGGAGTAGGTGCAAGATTAAATGAGATAATGTGTGTAAAAATCTTAGCATAGTTCCTGGACATAGTATGTGTACAGTAAATATTAGTGATTATCATAAGCATACGTTTTTATTATATGCCACACACTGTTGTTCTAGGCATTTCATAAACATCAACTTCATTTAAATTAAATCTCATCACATCTTCAGAGTTCTTTCTCTCCTGTCATGTATAGAACAATGTTCCTCAACCTTTTCCCCATCACCCTCCCCTTTCTACTGTCAAAGACTCTTCTTAGACTCTTTTTCTATAATTGTTCCACCATGAAATTGTAATGCCACAGACATACTGTATACCTGTTTGGAGGGCCACAGGCCATTGTAACATCTAAGATTCTTTTGCTCCTCCCCCAAGAACCGCTTTTTGCCCCAGGGACAATGCATGGGGAGAAGAACAGACCCGTCATTGTGGGGGAGCTTTTCAATAAGTAGAGGAAGCATTTGTCAAAACTCGTAAATGGGACACTTAAGATTTGTTTATGTCATTGTAGGTATAGTTTATCTTAAAAGGAAAAAAAGGAGCTATAAACAAATATTGACCTCTTGTTAATGATATACATGTTGAAGTATTTGGGGGTGGGGAAGTACACTGATATCTGCAACTTACTTTGAAATGCATCCAAAAAATAAACTAGATTGACAAATAGATGAAGGGATGAATTTATAGTAATATGTTAATGGTAGAACTGGATGGTGGATATAAAACTCTTTCAATTCTTGGTACATCTGAAAATTTTTCTTCATAAAGTGTTGACACAAGTAAAAAAGCGGATTGATAAAATTTTTAAAAAGAAAAGGAGGAAGGGGCTCCGAACCTAACTGCTGCTTAGGTGGTTTTACAATCAACCAGCAAGATCTGGCATAGATCACACAAGCTGGTCTGGGAGGCCTTAAGAATGCTTCATGAAATATTAACAGGTTTAAATATATTTAAGTAAAATTCACAGAATCCTTTAAGTAAATAAGCTTTCAGAAATTCATTTCTAGAAACACCTTTATACTTTGTAATAACTTCAGAATTCTTGCCCTATGTTTAATGTTAAGTGTTGCAGACATGTTATGCTTACTGTCAGACAGATTAAGCAAATGAATGCTCAGCTATGGATACAAGAGTCACTGGCTCCTTGGTACCTGTCAGTGTCCACATTTGACGTCCACAGGTGTGGCTTCAGGAGAGCACTGCATGTTTATTTTCTTTGGCTGGAAAGATTGTGTAAAAAACACTCCCAGCTGTTTGGGAAACACATCTAAATGTTTTATAGACAGAGATTTAGTGTGTGTGTAAACACCTGGGTACCAGGAAAGCCAATCCAAGGCCTCATGCCCTAAAGACAAGGCATTACCTTGACTTCAGCATCATCCCCTACATGCTCTGGGCCAAGGTGCCACAGTAGCAATGGGGATCCAGACAGAAAGCTCATGGTCAATTAAGTAACAAAAAACAAAAACCTGTTATCACAATACGCTAAGTGGGATGGCAAAAAGAAGCACAAGGTGCAAAGGAAAAAATAATCCAAAGGTGAGAGAAACAAGCTCAGTTTGGGGGCTTCCAGGAGGTGACAGTGGGGCAGGGCCCTGAGGGGTGCATAGGAGTTCTCTTATGCAAGGGAGAAGAAAGGGTACAGTGAGCAGAGGTGTAGGGGGAGTAGTCGAGATTGCCACAGGGCAGAGTGCTGTCCAGAAGGTGACCACAGGGAACATCTGTCTGCCCATCCTAGTACATGTATGCACGCCAGATGGTAAGCAGCGGCTGGTTCACAGGGTCGCCACTCTCAGAAAGCTTGCAGACGTGTTGGGGAGTCACACGTTTGTCACACAAATAAATGTAAACCTATTAAAAAAATAACTGCTCTGAAGGAAAGGGGTCCTATTCTGTGAGATAATATAACAAGACACACTAACCTAGATCTGGGAGGTCAGGGAGGGTTTCCCTGGGGAAGTGACACGAAGCTGATAGCTGTAGGAAGCGCCCAGGTGCACAGAGCTGGCCGACTGAAATAAGCCGAGTTCCTGCTATCCTGGCCCATCCCCAAGGCAAATATCCCTTTAACTCAGCTGTGCAGCTCAGTGGCACTGATCCTCTCTGCCCCAGAAAGCATCCCGGCCAACCTTCAGGCACTCTCTGGAACGACACCTGGCTCGGAGGGTGTGGCCTGTGAGGGAAGGCCTGTGGGAGCCTGAGAAAGCCATGGGTGCACAGGAGAGAGGTGGGGTGAGTTGGCTTCTAGTCCTTGATGCTCTGCCAAAGCCCCTGTGACACTAGGCAAGTTGCTCTGTCTCTTTGGACTTCACGTTCCTAATTTGAAAAACACGAGACCCGGAGCTGGCAGCTTTTTCTGGAAAGGGTCACATAGTCACCATTTTAGGTTTTGTAGACCACAACAGTCTCTATTGCAACCACTCAGCTCTGCCATGATGTGATGTGAAAGCAACCATAGACAAGTAAAGTCAGGGTCACTAATCTGTTAGGCCGAGTGCCTAGGGCCCATGATACTTTCAGGGGTCCATAAAAATGCTTTAATATTTTTTTAAATCAGAAGAAAAAAGAGAATAATAACGGATATTATTTATCTTTATACTGACACAGTCATTAAAAATAATTCTATTTATTTGTTTGTTTGTTTTCATGGAGAAAGAAGCCACGAGGGTAAAAGTGCTTAAGGCCCCCAAAAGTCATAAGGCAGCCCTCTGTAAAAATATAAAATTTTATTTATGGGCACTGAAATTTGAATTTCTTATCATTTTCATTTGTCAGGAAATATTATTCTTTTGATTATTTTCCCCTCAACTATTAAAAAATGTAATAGCCATTCTTAGCCCATGAGCCATACAAAATCAGGTGGCAGGCCTCACACCCAGCACTAGAGTCAACATGCTAAAGTAGGGAAGTCCCAGAAATAGCTACATAGGCCTTTAGTAAGAGTCATTGGCTTCGGATGCGTCCAGGTGTTGGGTCTGGACCTCTGACTAGAGCAGGCTCACTGGCATATTCAAGAAAATCAAAACACAGGAGGGGAGTCTGGGATTTTTCCCTCACAACAGCCAATTCTGACACCAACTGGGCATCCTACAATTCAGTTCAATTCTGACACTAACTGGTGTCAGATTCCACAGTTTTAAGGGCTCAGCCCCACAAGGCTGCCCTCGATTCAGAGGTCAGTTGCAAGTTATCAGGTGGCCAGGTTGCCTGCACTGCCGTCCAACTTGGCTACAAAGTCAGGCGGTTCCCACAAGCCCGCTTCAGGTTTGATCATTTGCTAGGAGAGCTCAAAAACCTCAGAGAAACAGTTTACTTAGGAGTTTATCATAAAAGGTACAACTCAGGGAATGGCCAAACAGAAAAGATGCTTAGGAGACGGTCAGGGCTGGGGGCTGCCTGCTTCCATGCCCTCTTTAGATGCGTCACCCACCTAGCACTCCAATGTGTTCACCAGCTCTGTAGCTCTCTGAACACTTTTATTTAGAGGTTTCTATGGAGATTTTATCATGTAAGCAAGATTGATTAATTCATTGGCTATTGGCGATTAACTCAACTCTAGCCCCTCTGCCCTCTCCAGAGGTTGGCATGAGGCTGACAATTTACACTTCCAATCAAGGCTTGGTCTTTCTGGTGATCAGCCCCCATCCTGAAACTCTCTAGGGTCCCACCAAGAGTTACCTCATTAGAACGAGAGACACTCCTATCACTCAGAAAGTAACAAGAGTTTTAGAATTCTGTGTCAGGAACCGGAGACAAAGATCAAATACATAAAGCTTATACCACGGGAAGCACCTAACACCACTACGTGCCATAAGCGATGCTGCACAGTACTCCACATGCTCCAGCTCAGCCCCCACGTAATCCATAAGGTAGGTGCTACCAATCCTGTTTGACCAAGGAGAAAACTGAGGTACAAAGAGGTGAAGTAACCTGTCCAAGGTCACACCACCAATAAGTGAGAGAATTGAGACTTGAACCCAGGCTGTCTGGTGCCAAAGCCCCAAGTGTATAA
Organism: Macroglossus sobrinus; assembly: GCA_004027375.1. Classification (NCBI taxonomy): domain Eukaryota; kingdom Metazoa; phylum Chordata; class Mammalia; order Chiroptera; family Pteropodidae; genus Macroglossus; species Macroglossus sobrinus. Next base: position 1,796,634 of record PVKZ01000066.1, read on the forward strand.
CAGCTACACTCTCCTCAGGTGCGAAGCAGCTCTAACTGTATGTCTAATCACCTAATCGATGGACCCTAACATTACAGCAGTGGTTTCAGCGAGGGTAATTTTTACCCCCAGTGGATATTTGACAATGTCTGGAGATAATTTAGGTTGTCACAACTAGGGAGGAGGGTTTGCTACTGGCATCTAGTGGGTAGAGACTAGAGATGCTGTTAAGCATCCTATGATGTACAGGACAACTCTCCACGACAGATATTTATTGGCCCCAGATGTCCATAGCCTTAAGGTTGAGAAAACCTGCTTTATGGGTCTTGGAATATTTTCCACTGAATGGCTACCTAAAGAATTTTGAGAATGCTTACCTTTTTGCACATTTATCGTAACTATTTTCTCAGAAGTTTAAATACTTGGAAAGGATCCAATTTATACTACATTTAAAAATGACCTTCTAAAATGAAATGGTTCTGTAAGTACATGATGCTTTAGATACAAAGGAATCTAAATAGCATAGCAATTTCATACCAACTACCATCTTATCATCTATTTAAATACACATAACAAGCTTTTCTTTAAGAGTCTAGAATTTACATCCTTTTTTGTCTCCATAAACTTGTATTTTTACTTGACTTCTCCTATAGGTTTTTATCCTGATGTTTTTATATATGTTTATATGTGTGTACATGTATATATATATGCATATATGTGTCTGTACATATATCAATGAAAGACTTTCAAGCATATGTATAATACATATAAAAATTCTTTTATTGAACACCCTTTCATATTTATCTGCAGCCAAATATACCCATTAATTAAACTTACATAAAGATTTTTTATTTGACTATAGGCCTCTAAGTGTTGACATTTTTTCTTTTGGATTAAGTTATTATTATTATACAAGTAACCAGTACAAAAAAATATATGCATTACCTATTTTCAGAAATAATTATTAAACACTCAAAATAAATGTTTTTGGAAATTCATCTTTTAATGAGATAGAATGGGGTTGCTTTTTAAAAATCAGTTAATGAATGAATATTTCTTATTATTAGACTAAGATAGGATTTAACATCTATTTTATGCAAACTTTTTATTTTTATAGATGCAGGTAATTAGAAACCTTGGGAAGGGAAGAGTTTCATTACAATACCGCTCAAGTCTTGGAATTCTTCCAAATAAACTGTTAAGAATCATATTGTGATCATTATTCTCAATGATCAATCACCTGGAGATTCAATTAGATTCTCCTTCAGTTTTGTTTAAAACAAACATTACAATCATTCACTTCCTCAGTTTCTGGGAAGCATGCAATAAAAGTCTGACCTAGAATTTTCATATGATTATAAATTACACCCCTGACACTTTCTCTGCAGCACTTGGGTTAACCTGAGATACTCAGAATGGGTTAGGTCAATTTAAAAATTATTAATTTTAATATATCTTCCAGTGTTATATTTTTTATAGCATGCTTTTAACTTACAACAAGTTTTAACTATGTTTCATCAAAACTTCAAAGCTTCAGACTTGACTCATTTAATTTATGAGAATGTCATACAACATAAATTCCAGTCTTTTACTGCCAATGAAAGCAGGCAAATCAGACTTGTTTCTGTCAGAAAGAATTTGATTTTATTTTCAGTTCAAATGAGCATGTTAGAATACATCCTGATGACACCCACCTTATTTTTTATTCTTAATTGTAAGAAAGGTAGAGGTAGATAGGTGGTTATTTGTAGGTAGAACAGAAAGACAGACAGACAGAGACAGAGGCATGGATGAAATCAGGCCCTGCTACCTTCAGTATTTATCGTTGGTACACCTTTGCCCTGATATCAGGGAGCTGGCCATGTACCTTCTCTGAAGGAAGTAAGATTGTTGAATGAAAAATGCCTCAGCTCCTGCTGCCCTGCTCTACAACTCAATACAAAATTCTCCATTCCTAATGCCTTGTTTTGCTTTTAACAAAAATATGTATAAGCCGGGGAAGCCCCGAAGGTATTATAATGTCATAATTACAAGTGGCTTTGAAGATGCCAGTATTTCAAATAGTCTTTCTGTTTGATGCCACAGAGGTCTTTGCACCACAAGAGGGTTCAAGAAAGGGCAAGTTTGCCTGTATTTTATAAAGTTGGAGAGGAGTGAGGGAACTAACAATGCCTCACCCACTGTGCTTTCTCAGGAAGATAATATCAAGAAGGAGAACAGGGATTCCCTTGAGGCCATCCAGACCCCTTTGGATCGGGGAGGAGGTGGGAGGGGCATGTGTGCCTCAGTTTAAAGACTTCCACTTAACACTACCTTGGCTTTTTCAATGATTGAAGTCCTGCCTCGGGCGTTTAAAAAAATTGGATCTTGTAAATCTTTTGTATCGTTTCTTTGTCAAGTCTGTATGTCATTCCATTGTATGAAAGTACCAAACATATTTGTAAAAAATTAGGAAACAGAAACTTCATTCAAAATGAAGTAGGGAGGCCAGAAGGGGGAGCTCTCACGCTCTACATTGACCCCAAAGCAGGAGGAAGAACTATGATAACAGGGATCCAACTTCCTCTTCCCCTCTCTTTACACAGAGGTCACTCTCCTAAGTTTTAGTGGGTGCGCACGTGGCCTGCCATAGTTGCATTTTCCAGATTGCAATTCTTTGTCGTTCCTGAACAAACTTCTTTTGCTGGGGAGATATCAGGCTTTTTGTTTAAGGTCAACATATTTAACCTGATGCCCCATCGATGGATATTTAAGTTGTTTTCAACCTTTTTGTGAGTGTGATTATCAATAGTGCTGCAATGGATAACTTTGTACATACTCTGTGGCACATGTGTGGGACACTATCTGGAGGGTAAATCTTAGGTGTGGGATCGCCAGATCAAAGAGTATGGGCATCTACAATTTTGCTAGGTATTGCCCACCATGAATGTTGCACCTATTCACATTCCCAGCAGACTGCCTGTTTGCCCCTCACTCTGCCGGACACAGCCAACACAGCATGTTAGCAAATGTTTCAGCAAATGTTTCAATATTTGCCCATAGGAGGATGAACAATGATATCTCGCTGTAGTTTTATTTGCATTTCTTTTTATATGTGTAAGGTCATCTTTTCATATGTTTATATCCCTCTGTAACTTCTTTTCTGGGAAATGTCTGTGTGTGCCCTTTGACCAGTTTTCTATTTGATTAGTCTTCTTGAATTGTATAACACTTTATTTACTAAGTAAATTAGCTTTTTCTGTCAGAAGTGCCACGGATATTTTTTCCCCCGTTTATTACTCGCATTCTGATTTCAGCTGTGCATTCTTGTATGTGTTGTGAAGAAATTTTTATGGATTTTTAAGTTTATCCATACATTAAAAAATTTAATTTATCAGTCTATTTATGACTTTTGAATTTTATGTCACACTTGGAAAAGTTCACTCTGAAATCATTCTTTTTAATTCTACCATGCTTTTCCCTCTCACTTCCTTTTTTTGTTGTTTATTTTTTCATTATTTTAAAATCCTTTGCTCCATCTGGAATTTATTTTGCTAATAGAGTGAGATAAGGATCTAGCTTTGGGACTACCTACGGTATAATACAAAATAAATTTGGTCTTTTCCCCTGGTTTCTGGCACAGAACTCCTAAAATCCTTGGAATTTCCTAAGTGATTAAATTGTCTTTTACCCTTAAGAAGCCCCTTTGAGTTTACATTAATGAGGTGACTTAGGTCCCTCGATGGACTCAGGATGGGGCTGGTCACCAGAAAGACCAAGTGAATAGAGGTGGGGAACTTGAAGGGGTAAAGGTGGGGAGTAGGGGTGGGGGGAAGCTGTAGGTTAAGCTCTATAAAAACTCTTGAACAATGAGATTTGATGAGCTTCAGGGTTGGTAAATGCATTCACTTGCTGAGAGGGTAGAGCATCCCTCTTCTATGGAGGCAGATGCTCCTGCGCTAGGGACCCTTCCAGACCCTCACCCTGGTACCTCTTCATCCGGTTGTTCTGTATCCTTTATAATGTTTTCTATAATAAACTGGTAAATGTAAGTAACGTTTTTCTGAGTTCTGTGAGCTACTCTAGAAATTAATGGAACCTGAGGAGGGAGTCATGGGAACCTACAGTTTTATAGCCCAGAGGTCAGACTCATAGGCAACAACCTTGACTTGGGATTAGTGTCTGAATTGGGGCCAGTCTGTGGGACTTGAGCCCTTCACCTGTGGGATCTGACACTCTCTCCAGGTAGAGAGTGTCAGAAGTGAGCTAAATTTATGTGACACCCAGTCAGTGTCCACTGAGAATTGGAGAATTACTTGGTGGTGTTGGGAAAAAAACCATCAAATCACCTCATGGCCCCAACATATGGATTTATCCCTTTCTCCACCAGTATAAAATCCACTTTTTTCAGGTCTGTCCCATAGCCCTGTCCTACTCATAACTAGGACTGAATTGCTTTCAGTTCTGCTCGTCCTTATTATTACTCTTGTATTTCAGAATTTTCTGGCTATTCTTACATACTTATTTCTCATAAAAATTTTAGAATTGGCTCCTAATTATCCCAATAATAAAGCAGGTCTTTCCCTTGGAACTACCCTAAATCAATAATTAATTAGGGAGAACAAACAATGTTTAATAGTGAGTCCTCCTATCCAAGAACAGGGTGTTCTTTCCACTAATTCAATGTTTCTGCTTCACCGTTTTGAAATGTCCATTGCGGGCAGCTCCTGGTCCACCTGGGTGCAGCCACAGCCTCTTGTGCCCCCTTGTTCAACTGAAGCAGGTCACACAGCTCCCCAAGATCAGGGAACCTTTGTGGAGGCCTGGTTGGACAACTACGGGAAGGACAAGCTGCTGCTTGCCTCCTCTTTTCTGAACCTGTCCTAGTGGCTGTTCAGTCTCTGTTGCAGGGACTTACAACATTTGCGACTTAATTAAGCCTAATCTCCACAGAAGCATCTGGGGATAAACAAACAACCAGACACTTCTTTGGGAACTGGGTCATGACTCGTCTCCTCTGACCTTGGGACCTGTTGCAGGAAAGCCAGGGGCCATCTGGCTCGGGCCACACATCCATAAAAGGCCTCACATTTACACTTCTCACCCCATCATCAATTGAGGAGAACCATGAAGCATATTGTGAAAACTGAAAGAAGATTTTCATCAGAAAACTTAAATTTAAGTCCTCTTAGCGGACCGCATGTCAGAGAGGCACTATAAATTTTTATAAGTCATGCAACTAATTTGAGAATAGTACAGCTATATTGCAGGGTATTGCTATATAGAAAGGAATACTAAAAAAATTAAGCCTACATATTTTTAGTAACACATAGTTATCATTCAAATCATAATTGGTATAACGCTCTGTGTTTTATCAAAATTCTGAAGTTTTATGACAGAAATACTTCAAATAGTATACTTTTTATATAGGGAGAAATACAATAATATGTTGTCTTATTAAATTTTAGTGCTAAAATAGAGATTAAACATACCATAATTCCTGCTATTGTGTTTTGGCATAACTTCATTTGTTTATATGTCAAAGACCTCCAAAATGAAGGGTCCTAGGGGTCTTTTGAGGGCAGCAAGGCCTGTCACTGAAGCAGCTTGCCATAGGACCCTAAGGTTTAAGCTCTGTGTTGACTCACATAACGATTTCCTTCCGTGTCTGCTCCAGCATCATGTACTGTGTCCAATCCTGCTGAGTTTCATACGTCTTAGATTGATCCACGATTTTTTGGAACATTGTCCTCTTCCTATGAAACACATTAGTTTGTTAATGGAGCAACTCTCAGAATAAGGAAACACCTGGGCTTCTAACATTAGTTGTTTCAGGCAGAGACTTAGGTTAAAAGAACCAAGGTCTGGGAGCGAAGACCTAGGTTTCTAGGTCCTCTGCTATGGACTTGCTGTCTGATCTTAGCAGATCTCTTCCTGTGGATCTCAGTTTCTCATCTATACAGTGGGAGTAAGAATATCTCACTCACATAGTTGTAGTGAGAGTTCATGGTCCACAGATAAGGGTTGTACCTGGCATACAGTACATATTAAATCAATCGGAACTACAGTGTTATTATTACAATCATCACTTATTGTTATTCTTATTCTTAAAATGAGAAGAAATACCAACTTGAAATACAGGGCGAGGTCTGTGGCAATGATGGCTATGTCCATCATATGGATTGCATGCTCGTGCTGCCTGCGATTGAGGTTTTGAAAGATATTCAGGCTCTAAAGAGGAAACCATAGGAGAGATGTGAGAAGTGATGCTGGCAGTAAAGTCACCCAACTACCTGTGGTCACCCCAGATGATGGGAGAAGCAGCCCAGGCTAATGGGACAAGCACCACCTGGCCACTCTCAGGTTTCATTTGAGACAGGGTCTCTTGTGCAGGTCCCAAAGCCAGTGCAGATGGCCCTTATCATACCTCATCTCTCAGCAATGTTTTGCCAAACTCCAAGTGGTGTCTTTCTAAGATGGAGGACCCATGGAGCTTGGCCAGTGGGTTCTGGGATCTGAATGGGAGAGAAAGACAGAGACACAGAGATAGAATCAACATAGAATGGTCAAGGTGAAGGTTAAAGACATCATCCAATACTGCCACCTCCTAATTCTATAGGCAGAGAGGCTGAAGGCCAGGAGGAATGGGAAGGAACTTGTCACACAGTGAGAGAGTGGGAACTAGGATTAGATGTTAGGTCTGTGGATTCTCAGGCTTTAGCTTTCACCACAACTGATTCTGAGGGTCTTTTTTGGGGTCATTGACACCTTAGAGAGTCTATTGAATAGTGTGGGCCCTTATCTCCGGAAAAAAAGCAGAAACACACATAACGCCAAATGCAATTTTAGAGATTTATGGCTCCCCTATAGTCATCCATGGACATTGGCACTGGGCCATACTTTAAAGATCACCAAGCACTAGAACCTTTATACCTGAATGTTAGGGGAAGCCACTGAATTCTTACAAGCTGTGTATAGCTTGTAGAAATAAATAGCTTCCTACAAGGTAAATAGTAAACGAAATCTCTAGCCTTGAAGAAGCATGCACCTACTGAGAGGACTCAGAGAAGCATGTCCTAGTGCTTGTTAATGACTTACAGGCTGTGGGCCCAGAGCAGAGCCTTAGTTTCTTCACCTGCAATATGGATGTAATACTAGTCCCTGCTCTGCCCAGCCCACAAGGTGGTCATGAGCAACCACCAAGACCATGATTCAAGGAGTATGCTTCATAGGCTGTCTGGAATATAAGCTCTGTGAGGACAGGAACTGTGTCTGTTTTGCTCACCATGGTACCTCTTTGCCTAGGATAGGGCATACCACACAAGATGAATGAATGAACCATATTATTAGTTACTGACATCTTGGCTTAAATTTGTTGAGCAGATAGAAAAGGAAGGAAGAGAGTGAGGGAGTTTAATGTATTAGTTTCCTATTGCTGTTATAACAAATTGTCACAGACTTAATGGCTTAAAACAATGAAAATTTATCTTACAGCTCTGGAGTTCACAGTCTAAAATAGAGCCTCATGACTGCCTTCCTTTCTGGAGAGTATAGGGGAGAATCTGTTTCCTTGCCCCTTCTAGCTCTAGAGGCCGCCTGCATTCCTTGGCTTATGGCTCATCTTCCATTTTCAAAGCCAGCAGCGTAGTATCTTCTCTCTTCTCTGACCTCCCACTTCCCTCTCATAAGGACCCTTTGGATTACATGGGGCCCACTCAGATAATCCAGGATTCCAAGATCCTTCACTTAATCACATCTCCACAGTATCTTCTAAATGTTAGGCAACACATTTTCAGGCTCTGGGCATTGCAGCACAGACATATTTCAGTGCCATTATTTTGTTTGTCGAAAGAGCATACCAAGACCCAAAGAGGATGAGAAAATGGGAAGCTGTAGACAGCGGGACTTCCCCCTGGCCAGTGAGTCTGTCTGGGAGCTGTTCGGATTTGGATAATGAATCCTTGGTGTGGGAAGTAGGGAGGGAGGCTGGTAAGGACTGACTTACTTCATCTGGTAGAGGTTGTTGGTGCCTCTGTGGTCAATGTCATGGCAGAAGGCAGCAGTGACCATGGCCAAGGCCTCCAGGTCCGTGAAGTATCGCTTCAGCTTTCCTGTCTGGAAGGGCAATCATAGGTGCCACTCCTGTCTTATGAGGTTGGAGGCAGGGCTGAGAGGGCAGGCAGGAGGGAGAGGGCCTAGAGCTTGGAAACATGAATCTGATCTTGGCTCTAACCCTTGTGCCACAGGGTGACCCAATGTTTGTTTACCTGGGATGTGAAACTTTCTGTGCTAGAATGGAACAGTGCCAGGCAAACAGAGATGATTGGTCACCCTACTCCTGAGTAAACTTAGCTGGTCCCATCTCCTTCTGCACCTCAGTATCCCAGTCTGTACACTGGAGGTGGAGGGCATTGGGCTACATGAGAAACTTGCAACCATCTGGTTTTAGCATTTGGAAGCTGAACATGGCTAGACAGGTGAAGCTAACCTTCCCAACCTGGTCTACTAGTTTAAGCACAGCCCAGAAGAACCTTTCCCTGAGCCTCCTTCAAATACTTAACTTCTTGTTTATGCTGAGTATTGGAGCAGAGGGTGGGGAAGAGCCTGGAGAGGTGATGCTGACTCTGTGACTCATGAAAATAATTCAAGTCTCAGTGGTGTCACTGTCACCTTCTGAGATGACCTGCCCAGAATTTCTGCCTCCAGGCTCTCATGCCTACTCTGGCATGACCATTTCAGTCCCAAGAGGTAGAAATGCAAATGAGGAGGCTGGGCAAAAACAGAGATTTGCATCATAATCTGAATGGGAAAACACTTTTAAATAAAATATAAAGGACTCTGAAACCACTGAGCTAAAAAGATGAACACAAGTACACATATTTATGTCCATCCAAGGACCCTGTAGCATTTTTTTTGGATAGTGAAAGATCGAAAACAACGCCCATGTCCAATATTAGGGCCTGAGTAAAGAGATTATGGTATATTTAAATAATATAGTATAGTATACTATGCAGCTATAAAATTATATCATGGATAAACCTTGAACATGTGCCAGTGAAATAAGCCAGGCACAAAAGGACAAATGGTATATGATTCTACTTATATGAAGTACCTAAAGTAGTCGAAATCATAAAGATGGAAGGTAGAATGGTGGTCAGCAGAGACTGGGGAGAGCGGGGATTGGGGAATTTTTGCTTAATGGGACAGAGTTTCCGTCTGGGAAGATGAAAAAGTTCTAGAGATGGATAGTAGTGATGGTTGTACAATATTGTGAACATACTTAATGCCAATAAACTACACCTAAAAGTGGGTCTAAATAGTAAGTTTTATGTTATTTATATTTTACCACAAAAAAATTTATAAAGAATGTGACATATATTTTCAAGTGAAAAAAAGAGTATTACAGAATAATATTATTCAACTTGTTATAAACAAAATAAACTGCGTATGTGTGTACAAATATATCTTGATGCTTCTAGAAGAAAATTTGGAAAGAAATTGTGCCAGAGTTACCTCCAAATAACCGAACTGGAGTTGGGGGTCGACTGCAGCCTTCTTTCACTTTTTATTTTATACAGTTCTCTATTCTTGGAATTCTTTACGCTAAGCATGTACTCTTTTTGCATATTTTTAAAAAAGCAATAAATAGAAGAACAGCCCTGCTGCTTCTGTGTGGAGCCCCCAGCCACCGTCATCCTCCACCGCGGTCGCCCCTCCTCCCACCCCATGGCCGTACCACCAGCAAGGAGAACATGGTCTGCCCCACGTTGAAGCCATGCCGCCAGTTGTGGTAGGTGATCTTGCGGTAGCCCTTGCTCAGCGAATACATGAACCGCACCAGGGCCTGCAGACGCACACACATTAATGAGGCAGCACACTCTGGACCGGCGCCCTGGACCCCTGCCTCCCAGACCAGAAGCCGGGAACTAGCAATAGATATAGTAACGTAGTGCAAGCAGTTTGCAAACTGCTAAATACTATGGAAATGGACGTTATGAAACCAGGTAGATGTGAGTCACTCCGCTTATTCCACTAACTGAGCTTCATCAGTGATTCCCAAACTGTGTACCTGTAGTTACTGCCCTGAGAGAAGCTAACAGGACTTTTTCAGGAAAAGAAAACAAAGAGGGTCTTTAAATCAGTGGTTCTCAAACTTGAGTGCACATCAGAATCACCCAGAAGAAGGCTTGTTAGAACACAGTTTCTGATTCCTTAGAACTGGGATTGAGAGGGGAAGCAGGGAGAGAATTTGCATTTCTGATCCATTCTCAGGTGGTGCTGACGTGGTTTGGGGCAATACTCTGAGAACTGCTGCTTGAATCAAACTAGTCTGAGAAATTCTGCACAAAATATATATCATCCCCACCTTCTCTGTCCATTCCTCATCCCCCAGATTTCATGAACACCATAAAGACTCCTGCAGGGAAAAAGTCCTCTTTAAACGGATTTAACTCACATTTCCTACCCTTGTTTGATGATAGGACCTTTTGTTTTGCATCCCATGTACGCATAGCCTTCAGAACTCAGTGCCTGTGAACTCACATCAAGAACCCAATGTACCCAAAACACCACAGTTCAGAGGAACTGTGTATCCTTTTTTGATAAATGACTCATCTGTGAACATGACTAATGCTTTAAATCCTAAAAAGCCAAAGATAAACTCTTTTTAAGTATAGATTGAGTTTAAAAAGGGAGAAAAGCAAGCAAGCAAAAGGGAAACCAAAGAGGTTTGTTTTGACCTCACCTCCTGCGGAATATGAAATTTATCCACCACTCTGAGCTCGTAATACATCTGAATCCCACATTTCACGAGCTCCAGTTCTGTCAGGGGCAAGTCGCTGAAGTGGAACTTATTAATTTCATATTTCTCTGCATCTGGCAGCTCCCCTTGCTGTGGAAGGACCGAAATCAAGTGATTAGGGCACAATGAAGTACTCCTAGGTCTCTCCCCATCTTCCCCCAGCCCTGCCCTGGGTCTAGGTCAGCTGGGAGGATCAGAGCGAGTCGCAAGGCTCGTGCTTTGCAGAGACATGCCTGCACTTGTTAACGTGTCAGGGCCAGAGCTCACCAGGATCTCAGCCAGCTCTTCTTCCTCGCACTCCCACGGCTCCTTCCCATACGTTTCTCTGGTTTTCTGCGAGGACCCAAAAGAGCAGAGAATAAAAAAAGGTGTTACTACATTTAAGATCTAAACATGCCTCCACTTTTCCATATCTGTTTTCCTCTTTCCTCCAAAGTTCTTGCAACAGAACCACCGACTCAGAGAGGCTGCTGTTCAACATTCATAGACAAGCAGACTCAAAGTTGTAGGCTTTGGAGCCATGGAGACCTGAATGCAAATTTGAGCTCTGCCACTTACTAGCAGCGTTACTGAATGCCTCTGATCCTCCATTTCCTCATCTGTAAAACGGGGTCAATAAAAGTACCTAATTGGTGAATTAAAATTAGATTATGCAAAGTCACTTTAAATACACACACACACACACACACACACACACACACACACATATACACACAATTAAATTAAATACATAACGAATGTAAGTTAGTGAAGTGTTTGGGACATAGAAAGCACTAGAATTGAATAACTACGGTTAACATTTTTATTGTTATTATTACTGATTGGGAGTCAGGAGTCCTTGCTCATTGTCCTGGCTCTTCCTTTTACTTACTGTGTGACTTGAGGCAAGTCCCTTCCCTTTCTGGGCCTATTTTCCCACGTGTCAGAAGAGAGGGAAACCTAGATCTAGTTACTTGTATTTCTTAACCCGGGGCACAGTCTATTAACTTTTAACAGGTTCACTGAGGCTATGCCTCCATAGGGTCCTTCATCACTGGGATGAAATAATCAAATTTGTTGTGATGTCTTCCCACCTAAAGAAATTGCCCCTGAAAACACCAACCTGTGTTGTTTCAACTTGTGAGGTGCATAAACAAGGTCTCGGGAGCTCAGCTGGATAGTATATCCAATGCCATTTGGCTAACTCAATTTACCTCTAAAATCTTAGTCTCTTTGAGACCAAAATCCCAGGAATGATGAATCAGTAATTCTCAGATATCTTATTCAATATCTCACCCCAGATAGAACTCTCCTCTATAGCATCTCTGACATATGATCATCTAGCCTTTTCTTGGATACCTCTCTTGATGGTACCTCATGAGCTGGCCTATTCAAAAGAGTGGTAGAGAATTTGCTCATCATCCTAATAAAGGTTAAGTGAGATCTATTTAACGAATTGGGTGATTTGGGGACAAGTTACTTTCCCCACTGGGCCTTCATTTCTACTATGGGGATAGAAATCCTTAACTTGCCCACCCTACTGGGCTGTAGTAAGCATCAAATGATATCATAAGTATGAAATTGTCTTATAAACTATAAAGTAACGGAATTATGTGTGAAGGCTTTCTACTAACCTCTAACCCCTCTATCATATTTCTTTCCTCACCAAACTCCTCTGTGACCTGATTGGTTCTTCCAAGTGAGCTGACCCCAAGGAAGGAGTCTCTGAGAAACTGACCGTTGTCACTGGTCAGTGAGACAGAGCTTCCTCTCAGCAGGGGTTGTGGTTGGATGACTCCATTGCAGTACCAAGTCGGCCTTGAGCACAATAAAAAATGGAGTTTCTCTATCTGGTAAGCCAAGAATTGGCCCCAAGGGTGATCCTACAAGGGATAGCCATCTTCAGGCCACACAGAGCAACCATTATGTATGACTCTTTGCAAATTGTTGATCCATCCATTCATCCGCTCAACTTGAGGGTCCTCAGCACCCCTGTGCGAGGCAGAGGGATAAAACAGGGAGCAAGCCCATCCCTCCCTCTCATCTCTGCCCCATGGAGTTTTAAGTATCACTTTACTCTGGCCATATCATGAGGGCACAGTGTCTGCTAGAGCAGGAACAAGAAAAGAACTTTACTTACCAGGATTTCCTGGATTTCTTCATTGTCACACCTCACGTGATATTTTACCATTTCCTGGAAAATATCTTTCCTGTTTTCAAGTCTGTTCATTGACTCATAGGTGTCAGGATTTAATACAGACCAGCCCAAGAATTGAGCCAAAGACTAAAGGGGGGATAAAAAAAAAAGAAGGATCAGAGGCAGAACAGAACAGCCAGGGTTGATCCTGCCTCTATAACTTAGGGCAAGACCCTCTAAGCCTCCACTTTCTCAGCTATCGAATGGATTTGATAAGCCATGTGCTGCCCTTCTCAAGAGGTGTTGTGAGGCTAAGGTAATGGATGGAAATAATGGATGGAAATGCACTTTTAATAAAGCACTAACATATATAAAGCTTCATTCCTATGCACAACAACTTTACAAAAAGAAATGCGTTGTGTTTATGTGGGAACAGGGGGTAGAAGGAAACTTGCACTTTTTTCTCAATTATGCTGTGAACCTGAAGCTGCTCTAAAAGTGAGTTTATTAATTTTCTAAAAATGGAATGTGGATTTCTCTGACAACATATGTCAGGCAGTGCAGAAGGGAGGGCAAAGAAAGTAAGCTGAGTCAAAGTAGTTTCTACGGGTGGGCTCCCCACCTCTCCGCCAGTTAGGGCAGCAGCAAGCCAGGGATCCACCACGTGGGTCTGGAAGTCCAGCTTGTTGCAAGCTGAGTCTGAATCTCTGAATCTTAATAACAAGAGACCTCGCAAACCTACCTCCATGAGGGTCTCATCCATTTCATCAAAAGGTTTCCCATCTTTGCGATTGTAAAATGTAGCCACTCCAACAATTTCTTCCTTCTTGTTCACAATTGGCATAGAAAGGACATTTTTAATCATCCATCCAGATTCATCCAGAGGCTCTTTCTACAAGAGAGGAACCAGAGTAGTTTTTCTCGGGTACCAGACTAGAGGCAGCTGTGATGGACTTCATGCTGTGTTATGACTCTGACTAGAAGAAGAGGGGCAAGAGGACCGACTTGTTGAATTTTGCATGGGTTTAGTCACTAAACACCCTGAGCAGAGATCCCATCTTGTCGGAGCTCCTTGAACCAGATAGCATACTGTTTTCATCCTTCAGATGTAAAGGCCATTATGTGCCAGGCAGCTGGGGATATAATGATGTGCATGAACAGTTTGGGGACCTAGTGTTCCCCTTTCAGATATAAGTGTTGACGGGTTTCGAAGGGGCCATGTTGGGGATTCTTATAACTTTGAATTAATCACATAGATATAATCTGCGCCTTTGTCCCTCGATCTGACTTTCTGTGTTACTTTGGCATGTCATTTTATATCCGTGGGTCTCAATATTCTCATCTGTTAATGGGGACAGGAGTAAGAGTATGTGCATCATGGAACAAATGGGAAAATAGAGGTGAAATTTCTTGTTCAATCATAAGATGCCCTTTGTCACTTCCCATCTGAGCCTTACTTTCATCATTTATAAAATGGGGATAACTGGACGAGATCATCTCTAGACTCTTTTCTCACTGAGTCATCACATCTTACAATGTACAAAGAACTATGCTAGAAGCTGGGGAAACCAAGGCAAATAAGGCACAGATGTTGTCCTCAGGTTGCTCATAATCTGGAAAGTAAATGAGCAATTATACCACATGTGGGAAGTTCTTTATGGTACTATGGGAGCCAGAGGAGAGAAAGAAGTCAAGGAAGGCTTCCTGGAGTTAGAGTCTTCCAGTTTGAAAGTTCCAAGATCCTTAAGGTGGGGAGATGATAATTGTTATTATTTAAGTAACATTGGAACTCAGAACCTGGTAAGAGAGTGTCTCCAGAGGAATATAGAATATCACCCAACAAGCATAGGATTACTGGTCAGGAAATGAGTTCAAGACCTGCCTTCCCCAACTCTCTACCTAGCCTTCAGGGAATCCCATCCCTCTGAAAGTCATGACATGGAGACAGATTTTATTGAAAGTGAAACGGTAAAATATTAAAGATTTTTAAGCAGGGAAGTTACTCGATACAACCTATGTGTTAACAAAATTATTCAGGCTACTTCATGGAGGATGAGTGAAAGAAAGAATAAAAACAAGATGAGATTTGATTTACTAATGTGGGTAAACCGTAATTCATTGGATGACTTGGGTAAAGACCAAGTTCTGTCGCAGTTATAATCAAAGTACCAACTCTCATCAACAGTTTTGGCTTGTGACACTGATACGGTCAAAATCATGATACAGACATATAATTTCAACTTTGGAAGTATGTTTTCTCTGAACAATTTCATAATGTTCTTTAAAGAGTAAAAAAAATAATTCACTAATTTTTCCAGCAGTCAATTTTATTCCCTTCTTAATTATTTCCTAATTGCTAATGATCTATTTTTTCTTATGCCTAGCATGCAAAACTCAACAAATATTAACAGGACACCTAGAGCTGACGACGTCAAGAAAGATAAAACCCAAGCCTCAACCAAAAGAAGATAATAGTTTGTTGAGAGGAATAGTCTAAAAGACGAGGAATGATCATAAAAGATGAAGTAAGGGAAATACAGTAAAAAAGAGAAGCTCCTTGGTTTGGCCTGGCAGGCCCTCTGTGATCTGGCCCCTGTCTGCCTCTCTAGAATCTCCCCCTGCCACTCTCCTCTTTCGTCTCTCACACAGATACATTGACCTACTTTAGTTACTCCCATCAAGCCCTCTCTTTCTTGAAATCTTTCCTTTCTTTATTGCCAAACATAATTTCTCAGGGACGTGTTCCTTGATTCCTCCCAGATTAAGTCAGGTCCACCCTGAGAGATTCCCTCTTCTTTCCCTTGGCTTTTCACCTGAGCAGCGCCCCACGTGCCTCTCCCCCATGTGATCATGAGCTCCACAGAGACAAAGACTATACCTGTCTAGTCCACCACCGTAACCAGTGAGCATTGTGCTTATGCCTGGTGTAGAGGAAGCCCTCCACAAACATTTGTGAAAAAGACAAAACAAACAAAATCAAATGGAATACTAAACAATATTTCATGAAAATCCCAAGGAGGCAGAAATAATATTCAGCCAGGTAAAGCACATTAAAACTTTATCAACATTTCCTGTCAGTTGAGGTTGTCACCGAAGGGCAGAGGCCATTCGGGCAGAACATGATGGTTGGGAAGAGAACAGCATGAGCAAAGGTCTTGAGGCCAGAAAGCAAAGGATGTGAATGTTAAAACCAAATGGGACCTTGGAAATCACCAAATTAACTAACTCTCTCCCCACTTCCATGTGCACAGAACTTCCTTTTCTACTCACGTTTTTACTTTGCTGAGTCTGCTTCTCAAAAAAGTAGATGGATTCTAATGTATTCTACTCTTCTTTTTTGGGGAAAATATGACTAGGAGAAAAAATTTAAAATGACTTACTTGGAATTCAAAAAAGTCCTCTGCAGGTGCATTCATGATGTTGCAAATCTGAAAACCGTGAAGAAGAATAATGGAGCTGTAATTAGACTTGTAGAGTACCTGGCGAAGCATTGCATGTTATTTCAAAAACATCGTGTCCTTGCCCAAGGCATTCACATTCTTTTCATTAGGTAGACATGCTCAAGGTGATTTTGAATTATTAACTGAGACTACTGGACAGAAAAACTGCCTTATAAATTACTTCTTACCATTTGCCTCGCTCCTGAGTCACTTCCAAGCTTTAAAAAAGTTAAGGCTACAATTTGTTATTAATAGTTATACAGTGCCCTGTTTTGTTGTCCTCCTCTTGTTGCATATTTGGGTTGTGTCCTGTTTTTCCTTTTGATTAATATAAATAATGCTACTCTAAACATCTTTGAATTGATTGCATTTGGTTCTGTTTTGAAAGGGATTATTCCTTGGGGTATAAACCCCAAAGCAGAATAAGATACAAAATACGTTGTAGCTCTGGTTGTATATTGCCAAATTCCTCTTCTGAAATCCTTTCACTCTTCTACCTGACTCTCCCCCTTCAAGGCTGTATTACTTACCAGGCCATTTTGTGCAACATAAGTGGGGAGACCACTTGCTAAAGCCCAGTGGTCAGGAGGTGGATTCCTGTAGAGATCAAAGACAAATGGTAACTTTTGCTGTAAGGACAGTTGGACTAAAAACTTGAATCTGGGTCTTTGCCATCTCTATACCCTCTGATAGCTCCCAACACCCACTTATATTCACTATACTTGAACAAGCCCCAAATCTTGACTAAGCATCTGAATGTTCAAATCTAGACACTGAGACAATATGATAACTACATTTTATTGATTGCACACTGAATTTGACTATCCAAGAAAAGAGATAGCATTCATTCAACAGATTGTTATTGGCCGCTGAGCAAAAACAGATACCATCATTTTCCTCCATTAATACCTACATAGAGGGAGTCAGCTTAATACCAGAGAGAGTGTAGGGAAACTCATCTATGGTGAGCTCCTATCACCAGCAAGCATTAAATTAGGTACTTTACATGCTTATTTATTTTTCACAGCAATATTACAATTTTTGGAATTATTATCTTTTATTTGTTTATTATGAGGGAAAATATACATGTAGAAAAATGCATTAAAATCTTCATCAATCATTTGAAAATGAACATCTGAGAAAACATACTCACATCAAGAACAACCTTGTCTGTACCTTAAAGACCCCTGACCTGCCCCTCCCAATGGCAGCCTTCTCCCTAGCCCCAAAGGTAACCATTGTTCTAATGTTATAAATGATATTCTTGCTTTTCTGTAGTTTTACCACCTAAGTAGGCTTTCTGGTACACTATAGTTTAATTTTGCCTGTTTTTCAACTTCATCTGGATGTAGTCATATAATATGTATATTTATCTGGCTTTTTTTTCATGTTGGTGTAATTCTTTCTTTTTATTGACTTCGTGTTTTCCCTTGTATGACTGTTTAGCACAACTATTGGTGGATATTTCCCCTTAGTTTGAGGCTCATATAAACAGTGAGGCTATGACTAGTCTGGTATAAATGTGCTCTCAGTTCTACATGGTATATACTGAAGAGTGGAAATGCTGGGTCATAAGATAAACATATCTTCAACTTTACTTGATAAGGCAGAACTCTTTTCTAAGGAGGTTGAACCAATTTATACGCTCATCAGTGGTATATTAGAGTCTCCTTTGCTCCATGTCTCTGTCAATTCTTAGTATTTCTGACATTTAAAAAAATTATTTTTAGAAGATTAAGAAAATTCTCATCTATGAAGACAATTATGTCATGTTTCTCTTAATGTGGCAAATTATATTGAATGATTTTTTAAATGTTAAACTAATCTTGCATTCCTAAAATAAACCTAATTGGATTATGATATATAACCCTTTTTAGTTTTATTTGCTAAAATTTTATTTAGGATATTTGCATCTAGGTTCACAAGCGAGTTTGGTCTGAATTTTCCTTTTTCATACAGTCCTTGATGGGTTGTCATATCAAGTTTATATTTGCCACTTTGTTTTTCTATTTTCTTGGATAATTTATATGAAAATTGCATTATTTCTTCCTTAAATATTTAGTAGAACTCACTGCTGAAGGCCTCTGGGCATGCAATTTCTTTGTGGGAAGATTTTGGTTTATTTTATTGCTATAATACTATTATGGTTTTCTATTTCTTCTTGATTCGTATTTAGTATGTTTTATTTTCCTAGCAATTGGTCCATTTCATTTAGATTTTAAAATTTTTCCCATAATATCCTCTTGTTATATTTTCTATGTCTGTGTCATTGTAATTTATCCCCCCTTTTCATTCCTGATACAGCTGAATTGATTTTTCTCTCTATTTTTCTTGCTCAGTCTTGCCAGAAATTTGTTTATTTTATTACTCTGTTCAAGGAACCAGATTTGCTCATCATTTACCTTTTTCTACTTTGCTGATTTCTGGGCCGATCTTTATTTTCTTTGGTTTTATTTTTGTTCATTTGTTATTAATTTATTGTGATAATGTGATGAATAACTTCTGTCTGCCCCTCCAGATCTACTCTCCAACCTGCTCCTTCCTGTCCCCTGAGGCCCATCTGTATGGACTACATCAACAGGGCTCCTGGCCCTTTGACTTCTGGCTAATTTTGGCCCAATAGGGAGACATGGCTAAAGACTAGAGGAAGGAAGAGCAGTGGGTTGAATTATTTATTTCCTTGAGTTTCCCCTGGCAAGGTTGCTTTGGGCTCACTATGTGCTTTGACTGAAGAGCAATGCTTCTCTCAAGTGTCCTGCTCTATGTGACTCTGTCTCCTTCCAGGTTCTAGAAAGTTCCTTTGGGCCCAGGAGTGTTTATAACAATATCACTACTAACACATTCTCCTGTGGTTTCTTTCACTCCACCCACACCTTTGTAATTTGTTCCTTTGTAATAAACTCTCCTTGAAATATCTTAATTTGAATATGACACTTATTTTCTGTTGGGACCCTGAATGATACAGTTGGGTACACAGTTCATTACTTTCTAAGCTTTTATTCTTTTCTAATATGTATATAAATACACGTATTATTATAAATATATATTAAAATATGTTATAAATATATTTATTATAAATATTATATTTCTATTACAAATATTATTATAAATATACACACATTCATGTAAATATACACACATAAGGCTATAAATTTCACTTTAAGTACAATTTTACTTCATCTCATAGGCTTTGATATGTAATATCTTCATATTTTTCAGTTCAGAAAATACCCTATAATATCAAGACAAATTGACACCTTTACCATCGAGAAGTGACTATCTTTATCTTGACTAATGCTCTTTGACATGTCTATTTTTATCTGATACTAATATAGTTACTTCAGTTTTCTTTCGATTAGCATTTTCATGGTAAATCTTTTTCATTCTTTTACTGTTGACCTCTCTGTACTCTTATCTTGTGGATAGATTTCTTGTAAACAGGACATACAGTATTTCTTCATATTTAGGAACTCTAGAAATTCTTTGACAAACTAGTTTTCATATGCAACAGAGAAAGATAAAATGTTGCCCATTAATCTGTAATGCAATGTTCTTTGAACTTGTAATTATTACTTTATTAATACCATCAGAGCTCTTTCAGAATTTAGATATAGATTTTTATCATGTTTTATACTTTTTTTCCTGTTTTTTTGTGCCATTGAAAGCAACTTTTGGTTTTAGTGCTGCATCATAATATAATCTCTTTAAGTTACTTTATATGACAATTAAATTCAATGTGGATGCAACTAACAACACATATAACTCACCTGAAGACATAGCTATATGATTGGTTATTACCAAGTGCATGCATAGGTAGGCAATAACAACTATATCTGACTACTGTCTGGCTGACAGCAATTGTACAATGTCATTGATTCTATTTCAGAAATGCAAAAAGTAGAAAACTATGCATCTTAGAATCAATGAAATGTGAGAGACTAATTACTTATTCAGCCCAGCAATCTTTGTCATTTAATTGGAATGTTCAGTTGATTTATATTTAAAAGAATTACTGACATATTTGGATTTAAATATCATCTAATGTTCACTTTGTACTTTTCCCACATGCTTCCTGTCCTTTCTAAATTTTTATTTTGCCTTGGTTTGATAAAGCATGAATTTATTATTAATTTTTCTTCTCTATTAATTCAGATGGCATATACTGTGGCAGCCAATGTTTACAAATATTCTGACTCTCATTTTCCTTTGGGCACATGGTAGGGTGACATTCCCTGTCCACTTGAAGTTAAATATGGTCATCTGACTTACGGGATTACTTTGATGTCTTCTTTGCCATGTAGGATGTAGTCAATGACCTTGTAAAAGTTGATTTCCTAGGCAAAAGAGAGAGAAATATGTACCTTCAGAATCTGAGACAGAACTTCAGAAGGAGTGTGTCCATGACAAAGGCCTCTTTCTTTACTGTGTGCCCTGGAGTTTTCCAAAAGCTCCAGTCTGAATTTCTAAGGTCGTGTCCCTGCTACCTCTGAAGATCATTCAGTTTTCAGCCAACTCTCAGGATTTTGTGTGCTCCTTAGACCCAGCCTACAGGGACTGGGATCCGGGCAGGAAAGAGGGATAGAAAGTGTTCCAGGAGTTTGAGTATCTGGAGTTTGAGTCCAAGAAGAAAGGGAGAAAGCAGCTGCTCGAGTTTAAGGAGAAAGGAGGTTGAAAAGATGTCCTTTTCCCATTCAGAATCACTGTCAACCCAGTCATTCTCCATGTAGGGCTCAGCTCCATGGTCACAGTGCCCATTTTCATTCATTTCTACCACTCAACTGCCCTCTTTGCTGTGTCAGCTCTTCCAGATTTATCTTCTCAATCATGCCTCATGCTTCCTAACTCACTTTCCAACTCTTTCATTCCTCCCACCTCCTTGCACCATTAAAGCTCTCACTCTCTTAGAATAAATCTGTTCAATGACATGACTTCCTAACTGGTAGGTAGCTCTTTTCCCTTAGTTCTCCATGGAAAATTCCATTACCTTATTTGATCCTTTGAACTCCCAGGTGTAACGAGTAAGTTAGCAATCATTAAAAAATGGGAAAAATGAGACCCAGAGAGAGGAAAGGACTCATTCACAGTAAGAGAGTGAGCCAGGATTAGAACCTTGACTTTTATGTTCAGTGCTCATTTTACTATGTCACTTAAGGTTAATAGCTTAAAGCAGTGTTTTGCTCTCTGCATCACTCTCACCTAGAACAGAACTATTTAAAATGTGGTCTCTGGACTGATATCTATCTGCAAACTATTTGTGGCTATTCTTTGCTGAGATAAAAACAGACATTGAGAGTTGGCATGTAGAAGCTTTTATAGCAGTTTGACTAAGTTAGATCTGTTGAAACTAATTTTAAAAAATGGGAAGACTTATATTTTGTATGTCTTTTTAATTTTTTTATTTTTCATTTTGACAAGTACCAATCCAAAATGGATGAAAAATTTTAAAAAAGAAAAAAGAGAAAAAACTGTTCCTTTACTATAGGTATTCTGAGGATGCTCTAGGGATTTAAATGTAGACACCTGCACCCCACTCTGCCTCCTGACTCAACACCTCTACAAGAAAATTCTTGATCCAGTCAATGTTGTCTAAAGGTCCATTTGGTTGACAGGAGATCATGACTTTCTTCAGGCCTATGCAAGAGAGGCTCTGCTCCTCAACAGCCAGCATTGGCAGCAGCTATGGTGACTGAACCCTCCCAAGAAGTACACTCTAGCTTAACAGGAAATAGAAGCTAGAGCTGTTCTAAAGATATCAGTGGGCCCAGGGTAGACGTGAGCTCCCTCAAATAGGAAGCATCCAAGTGGAGACTAGATGAACCCCACCACATGATGAAATGGAGCTGAGACTAGATCTAGCGTGAAGACTCATGCTCTACTCTTGGTTTTACCAAGTGTACTCTCTGGGCCTCAGTTCCCCCAGCTGCAAAATCAGTGGTGTTTGTTGATGCTGTTAAGCAACAGAACTCCTTCCCCAACGTGTTTGATCTAATCATATAAAGTGGATGAAAGTACAACTGCCCTAATGGCAGCAGAGTTAGGTACATAGAGACCCTCATTTCTATTCTTTCACTCCCTTTTCTGTCTTCCTCCTCCCCCATTAACCTCTGGCCAAGGCAGCCATTGTGGAAGTCTAGGGTTCTAAGACAATCAAAGATGTTTAAAAATTGGACTGGATAATCCCTAAAGCCCCTCTCCAGCTACAATTCTGAGATTGTAGTTGGATGGTTGGGAATATCCCTCAAAGATTAAAAATGCACATATTCTTTGACCCAGTAATTCTACATTATAGTGACGGATCCTATAGATATAATCCTAAACATAAGTAAAAGTGTCATTTGCCCCCTCTGGGGTCTCAGCCAGACTGTTTTAAAAAGCCTGGAGATAATGTAATGGCCATTGTTAAGAGAGTAGTTAAACAAATTGAGTGGCTGCATGCAGTGGATATTCTGCATGTATCTGTGCTGATAGGGAAGATGTCAAAACACAGGCAGGTGGGAAAAGTAAGACACAAAATGAAATCATCAGATTTGTTGAGGGTGGGGGTAGTCGAATACATCTACATATATAAGAATATCTGGATACCCACAGACATTCCTGAAAAGACAGCTAACCTGCCTCAGGAGGTTGGATTTCTGTGTTGTTACTTTCTGTACAGTGAGAGCTTTTCACTGTGCTCATGCATTACTTTTTCAATAAATATAAACAAACTGTGCTAAGAACACTTTTTAGAAGTGAAGTTGTAACCCATAGGCAGTTCTAGAAAGCAAAGAGACCGAATTATCTGCTGGAGCTTTGGAAGAGCTAAATTCCCACCTTGGGAAGAGGAGAAGGCTTACCTCTATGACCTTCTCGACCTTCTTCAGGTCTTTGTGTTAGGGCCATGTGTCTTTGGGCATGAGCTGCTGACTACAATCCCAGGCAAGCTGCTGGCTCAATGGGCCTGCAGGCTGCCCTGTCCAGGGATAGTCATGAGACTCTTTTAGAAAGGTTGGAAATGAACATATTTTTTGAAACCCACAGGAGAATCAATTTACTTTCACAGAAAGCACAAAAAGGTCAGTGTACTTTAGGTAAATGGGGCTTTTTTCATATACTGTAGCTCAGTCAAGTTGCCATCAAGGCCATATTAATGTAGGAATTCACCAGCCTTTGGAAAGTCAAAACTAAGCCACCAAAGAGCACTTTTGTTGCCTTCCACCTAAGCAGCTAAGGCTGTAACACAAGGTTCTTTGAAAGAGCCATAAAGGCAGCCCTAGCCAAATCACCGTGCATGGAAATATACTAGTTTTAAAATAGGTGTTATTTTTTTTTTCACCAAAAAGCCTAATTAGCCTGCATAAATTTTTGATAATTAAAATGCACATGTACAACATTTTATTTTTAAAAGGAGATGAAATGAGATGTAGCTGCTATTGCAGAGCTTTAAACCCAAGATTTGAGGAGGTTAATTGGTCAAAATCCAGACAAAGGCTGTATTTCTAATGTGAATGTGGCAGATAACGTGTGAGAGTGACATTAGAAGTCAAAGGGAATGTTGAAAAGCATGACTGTAATCAGCTACCAGAAAAGAAAGCATCCTGGGTTTGAATTTGTGCAAATGATTTGACCCCTCCAGACCTCAATCTTTTCAACTATCAAATGAGGGGAAATGAAGATACCTCCTTCACAAACAGAAGAAGAGTGAATGACATAATCCAGGTAAAGTTCCCAGCAGAGAGTGTGATTCAACCCAGGTAGCCATGATACTGGAGGGCCTACTATGTATCAGCACGTAATTTACTTTAGTTTCCAGGGCACTACTAGGTCAGTTTGATTACCCATGAATTACATATGAGGAAGGTGAAGCTTAGAGAGGTCCCCAAGGCCACATACCCTGGCTGAAGGAGCAGGAATGTGAACTCAGGCTTTCTTCCTCCAAGCCCATACTCCTTCCAGAAGATCCACTTTTGGCTAATCCTGTCATGCTGTGTCTGGCCCAAGCTCAGGCCTATGTGTGTTCTCTTCACTAGCTGTGTCCAAAACCTGGAACTGACTTTGGAGATGAGCTCAGTCACAGTGCCCCATAGATGGGAAAGTCAAGGGGTTATTTGACCAAGTTCATCCTACAAGTTAAAAACCAACCTAAACCAAAGTCCTTTGCCTTCTGGCCTTTTCTTTCATAAAGCAATGCCTCATGCTCTTGCAAGGACTGACTGAGCTCTTACCACCTGAGGGAGAGAGGGGTTTGGGAAAGAAAAGTCTTAACCATGAGTGTGTTAGTCACCTCAGTAAACCAAAACTTCTTGAATTGATCAAATGATGGGCAGCTCTTCCTGGGCTGGCACTCAGTGAAAAAAGGTCCTGTTCAGTTCAGTCTTAAAGACTGGGGTGCTTGACGGTGAAGAGACAGGTTAGTTAGAGAGCCCAACATTTCTCTGGCCATCCTGGAGTTGGAAGTGACCTCTAACCTCAGGGCTCAGCTGAGGGAGCTGAATATCAAAGTTGCTAAGAAAATTGAAGTTAATTGAAGTTGGTGGTGTCTGAAAGCTATGGTGATCTCTATTCTAGTTCTTCCCATTGTAAATTTCGAGAAGATACATGTCTAGCTCGTATGGTAACTGGAGAAAAAACTCAGTGGTAACATGTCAGCACTGTCAATATAAAAAGCTGAACTTCAAAAGGAAAGGTGTCATTTTTGACAGCGGCACATGATATACTCCATGAAGATTCAGTCTTCCCAAATGCAATCACAAGATTGTGTGGGTAAAAGAGTAGTTTGAAACTGGACAACAGCAGGTTATAAAGATCACTTTGGATAAAGCACAGCCAACCACGTAGATTCCAAGGTTAAAATATGTGTACATTAAGCTCATAAGCAAGAATTTGAATTAAAGCTAAATAAAGTCTATCATACACACACACACACACACACACACACACACACACACACACATACACACATAGCTCTTTATTTGGGGTAGGGTTAAGGTGGACTGGGTGGGATCAAGCCTCCTAGCAGAAATTTCAGATAGGCTAAAAGAGCTTGTGGGGAAGAGCACTGGACCAAAACTCAATTCAGGGGATGACTCTGCTGCTTTCTTATCCTGTCTGTCCTCAGCTAAGATCATTCAGTCATTCCACAGGTGCTATAGGCCATTTGAGTGCTAAGTCTGTTTACTTTGCATCATCATCACATCCCCACTTATATCATTTCAGCTTTTCTAAAGTGGTTGTGCTTCACCTTTAAGATGAAGCAATGGTATGAGACCAGAGATAACAAACTCAAGTGCCTATAGGCCCAATAGAAACATAAACAAAAGCAGGGGGCCAAGTATACACAAGAGGGAGTGATGAGGACGGTGGCAAACTAGAGAGCTCAGGTCACATTCCAAAGAGACAGCCAATACTCAGCTCCAATCGAATTAACCCTGCAGGATTGTGGTTCCAATTTTGACAGATTTTCTATCTTTTTAAAAGAAACGAAGAATATAGAAATTTATGGGAAATATCTTGATTTTTAATTGCTAAGCTACCAATTCAAAAACATTTTTTAAGTAAAAAGATAGATTTTTAAATGTATGCAGCCAACAAGTTTATCTATTGGCTTGAATTGAGCTTCTGGCTACCAATTTATATACTCTCAATTAGATACTAAGGATATTTCTAGCTCTAATTGTCTAAAATTCTGAACTACTGGGTGAATTCTTCAGCTATTTTCTCTTCTGTGGAATGAGAATATTGATTCCTTCTTGGTCAACCACACCAGATTACAGTGAAACTCTGGCAAGATATTAAAAAAACAACTGCAAATTACAGGGTTTGACAAATGTAAGGAATTACCAAAACTTCAAAGGAGAAAACCCAAACCAGAGAAGATAAATATTCAAGTGATAAAGAAATATCAGCAGGTCCACAGTGCCTGACATTTTCATTTCATATTTGATCATACTGAATCTGCCAGAGAGAGACCTACCCTTCCATCTGGAGTCCTGGGACCAGTGTAAGGTGGAGCCTCACCCATCAGGACTGGCCAAACGTCAAAAAATTCCTAGGAATGAGAAAAACAATAATTAAATGTCATGAAAATACATGATTGAAGGTTTAGCTAAAGCAATGTTCCTTGCAGTATTATTTATAATAGTAAAAATTAGGAACAACTTAAGTGTCTAATAAGAGGGGACTTATTGAGTCAATTATGGTACATCTAATAACAATGATGTACAGATGTTTATGTATTGATTAAAAAGATGTCCCTGATACACTGATGAGTAAAAACTGTGAGGTGACAAAAAATTATAGATCATGTCATCTCAGTGTTTAACTATACATAGAAAATGCTCTCAAAAATTCTCAACAAATCATTAACAACTAACTGATTTCGTCTGGGTGATTAGAATAAGACTATAATTTATTTAGTAATGTTTCCATAGTAAACTTTATTGCTTTCATAATCAGGAAAAAAATATTTTCCCAGATAAGAAAGAAAAAACAATAGTGCCAAATATGGACAGATAAACTCATATCTGAGATTCAAGAAGAAAGCATGATGCCTAAGACAACTGGCGAAGACATGAGCAGAGAGAAAAGAGCCAGCGAGGGCGTTGCACTGTCATGCAGGCCCAGGAGAAGAAACTGACTGAGACGGTGTGTGGGCTTTTCCCTGCTAATTCTCCATTGGCTCTACTGCTTGCAGATCTGCACAGCTTGGGGTGGGTCAAGCCTGGACCTGCAGAGGAGGCCTCTGTCCTCCAGTGCCTGCTCTGTTCATTCGTCTGTTGGTGTTTGGGGACAGTGACCAATTAGCACTGGGTTAGGATGCCAGTCTTTCCTGTTCTTTGTCTCTCTCTTGTTTGAACATGTTTGCCATGGTAGTTTGCCTATTCTAATATTGTCTAGAGAACAAGGAGAAGGGAGTCACATGAAATTCAGATTTTTCTTGACTACTGACAAAAGGAAAAAATTCCGGGTGAAAATGTGTACTCAGGGCCTACCTGAGCCACACTAGATATAGTGAGATGAATAAGGCACAGTTTGTGCCTTGGGGGAACTTATGGTCTCATGGAGGAGACAATCAAGTACCCGAGTAACTATAGTAAGGGTGATAGGGTAAGAACCAAAACAGAAATGGAAGAACACGAATATTAGAGGAGCCCAGGAGAAGGAAAAGTACTTGGTGCTGACACCATCTGTGTCAAACACTGAGTATCTCTGAAGATTGTTCCAGAAAAAAACAGAAGTTGTCAGCAAGGGGTTGGGTGGAAAGTGGGGCATGTTTATGCCTGCCTTCCTCTCTCTCTCTCTCTTTCTTTCTCATTTTTATTCTTTCTTTGGTTTTTAAACAGCTTAATTGAGATATAATTCACATGCCATACATTTCATCAAGTTCAAGTGTATAATTCAGTGGCTTTTATTGATTTCTTTCATAATGTCGGTAGCTCAGGTAAGAGCTTAGCTACCTGTGGCGGGGGGAGGGGGTATAGGTTTTTAGAGTGATTGTAGGTAGCACAGATTACCTCTAATTGTCAGGTTGTTCTATCTTTTGGGAATTACTAAATCAGAATATTTTGCTGAAATGTGACTTTCCCTTTCATGAGAGAGTTCAAAAGAAACAGAGGGTGGAACCTTGCAGCACAGAGCTGCCTGCACCTGGGGGCAAATCATTTAAGGTACAAACTGAGCAACTTAATATGGAGTTTTTTAAATTCAACTACTCAAAAATTCTTTTGGTTTTTTTTAAAAAACAAACATTCACTTGTATGAATTCATTCATATGCTACTTTCTGAATTAGTATGAAAGGGCTTATTGCTAAACTTAGCAATATTTGGCAAAATATTTAATAGTATGCAAAAATCAAATGGATGACCACACTAGAACCAGAGGCTTCCTAAAGTCAGTATATGGCCCAACTATACCAGAATCACTTAGGGAGCTATTTTAAAGGCAAAAAATGAGAATAACAGACCTATAAGCATATGGAATTCTGGTGTGTAAAAAAATGGCATATCAAAATTGTGGCATTCCAGAACAGTGGAGCAAGTGTAGACTACTTTCCACTGAGAAAATTTGAGGTGTGGGGGACAAACTTACCCCTACCTCACATCATACTCATACATAATTTCAAGATGGATGAAAGATTAATATAGAGTAATCAAAACAATAAAACACTAGAGGAGAACACATCATATTATTTTATATTCTCTTTATAATACTGAGGATAGAGAAGTCTTTCTTAAACAAATCCAAAATTCAGAAGCCATAAAAGAAAATGTAAGTCTTCTGTATGACAAAACATGCCATAAACAAAGTTAAAATATAATCCACAGGAAGAGAAAATATGGTTACAGCCTGTGTGACAGATATATGACCTCTATCATATATAAAGTACTCTTATATTTTAGTAAGAAATAGACAATTCAATTTTAAAAGTGAAAAAAATGATATGTCAGGGTAATACAAACAAACAAAATATATTTACCCTCATCGGTAATCAGTGAGAAAACAATCAGAAGTTAAAAGCAATAATAATATTTGCCCATTCAGATAAAAAAAAAAGATGTATGATATTTAGAATTTGTAGGAGCATGGGGAAACGGAATGCTCATGAAGCGTGAACACGAGTATAAAATAGTACAGCCTTTAGAAAGAAAATTTAGGGAAAACAAAATAAAATTTTGTCCCAATAATTTCACTTTCACAGCTCTGTTATGTAGATATTCTCTGTTCAAGCATGTAGAGATTTAACTTGATTGTTTGCTGCAGAATCATCTTTAATTGCAAGACTGCTTAAAAATGATTTAAGTGCCCAGCAATAGGAAAAAGAATAAGTTAAAATGGTATATTCATACTATTCAAAAAAATGAGATAACTCCATGTGAGCTAAAGAACACAAAAAGAGGATTTCTGCTTCTGCTAATGGTGGCTCGTTTGTACCAGACCAATCCTCTGACCGAGAATAACTATTAAATCTGGACTGCGTGTATGTGTGTGTATATTATAATATTTATTTGAAGGAGTCATGGAGCTAGCAAGGCGGCAAGGACTTGATGGGCCAAGATCCCACAGAGAAGGGAAGCCTGGCTGTATGAGCCCATCATCGGATTCAAGTTTTCCTTTTGACCCCTTGCTAATACCAAGGATGATGTGGAGCAGCCAGGAAGCTAAGCAAAGCTTTCAGCAGATTCATGGGCTAGAAGAACAAAATTGGAATTTAGGGTCGCCGAGTAGGAACACCTTTGAAAACACTCCAGACTTTTGGCTGGGATCTCCCCAAAGTTTATACCCTAGGTATAAAAGTGAACCAAAATAGACTAGCCCTTGCAAAGTGTTCCAACAAAAATGATAGATATATAAGATAAGAATTAACTGAAAAATCAAGAGGGAAGCAGATTACAGGAACAGAGAAATAGAAGGTATCTACAGATATTACAGAGTCTAAAATAACTGATGCCCAGACCCTAAAATAACTGATTATGTCTAAGAAGTCAAATACAGAATAGAGAATTTTAGCAGAGAACTAGAAACTACAAAAAAAGAATGAAATGAAATTTCTAAAATTGAAAAATACATGAAATTAAGAACACAATAGATAGTTTTAACAGCCAGCTAGACACAACTGAAGGATTGGTATAATTAATGAAAGATAGATAAGAAATATCGAAACTAAAAAGCAAAAATACAAAAGGATGCAAAACAGGCATGTAAGACACATAAAACATGTTGAAAAAGTCTAATATATAATAACAACAGACCTAGAGGTCTTTTTACTAGTGAATGATATCAAGACATTTTATAAAGATAATGTAATTAAGACAGTATGATATTGCAGAAGAATAGATAAATATACCAATGAGAGAGAGAAAGAGAGTCCAGAAACAGACTCCATATATATGGACACTTGATTGTTGATAGAGATATGATAGGGAAAGGCAGTCTTTTTAATAGAAGAATGAGGAAAAAAAGTGTTTTTTCAATAAATAGTGATGGGTCAATTGGAGAGCCACATGGAAAAAATTAATACTGACCTCACACTATACATCTTAAATATTCCAGGTAGACTGTAGAACTCCATGCAAAAGTTAAAACAATAAAGCTTTTAGAAGTTAACGTAAGTGAATATTTACATCACCTTAGGGCACAAACACCAATAACCCTAAAGGAAAAGGTAAATTGGCCTGCATTAGAACTCATAACTTACATCGTTCAAAACATACTATTAAGAGAAAGAAAGCACAAAGTGGGGCAAGATATTTGCAACGTGTGTATACAACAGGAGGACCCATGTCCATAATTTGTAAAGAACTCCCACTAATCAGTAAAATTAAAAAGGCAATAGAATTTTTTTAATGGAGAAAAGACTTGAATAGGCAGTACACAAAAGAGGATATTTAAATGGCCAATAAACATGAAAAAGTGTTCAATCTCATCAGTAATTAGAAGAATGCATGTTAATAACCAAAAAGATAACACTACAATTAATAAGACTGGCAATACCAAGAACTGGTGAGGAATCTCTTCTACATTGCTAGCAAGAGGGTAAAATGGTACATTCATTTTGAAAATCAGATGGGCAATATTTATTAATACTGTTACCTAGAACTTTTAATCCTTGGAAAATGCCTAAAAGAAATAGATTCAACTGTGTACTAAAAGATATGTATTAGGGTGTTCATAATAACAATATTCAAAATAGCCCAAACTTGAAAACTCAGATGTCCATCAACAGTAGAAAAAATAAATAGTTTGTAGGTTAGTAATATAATGGAACATTCTGAGGGAATGAAAATGAATGAACTAATGTTATATAGAGCAACAAGGAGGGAGCTTGCAACTAAAATTATCAAAAGAAGCTGGACACCAAAGAGCACGTATTTGTGTGATTCCATTCATATGGACGTGAAAGGTAGGCAAAACTAACATGGCATTAAAAGTCTGATAGTTGTTACTTTCAGACAGGAGTGTGTGGAAGTTACTGCAAAGGGGCAAGGAAGGGGCTTTTGAGGGGTCAAAAATGTTCTATTTGTTTCATCTTATTAGTGGTTACATGAGAATGTGATAAATTATTAAACTATTCACCTGTAATTAGTGTTCTTCTCTGTGTATATGTTATATTTCAACATAAAGACTTATTAAACAGAATCTATGTATACTGACATGAAAAGATATTCACAAAGCATTAAGTATAAAAAGCAGATAATCAGGAAATTTAGCCCAGCAATTTTTAAACAGTTCCTCAGAAGATTCTGATTCACTGTGACATTTGGGAGTTGCTGCACTAGATATAAGGTCTTTTCCAACCACAGATCCTGTGATTCACATATTCATTCAACCAAATATTTGGAGGGTCTCCATTGGCCAGGGTACCACACTCAGCATGACAAGGTGTACAAAATGAAACTGACAGGAATCCTTGAACTTGGGTCTTTGGGATAGGAAATCACAAATCTAGGTAACTTTGGAAATCTACTCCAAGGCAGAAAATGATTAGCCTCAGGAGCAGAGATAGAGAAAGAGCAATGGGAATGTTGGTTTAGGAA
The DNA here is from genome assembly GCA_004027375.1 of Macroglossus sobrinus. Taxonomy (NCBI): domain Eukaryota; kingdom Metazoa; phylum Chordata; class Mammalia; order Chiroptera; family Pteropodidae; genus Macroglossus; species Macroglossus sobrinus. Next base: position 1,828,462 of record PVKZ01000066.1, read on the forward strand.
AACCTAGCTAAAAAACAGAGCTAGAGACTTTCTCAGGCTCTGCCTCCCTAACCAATGCAAACCCAGCCCCTGAGCATTCTGATAGAACAGACCTAAGTATCTGCCTCCACTTCACTTGCCTGGGTCAACCCTGGGCTCTACAAACCATAGGAAAGGATTTTGCCCACCTCTGAGTGCATTTTCTGAGAATTCCTGAAGTTGGCAACTTTCTTCTTTCTGGACTTTCCCCCACAAAGAAACTCTTTTATTACTCAGCTTCACCACCTCATCAAGCCTTCTCACATGCGCTTTCTTTTCCAGCTGACTAGGGAAGATATAGGTTGTTTGTATTCACCTTGCCCTATATCGGCTTTTCTCTTTTAAAGTATAAAACTATGAAAATCTTTTCACGACTATCCACACCCTCCAAGCCTTGTCCCTGTGCAACTAAATGGGCAATACAAGCCTGGGCTCCTCTCAGCGTGTACGTAACCTGCTCTTGGAGAGGTACGCTCCTTTCTCACCTTCTGCTTGGTCATGTCTAAGAGCCCCACGGAGTATCTGTCACAGTTGAGGAAGGCTCGAACTGTGTACAGGGCTTTGTGGAACTGTCTCTCGATGTCTGTAAGCTCTTCAAAGACTTTGCTCCCAGACCACAGCAGTATCTGAAAAAACACAAAAACATCGTTAAAGTTTTTGAGGCACAAAGCAGAACTCACTTGCGAGAGAATAATAGCAACTCCCTCGTCTTGGTGAAGCTTTCTAGGGTTTATCTCATTTAATCCTCACAACAACCCTGAGATAGAAACAGGATAATTATCCCCATTTTTATAGATGGAGAAACTGAGGTTCAAGGAGGTGAAGTAAGTGGCTGGCCAACTTGCAGCTCTTTCCATTTGTTTTATTTCATAGTTTGTTACAGAGAATAATAATAATGAACATTGATTAAGTATTAGTGCTCTACACACATTAATTCATTTACTATTGACAATAATCATTTAAGAGTGGAACCATAATTATCTCCATTTTTCAAATGGGGAGACTGAAGCTTGGAGAGGCTAAGTGATTTGCTCAGGGTCTTAAAGCTGATAAATGGCTTAACAGGAATTCAAATCCACACTGTCAGACTTGAAAACTTGTACAGGTAATAACTCTGGAATATAACTTTACATATATCCAATACCTCATAATACTAGAGATGCTGCAAAGACACTTTATGCTGACTACCAGGTTGCCTTTCCAGCCTGACTGCTCCAATGCTTCAGTAAAGGCATGTGCCCAGTCCAGTCCCTTGAGCCGCCCCCTTACCTGGCCACGTCGGGTCTCACAGTTGTGCAAGTAACTCAGGTGGAACACCTTCATGATTAGATTTGCAAAGTTTAGGTACTTAAGAAGAATCTGAAAATCAAAGAGCATGAGGGGAAATAGATGAGAAGGAGAAACCCTTCCTGTGGCCACTTCTACCATCATCAAATGTCTGAATATTCTTAAAGCTTCACCAGAGACAATTTGAGCAGATAGATTATGGAATGCTGACTCGACTCATAAAATATTACATTATAAAAGTATAAAACTTACGGAATGTAGGATGTTGGTAGGGATATATTAATGAAAAATAGTTACTATTTACTGTTTTCAGTTCCTGTGATGTCATTTATGTAAGTTATCTGATCACCATAATTACCCTCAAGCAATGGAGACTGTAAAGTCATCCCCATTTTAAAACTATATTTTGAAGCTCAGGAATCAGACACCAAAACAAGGAAAGCCCCAAGTAATTATTTCTCATAGATAAGAAAACAGAGGTTCACAGAAATTAAGTAACTTATCCAAGTCAGCTAGATATTAGCAGAGCAGAACAATCATCCCTACATTCTTGGCTCCAAAGCCCAATGTCTTAACCATTATTCTGTCCTGCCTGTCTCAGAGAGCATCAGACTAACCCCCTTGTCATACAGGTGGGAAAACCGAGGCCAGGCCAAATAGCAAGGTTTGTAGGACTTCATGAGCTGGGAAAACGTGCTGGCAAGGCCACCCGACTTTATGTTTCTAAAACATTCTTACCTCTTCATCTCTCTTGGTGAAGTGGGGCCCACCCACTTTATTCACAGCCATGATTATGGCCACCACGTCCTTCCCATTCATTATGGGGGAAGCCAAGATGTTCTTGGTCTGGTACTCTGTGAGTGTGTCCACGAAGTCACAGAAATGTTCATCCTGAAGCAAAGCACAGATAACCATGTGTGAGTAAATGAAGAGCAAAGACAATAAAACAACCCCAAACCCCAGGTGCCCAACGTAGGGCTCCTTATTCTCTTGTTAACAAGAGAATGAAAACATTTTTATCAATTTACCTTCAGCAGGAGCAAGGCAATCAGAGAGGATTTCTGCCCTGGAAGCCTCCAGGGTCCAGGTGAAGAAGAAAGTCTGAGATTCAGCCTACTAAGGACTATGGAGCAGATGTGAGCAAAGCAGGGGGTCCTGAGAGTGGGGGACAGGGGTATTGACTTTGCTTGGGGAGGAAGGTTTAAAGAAAGCTTTGTTGAGGTGATAACAATTAAAACCAAAATAGAAATTTGAGTAAGGAAAAGTCCTTAATGAGTATAATAATCACAATTACTAGCAAACATTGTGCCTGGTGCTTTACTCACTTTAATCCTCTCAATAACCTATGAGATTGACACCACAGTCGCCCATTTTCCAGAAAGGAAACTGAAACTCAAGGTTAAAATTACATGTTATTTGTGTGTGTGTGACTCCAAAATCTGCCCTCAGCTCTGCTGCCTTTTCAGGGAAGCCTGGTTGAGGTTAGACCTGGGTCAAAGTCATTGAACAAAAGAATATATTACTTTGAGCTTTTTTTAACAATCCAATTCCAAGTCAGTCCAGTAGATATTTCCATTCCACAAATATAATGGGAGCCTTACCATGAGTCAGGTCTTATGCTAAACATTGGGAGTACCGGGGAAACTAAATTTCAGGCTAGTTCACAGATAATCAATAATAGTAATACAGGACATTGTGGTTGGCTCAAAACTGTGAGAATTCAAGAGAAGCACACATTTCTACATTCCACCTCTAAGGCTGCCTGGGAGGTCATTATAAGGCAGTGTGGTCCTTGCAGTCAGAAAGAGGAGTCAGAGCTTGAATTACTATCTGAAATCCAAAAGAATCCACCTTTCTGTTTCCTGGTAGCAGTATAAGGTATCCCAACCATGAGTTTTGCTTGGGACACAAGCCAGCCTAGATTTTTCACAGTTCATGCTGTTCTGAGAATGGAAATGTATTTCATAGAGCCAATTCAGAGAGCTCTGCAAGAAATGGGTGTGTAGGATCTTTCCCACGATTCAGAAATTCAGTGTGATGCTCTGTATCTATGGATTTCTTCCAGCTGGACTGGGATTAAATGAACTGGCAACTGCATTATTGTAGATGAAGCTGTCTCAAATCAGGTGAAGGGTAAAGGAATTAAGAGAAACTTGTCACGCTGTGCTTGAGTTAGCACCAGAGGATTAAGCAAAATCTCTAAAGAGGTATTAGCCACAAAGCATTTTTCTATGTCATTCTCTAAGGACACCGATGAATCCTCAAACACGGGTCTGGGTGGGGCACGCTCAGATTCATTTCAGAAGGTCAGATCAGTCTTGCAATATTTATCTCTACCAAGGAAGGCAATACTTGAGTTTCACTTCCATCTGAGGCAGATGTTACTAAATCCACCACAACCCTCCTTCCCACTGAGTTCTCAGCTCTGGAACTCCCCTCACAAATCATATCACTATTAACTGATTGGCATTTGCACCGTCATTGTCATCCTTGTATTTTCAGCATATAAAGTCTTCTAAACAACTGTATCATAGAACCTAAGATCATCAGAAACAGAAGGGGCCTTAGAAACCATGTAGTTCAAGCTCTTTGTTTCAAAGCCCAAGAATCAGATGCCAGCTAGAGAAAGCCCCAAGTCATTCATTCACTCAGTTAACATTAACACAGCACCTTCTTTAAGTATGGTAGGCACTGTTCTAAACCCTGGGGTTACAGCAATGAACAAAAGGGGCAAAATTCTTTCCCTGGTGAAATGGGAAAGGCAGACAAATGGAGTAGGCAGACAAAAATCAGGTAAACAACTAAACATTCTCTCTTCAGGTTGTGGTAACTGCTTTGAAGTAGATAAACTGCACAATGCTATAGAAAGTGATGGAGGGGATGGCAGGCCAAAGCTACTTTAGTCAGTCATGGCAGCCAGGGATGATTCTCTGAAGAAGTAATGCTGAGAAGTGAAGCATCAAAAGAGCCAGGCATGTGAAGCAGGGAACACAAAGAGAAGACAAAGGCCAAGAGGGACAATGATCTGAGAAACAGAAAGAAGACCAGTGTAGCTGAAGCACAGGGAGAGAGGGAGAATGAAGGGCAAGGAAGACAGAGAAACAGGCAGGACTTACCCTGCAATGCAATGGAATAAATGCTTCTCATTCTCACATTCCTCAATTCCTCTTTCAAACATTCAGTTACAAACCCAACGTGTCTCATGTGATGAAATCTACTGTTTATTGAGTAATAATGATATACTAGGCCCGGAGCCAGACAACTTACATATATTATCTCATTAACTCTCACGTTAGCCCTGTCACATAGAACTGTCATTTCTCCTGTTTTATAGACAATTCTCTTGCTAGCAAGTGGTATCACCACTTCATTCATTCATTCATTCATTCATTCATTCCTTTGTTCATTCATAATTACTGAGCACTGGCTCTGTGGGAGGCACTGGATATGCCAAGACCAGTAAGAAAGATGAGGCTGTCCTCATTGGGTTCTTACAGTATAGTGGGGACATCATGTAAAACATGAACTTGTAATCCAAACTATGGGAAGCCCCTGTGGTATAAGCAGTATTCTGAAGCCCCAGCTAGGGAGTGTCCTCTGAGTGGGCCTCAGGGGCCCATCAGTACATTGTCAGTAGTTAAAACCTCTCTGGGCCTCAGTTTCCTCTTTGGCAAAACCAGAGTGTTGAACCAGATTCTCTTTGAGGTTTCTTTTTGGTCTACAGCACTGAGTTCCCAGTCTCACAGGAAGAGCAGGAGAGCAGGAGAGCAGGATGATGGCTGTGAGTCCCTGGAAAGATAATCCTCTCAGATTCAGTATTCAGAAATGGTATTTGTTGGTGTCTAGAAAAAACTCACTGTTTTCCTTGACTTGCCCCTTACTACTATATTTCTGACACCAGATGTGTGGGTATTTTTTCCAACACTGACCAATTCTCCAACACCAGCTCAGTTGTGACACTATCTACCTGGAGTTAGCATTCGATCCCACAAGTTAATGGTTCAGTCTCATAAAAATGCCCCCACTACAGACCCCAATAGCAAGTCCCAGGTTGTCTCCTGTGTTTCTGACTGATCAGCTGTAAACTGGAGTTCCCATGACCCCGTCCTTGGGTTGGATAATTCGTTAAAACAGCTCATGGAACTCAAGAGAAACGCTTATGCTCACCAGTTTAACACATAATAAATGATACAGATAAATAGCCACATGAAGAGATACACAGGGCAAGGTCAAGGAGGGTCCTGAATACAGAAGCTTCTATCCCTATGAAGGCATAGGGGGCAACCCTCCTGGCATATGGATACGTTCACCAACCCAGAAGCTTTCTGAACCTCATACTTTGGGATTTTAATGGAGGCTTCATTACACAGGTACGATTAATTATACTCCATTTTTAGCCCCTTTTACCTCTCTGGAATATGGGAGGTGAGGATGAAAGTTCCAAGCATATGATTATGGCTTAGTTATTCTCATGACCAGTTCCAATCCTGGAACCCACCAAGAGTTCCCTCATTAGAAGAAAAGCGCACGTACCATTCCAAGGGAATTTAGAAGCTCAGTGTCAGATGCTCCTATCACTCAGGGAATTACAAAGGTCTTGGGAGCTCTGTGTCAGGAGGCAGGATAAATATATATATGCCAAATATATATTTCTGATTATAGAGCACAATATCACAGTCAACTAGAGAGGGGCCATCATTTATTCATTCACTCAATAAATTGTACTGAATACCCACTCCGTCCCAGGCACTGGACTAGGGGCCAGAAACTAGCGGTAAATGAGACAGACAAGATCAGACAGACTTCAAAGACTTTCCTAATAAGTGACAGAGTAAAGAATAAATATAAAACAACTATTAAATGGCAAGTAGGGTTGCCAGATTTAGCAGATAAACACAGGATGCTTAGTTACATTTGAATTTCAAGTAAATAAAAATCAATTTTTAGTGTAAGTATGTCCTAAATATTACATAGGATATATTTAAACTGAAAATTATTCTTTGTTTATCCAACAAATTTAACTGAGCATCCTATATTTTATCTGGCAATCCTAATGCTGAATCTTCCTGAGGATATCTCAAGGATGAATAGGAATTAGCCAGAGCATGGGGAGCTACATTACAATCCATGGAAACTTCTCCATTCATGGCTTCACATTTCAAAAATGCCATGATTGGAAACCACTTCTCAGGTTTTCAAGGGCATTCAAGGCTCAGAGTGTCACTTATTGGTGGTTTAGGGACAACCTAGACCCCAGTCTATACCATCTTCCTCTTCCTTCTCCATCCAACCCCCAGTTACTGTCAGAGCTCCAAATAGAATAAGATTTCTCAAAAGGAACCATAAGAGAAGCAAATACATGCAAGTGCCAAGTACACAAAGATGGATGATCTGGATTGACTTGAATCCCCCAGGCCTGAATCACCAGCCAGGAAGACTGCACAAGGCAGAAAAGCTCCCAGAGAAACACAGGTGTTACTTCCAGAGTGAAACAGGACTGCCCCTTAGCGCAAGCCTCAATAGACTCCTGGACTGGGATCTTTTAGACTCAGAGAACCTTCCTAAATCCTCAGTGCCTCAACACCAGGGTCCAGAGAGTCCTTAGCACCTCTGCTCTCTGTTTTTCCCAAAAATAGAATCTAAACTGAAAACTCCAGAAGGGCAAGACTAGATTCTTCACCAAATCCCATGCAAAGCTGGTACAGCACCCATCCTAACAACAACAAAACAGTAATAATAGTAACAAGAAGCAGGAGCTGCAAGTATGGGCCATTATAATTTGCTCTGAACCTTGCTAGATGAGAAATAATTATCTCGTTCTGTCCTACAACACTGCAAGGTAGGTATTCTCACCTCATTTTATAAATGAGGAAGTGAGCCCAGACATGCCAAACACTTTTGTCAAAGCTGTATTCTTAGAAAGTGACTAAGTCATGATTTACACCCAGATCTGACCTCAAAGCTTAACATCTTAACTTTCTTCCATATGATTTGAAGTAGACTTTGGTAAAGAGCACCTAGTCTAATGACCTCATTTTATAAATAAGGATGAGGTCTAGAAAAACAGAGCAGTGAAGAGCATGGGCACAAGGCCAGAATACCTGGGTTCAAATCTCTACTCTGCCACTTTCTATCAGTGTGACTCTGAACAAGTTACTTAACTTTCTGGGTTTCAGTTTTATCATCTGTAAAACAGTGACAATCAGAGCGTGTCATAAGACTATGACAATCCATGTTAGTTACAATGAAAGTCTAGAGAGACTTGAAGGGAGAACAGACTCCAATCCAGCTGGATGAGTCCTCAGGAAAGCCCCCTGGGTGTGGAACCATTACCCCTACCCTTGGATGTCCAAGGGGAGATGTGGGAGAGAAAAACTCCATGGGAGGTCTCGCCCAGTGTGTTTCAAGAAAACAATTTCCCACAGAGGCCCAAGTCCAGATTTCTTATCTTGCCGAAGAACCCAAGTCAAAAAGATGACCCATTTGAATTCCTGTGTCTGTAGATGTGAAGTCCTGTCTCTACCCTAACTCTTTGATAACTTTGAGCAAGTACTTTCTCAAGCTCTCAGCCTGGCTCTAGGCTTCTCATTCATTAAATAAAATCAGTTGGATGAGATAATCTCTGAAGCCCCCTCCCTTTTTCCTTTTTAACCATAAGACCCTTAATTTGAAATAAAGTCAGGGGTAAGGTAAGCAGGAAGTCACAAACAGCCAGATTGGATCTTGGAAATGACCAAACACAGGCTCCTCTTTGGCCAGAGCAACAATCAATGAGACCCACATAGCCTTGTCATCATGGGGCAAACATTCTTTCATGTGAAACAGGCATTAAAGGAATTACAGTTGACCCTTGAACAACATGGGTTCAATGTGCATGGGTCCACTTATATGTGGACTTTTAAAACCTGCACAATTAAAAATTGTGTTGTCCAAGGGTCAACTGTATTGAACAATTACATGATAATGAGTCTTCTACACCAAGTGTTTACTGAGCATTTGCTTTGTGCCAGACAAAGCTGGGTCCTAGGTCCTGGAATAAAGTGAATAGGGCAGGCATGGTCCCTAGCCTCCGGGGCTTATTGTGTTAACAGGTTTTAGAAAGGAGACTGTAACAGAGGGATCTGGGATGAACTTCCTGAGGAAGTGAACTTTAAGCTGAGATCTGAAGAATGAGTAAGACTTGGCCCAGGCAGAGGCTATGGGACGAACTGCATTAAGTGATTTACCCTAGGAGATCAAAGAGGTCTTTGTCAGAGCTGCCAGTGAAATCCCACAACCATTGGCCTCTTAGAAGAAAGAGCCAACTGCTGACCCAAGTGATCTGCATGAGCACTTGCAGTGATGAGGCAGACTGCCATCATGTCTCCTGATGCAATGCATGAAGGAAAACACCATGTCACCTCCGTGATATTCCTGCCAGAAACACATAACCTGACTCTAATCATGAAGACATATCAGATAAGCCCAAATAGAGAGGCATTTCTGCAATGTGGACAGGCTGAATGCCCGTCCACATTGTGGAAAACAAAGCCAGACTGAGGAACTCTTGCAGATTCATGGAGACTGAAGAGACAGTGCTATATGGGCCCAACTGGGATAACTGGCAAAAACTGAATATTGACTGTTCATTAGATAACAGTATTGTATCAATGTTACATTTCTTGAATTTGATCATTGAACTGTGGCTATGTAAGAAATTACTTTTTGGGGGATATACACAGCAAAACACCTAGGGTTAAAAGGGCATGCTGTCTGCAAATGACTCCTAAATAGGTCAGAAAAAATGGAGACATAAAGTAAATGAGGCAAGGTGTGAACAATTGGTAGGTTTAGATGAAAGATACACAGTTTTCTGTACTATTTTTAAACTCAATTGCTAAGTTTGTTGTTTTTTTCCAAAATAAAAAAAAAAGTTATAAATAAATAAAGAGAAGCATCAAGTTACCATCAGCCCAGTCTTGGTGGCCAGCAGCTCCCCACCCTACTTGTACTCCAGAACCCCATGGAATAATGCCTCCCTGCCCTTCCTCTGATGGGGAAGAAGATACCTCTTCTGTGTTGGGGACGTTGACAATCTTTTTAGAGTGTGCGACGTGGCCCACCACACCCATGTCCAGGGGGAACACAATCTCTGAGTCAGGCACCACCAAGCAGTCCTCAAGAACAGCATCTTTGTGGACATTGAAGAGTCGCGTGGCTAGCTCCGCGATGCCATTTCGGGCCCTGTACATGAACAGGCTCATGCGGTCTGCCTGCAGGAGGAAGCACAGCTTCTTCATGACGTTGAAGATGCATTTCTCTGCCTGCAAATTCTCCTGGAAGTCCCGCAGAAGGTCAAAGATGATTTCACTCTCCTCCACGCTGTTCAGTGAATGGTAGTTGCTGAAGTCTACGGCTGCCTCCTTGGCCCCCAGCAGGTCTGAGATGACCTTAGCCCGGTAGCGGAGGTTGTAATACTGTTTGGCAAAGCCAATATTCGAATCCAGGAACTTCTCCACCTCCTCTGCTGTCACTTCGCCCATGGCTGGGAAGTCTACTGGCTACTTCTGTGGTGGGGCTGAAGCTGATCTTCTGAAGGCAGTTTTGCTGTCTGGCAAAACTGTGTTCTGCTCCACCTGGATTTCTCTGAGTCTTGCCGGTAAATCTCACTGATGTGCCGGCTGCATAGGAGAGGGAGTGAGCTTGGGAGATTAAATCATTAATATTCTCCATGAATAAGGATTATGAGGATCAAAGTGTTCCAGATGCTGCTGGGCTCCAAATGGGAGGTGAGAGTTCTCTTTTCACCTTGGTCCCTTAACAGCTGAGAAGAGATTTTTGCACAGAACAGGAAGTAAGTTCAACTAAAAACAAACAAAAAACAAAACACTAAAGCAGAGGCTGCAAAGTGGCAGCACAGGAACAACCTACTACTGTAGATGTGTGTTCTCTGCCCAGTATGGTGTGTCTCAAGGTTTGACATAGAATCCTACATTTGCTGCTGAGATTTGTTTGGCTTCTCTTGGAGAATTGGAAGATCTAATAACTGTGTTCACTTTCCTCCATATCAGAAATGGCTAGCGCTGAGTGGGACTGCCCATCCAGCTGCCATCTCCTGGCCCCTCACCCCACCCTTCCGTGCCCTTTCTCTAGGGCATCCCCAATTTGGGACTTCCCTTTGCATGCTCAACACTTAGCCTGCTTCTTTCATATGGGTCTGGCATCTATGGGCCCCAATCTCACAATCTCTGCATCAAAATCTTTCCCAATTTTAGAGTTCAAAAATTCTCTAATTTTAGAATTTGAAAGGCCCTCATAAATACACTTTTCATCATTTTTCTTTTATTACAAAATACAGGTTCATTGTAGAAAATAAGCAAAGAAAACCATTAAAGTCACCATAACCCTGCTACTCGGTGGTACCCTCTAGTTAACATTGTAGTTTTCTGTCCTTTCTATAGAGGCTTAACTTTAAAATCTATTTCCTGTCAAGTTCCCCAATTTTTCTCTTGGCATTTTGATGTGCTTTTTCTGGCACAGTCTCTACTTTCTTGGGTTGTCAGTCAGACATGCACATTATAGTCTAGATGTTGTTGGCTCCAGTGAATCTCCAAACAAACACAAGAATCCTCACTAGGGGAGAACACTTTCTTTCTGGAATTTCTATGTACTAGAATTTCCCTGAATGTATCTGCTAGAGCCCAGCATCCCTATGTTATAAACACTAAAGAATGTAAGATTATAGCCCATCGCTGGTACTTTGAACTTTGTAAATGAAATTTAATGGAAAGTAGATTACTTTCCTTATTGTAGAGTGTAATAAATTCTTGGGAGAGGTACTGCACCCATTTAGCACTGTGTGTACAGGTGACCCCCTCCCTGATCTGGGCAGGCCATGCAGCAACCTGAATTTTTCCAAACACTCCCATCATGACTGACATGAGCCCTCTGTCTGAAATGCTCTTCCCCAGCTCTCCATACACCATCTCCCTCTTAACCTTAAGGTCTCAAGGTCTCAGCTCATACTAGTCATCCTTAGCTGTCTTATCTCAAGTAGCCCCCAACCACCCTCTTCCTGGTTCCTGCCTGTCTTACCATTCTACTTATTTTATTTATTGCATTTAGTACTATTAGAAAGTATCTGGCTTGTTTTTTGCTTTCTTGTCAATTATTTGACTTCATTTTTTTCCTGTGCGTTCTATGAAGGCCAGGACTTATCAGAGGTGATTCCCTAAGCCTTGCAATGCTGCCTGGCATATCTTTGATGCTCAGCAAATTTTTTCTTTTTCTTAATTTTTTTTCAGGCAAGGAAACCCTTGGTTGACCTCACAGATTGCAAGGACCTTTTCAGCTTACAATCCCTTACTTTTTATTTTTTACGCTTATAGCACCTGGTCTTCCTAGGTGATCTCTCATCTAGTACTAACCAGGCCTGACCCTGCTTAGCTTCCAAGATCAGGTGGGATCAGGCTTGTTCAGGGTAGCATGGCTGTAGACAAATTTCTACTTTTAATAAAAAGTCTATGATGGTTAATTTATGTGCCAACTTGACTGGGCTAAGGGATGCCTAGATAGCTGGTAGAACATTATTTCTGGATATGTCTATGAAAGTGTTTCCAGAAGATATTAGCATTTGCATCAGTAGACTAGGTAAAGATCATCTTCACCAGTGCAGGTGAGTATCATCTAACCCACTGAGGGCCTGAATAGACCAAAAAGGTAGAGGAAGAGTACATTTGCCCTCTGCCTAAGCTAAGACATCCATCCTTCCATGCTCTCGCATGCTGGCAATCCTGGTTCTCATACTCACACCAGGATATACACCATAAACCCTGTAGGTTCTCAAGCCTTTGGACTCAGAATAAATTAGATCAACAACTTTCCTGGTTCTCTAACTTGCAGACAGCTGATTGTGGGACTTCCCAGCCTCCATAAATGCATGAACCAATTCTCTGGAGAGCCCTAATAGAAAATCCAATATATTCTGGCTAAAATTTTAGAAAATACAGGAAGGCAAGAGACTGCCATTTGTGCACAGCAGTGTCATTATATCTTTCATGTACATTTTTCTCATTAAAATGTATACTCAAAAAATAAAAAATACAGGAAGACATAAAGGAAAAATTAAAATCAAACAATCTTAGATTGTGTTTGTCAATATCTATTGCATACTTAAATATTTTCCTGGAGAGAGAGAGAGAGAGAGTGTGTGTGTGTGTGTGTGTGTGTGTGTGTGTGTGTGTGTGTGTGTATCCTCAATCTTGGTACTATTGACATTTTGGGCCCAGCGATTCTTCATTACAGGGGGCTGTCCTGTAGATTCTAGGATATTTAGCAGCATCCCTAGCTCTACCCACTAGATGCCAGTAGCATCTTCCCTCAAGTTGTGACAACCAAAAATGTTTCCAGACATGTCCAAATGTCCCTTGGAAGCAAAATCACCCTGGTTGAGAACTACTGCTTTACAGTTAGAGTTTTAGGTTGTTTTTAATTTTCTAGTATAAATAATGCTATAATGACCATCCTTATATTTCTTAGTAAAAATATCTAAAATTGAAATCCCAGGCCCAAAGAGTTTGCAGCTGTCTATCTAGAGATTTGGATAAATAGTGCTAAGTTCATTCTCCAAGCCTATACCAGAGTGTATAAGAGTCACTGTCCTTACCCCCACCCCACCCCTCAAATATTTAGCAAGTTTTCTTAATCCTGGCATTAACAGCTTTCTAGAACTTGGCCCCAGTACATCTTCTTACTTCATTTTTCACAATTTCTCTATATATACTCTAAGCTCCACCTTAATGTTTTTCATTCTCTCTGGTCTTTGCATCTTCATTCTTGCTCTGCCCTCGGCTTGTCCCTTGCCACCCGGCTCTGTTGCCATTACCCCCCTGGATTCCTTGATGTTCCAACTAGACTCTTTTTCTACTTGGAACCCCCAAATGATTGGTTTCCTTCTATGCCACTGGGAGTTTCTGCATGCTAGGCTGTATTATATCTGTACATCTGTACTCTCATTAAACTTAAGCTCTTTGAGAATGGGAGTAAAAAAATCTTCACCTGTTTTTAAAAATTTCCAAAAGATTCCAGGCCAGGTTCTTTTCCATAGTATACCCACCAGGCTTAGTTCTGGCAGAGAATATAGGCAACCATTTTGCAAGAAATCTACTTTCACCTAATTTTCCAATATGCCAGAATGGAGAAGGCAAGCCTTTTGAAAACTTTCAATCCTAATTGTTGGGTAGATGTAGATAAGTTAATTTTTGCAATGGGTCCCTCCTAACATGCCTGCTAAACGGGCCTGATTTCAAACATCAGTGGAAGGAAATCCAGCTTCTTCCATTGGGAGCAGGGGCTGCCAGGAGGATTAAAAAAAGATATTTTATGTAATCTAGTTTAGAAAAGTACATGTACTACTAGGTAGAAGAAAACAGGATTGTAGGCCTATCTATGCCATGGACTCATTCTGTGACCTTAAAAAGTCTTGTCCTCACTCAAGGCTTTGGATTTCCCAATTAACAAAATAAGAGAGTTTAATAATGTGTCTCTAACACTCCTGGACGCATGACTCCAGACGGGCTTAGAGTAAGGGAGGACTGTCCAGGAATGGCCAACCTCTCCATTCCTTACTATAAGCCTTGCTAAAGGAGTCTCCTGGAAGAGTAGCTGGAACTATTTATTTGGAATGATCGCTACTCCAAGATCCAAATTTCACAGATGAAAAGCTGAAAAGCTTTGAAAAGTTAGGTTACTCAAATTACAAGTGAGTTTTAAAAATTCTTTTTATTGAGATATAATTCACATAACAAAATCACCATTTTAAAGTGTGCAATTCAGTGGTTTTTTTGTATATTTGTTATGTTGTGCCACCACTAATCTGTTTTCTCATTCTCTAATAACCACTAATTTATTTTCTTTCTCTGTATGGATTTGCCTATTCCAGACATTTTACAAAAATGAATCATACAATACATGGCCTTTTGTGTCTGACTACTTTCACTTGACATCATGTTTTCAAAGCTCACCCATGTTGCTGCATGTTTATTACTTCATTCTTTGTGTGGTCATATAATATTTTATCGTATAGATATATCACAGTGTGTTTATCCATTTATTAGTTGACTGGCATTTTGGTTTTCACTTGGGGGCTATTAAAAATATTTATGTACAAATCTGTGTAGGCGTGTTTTCAATTCTCTTGGGTATATATCCAGGAGTGGAATTGCTGGGTCCACAGGTGATTTTAAGACTGAGCTTAGAGTTAAAGATGAAAAAATAAAGGGAAAAAATAGGACCAAACAAGGAACCAACTGGGTCAAGGAGAGGTATTTTGTGAGGCACCTTTTTAGGAAGACCAGGACTCTGAAATTCAAGACCTGCTTGAATGGGAATGGGCTTATTAGTCTATTAGTGGCCAACAAAAATTCAAGTGTTGGGTGTAAAGGTCTCCACAGGCTCCCCACCATTCATCACTCCTGCTAGTGGGAATGGTGAAGGAAATTGGGAGGTGGTAAGTGTGCCAGTTTGTTCAGGGAGGATCCAGAGAGCAGGACAAGCCAGCAGGACAGAGATATGTTATTTTACAAAGGCAGTACCCTGCATGCTTTAAGAGGTGGACCTTGGGAGCTGGAGCTGGGACTGGGTCTGGGCCTGTCATCTGTTATCTGTGTAAATTATTTAATTTCTCATGGACCTCACTTTGATCATCTGTAAAATTAAAATTATTTTACATGGTTGTCGTGGAGATTAAATGCGATAATATATTGTGTAGTGCAAAGCTATGCACCCAGTGCCTACTAAGTTGAACCATGTGGAATTACCCCTATTGACCTCTTTTGTGCCATACAAATGGCAATTTTATACTGTTTGATTTAGGAGTTATTCAATCATTGTTAGTTATAATTATCAAATTAGCTGGATTATCCTAAAGATAGTGAGCTCTTTGTCATTGAGGCTGTATAAAGCCAAAGGCATAGCAAAGAGGATTCAGACATCAGTAATTAAGTAGAAAGACAAATCTGAGATTTAGAAAGTCAGTAAGAAAGCTGTCTTCCCAAAGGAATGAGGAAATGGCCTAGGATGGGGGTTGAGAGAATGGAGAGAGAGAGGAGTGGGTATAGAAGCAAGAAGACACGTTGGCTGACTGGGATACAGAGGCAAGAGAGACAATGGTTCAGCCTGGGTAATTTGTACTCATCGGGCCCCAGTAGGAAACTGGGCACTGAGCATTCCCCTTCAGGACATTTCACTAGTGTTAAATGTTATTTAGCTTTCATTTCCAGATTAAAGGCCTTTTCTTTCCTGGCTTGCCAAACCCTATGTCCTCTGTGAAGCCACAGAGGGAAGACAATCCTCCTGGCCCCATCGGCTAGCCCTTAGAACTGAGAGAACAGCCTGGTTGGTCTCCACTCTCATTTTCTGCTACCTTGGTGCACTTCCATGTTTCATTTGCTCTTACCCTTAATCTAAACTTGATATCAATTCTTAAATGTCCAGCCACCTGTCGAATTAGTGACTTTATTCAACTACTTGGGTTTCCTGTCAGGTCTGTCTTTGGAGCTTGGCTAATCTGTGAAGTTCTCTTCGTTTTATCTTGAGGGTCTAACCTAGGTCAATGCAGTAGCCACGTAAAAGTTTGTCTTTCTGTGCATTTTTAAAAAACTCTGATTCTGAAAGTGATGTGTAACTCAAAAACATTTAGGTACTTTGGGGAACTCTGAGAAGTTAGGTAAATTTAGGTCCTAAAAACATGCTTGGTGACCATACTAATAGAAAGGTGACAGGTATAAGGGTAAACTTGAGCTTTGAAACCAGAATGAGCTGAATTAGAATCTGTAATTTATAAACTTTCACAATGGGCAAATTACTTAATCTCTGATCTCAGTTTTGTCATTTGCAAATAGTGGATAACAATGATACTCTTTTTATAGAGCTGTTGTGAGGGTTAGGGCAGTATATGTATTAAACCAGTTCTCAATAAATGTAGCCATTAATAATGATAATGTAAGCTGAGTATGAGGCATTGTTATTTGGTAGAAAGCCTAAGTAATGCAAATATATCTATTTTCCTATTTTTTTAAACCAAATCTTTTATGATTTTTCTCCTTTTAAAGTAATACATCTTTGTGTTGTAGAAAATTCAGAACATTCAGGTAAGTCAAAAGAACATACAGTCACCACACAGAGAAACATTTTAATATACACTCTTCTTTTCCAATTATATAATTTTTAAAACAAAACTGTGGTTGGACAATATATATTTTGTTTGTTTAATGACATATGTAAACATCTTTCTCTGTCATTAAATAGTCTTTTACCAAGTGATTTTTAATGACCTCATAGACTTCTATTGGGTATCTGCAGCATAATTTAGCATACTTCTTCACCTGTTGGTTATTTAGACTGTTTCTAATTTTTCAGTATTTTTAATTAACATCTGTGTAGTTAAATCTTTGCACACTTCCTTAATGATTTTATCTTCTTAATAAAATGCTTGTTCAGAAAGGCAGAACAACTTCACTACTAATTTTTTAAGAGATTGTCCTGGCTGCTCAAAATATGAGATTTTAAGTAAAGACATAATGGGCAAGTCAATATTTTAATGATCATATTCCCTTTTTCTTTGCCTTCTTTATTCAGATAGAGATTGGAAGAGAAAGGGTAGGTTCACACAGATTTAAGAATACTTATTTCTTCCTTCGCACTTACTTTACATTGATCAGTACTCCATTATTTGGTTCCACCAAACTACAAAAGAGGTCGAGGAATCTATTCTTGTTGAGATAACAAACATTCCATGGTTACTATTTGTTTCAAGCCATTTGCTTTTGACCAGAAATTTCATTTCATTTCACTTCATTTGAGTTAATTCCATTTCACTTTATTTCATTTTATTACATTCCTGTGGTAGCTCTTATGCTCAGATCCCATGCTCAAATGTGCTGGTATGCACTTTGGGTGTTTTTGTTGAGTTTTAGATGTTCAGCTTATTGTTGTTTCAAGGGGAGACATCTGGGAACGTCTCTCACTCCACCATGTTTCTGACGTCAGACTCGATCATGTTCCATTTTGAATGACCATCTCCCACAGCAGCTAGCTCATATCCCTGAAAGAACAAATCTGGGATGCTGGGGCTTATGACTGCCGTGAAACGTTAAACAATAGATCACTTTCTGTACCTAAATATTTTTAGTAAAAGTGACTTGTTCTCCTTCACCCCAAATATAAGAGTCACATTTCTTTTCTTTCTCCAAATCAAATTTTATATGTTCCAAGGCCCCATCCCACAGTGTGAGAAGGATATTCAATCCTGATTGTTATTATTACTGCTGCCTCACCCCAGGGTCATGTGAATATCTGTTGGTCTAACTCAGTCCAGCCAGGGAAGAGCTTGCTGGCCTTCAGTCCACACTGCTACCATGAATGTGCCCCTCATTCAAGCTGGTATGACCACTGAAAAGGCAACAGTTCTGTTCTCTACTGGGATTTAGGGGTCCTTGTTGTGGATCTAGCCTCCCAGGGCCACCAACAGCTAACCATGTTGGAAGACTTCTCACCTGTCCAGGGCAGGGAGGACCCAGATCCTTGCCACTTAAGGATCCTGCAAAGCTTAGCACCCTGTTTCAATCTTGGTGGGGGGTGCTTTCAGAAATCTTCTTTCCCCCTTACTACTTGGCTGTCCATTTTTCCCCCCTCCAGGACAATTTACCTAATTTCACCTAAAGGCCCAAAGCAAGAGGGGATCTCTTCTTGAGCCCAGGAATGGTTACTTCCTGCCTTCCTTGCTACACAGTGACCCTGAGAGACAAGAGATCAAGAAGAGCCAAGCCTCCTCTAGGAACTGGAGGAGAGGGGGTAGAGGTAAAATACCTATAATTGTTCAAAGTATTATTTGTAATATTAAAAGAATGGAAACAACATAAATGTCCCTCAATGCTTAAATAAATGATGGTACACCCAAACAGTGGAATACTACGCAGCCACTGAGGCCAAAGATTTCCTGTCCCACACTTCCTTCTTACAATGTGACTTTGACACTTCTCCCTTTGAGACTTGGGGACTACTGCTTTCTCCTTAATTTTTATGACTTATGACCAACAAAGTGCAATAGAAGTGAGGCCATATGACTTTTGAGGCTGTGTCCAAAGAGCTTACTGGAATGTTGGCTCTTGGAGCCTTTAGCTGTCACTTAAGCATGGACTGCCCTGAAACTACCATAGTGTGAGGAAGCCTAAATTAACTCACACAATAGGAGAAGTACTGAGACACGAAAAGAGAAGTCCAGATGGCCTTCAGCTGCTTCATCCCCATCCTCCATCCCAACACTAGCCGCTACCTGACTATAGCTCTATGAGAGACCTACTCAGTCAAGTTCTTATAAATTCCTGATCCACAGAAACCATGCAAACTTACAAAATCATTATTGTGTTAAGCCACTAAGTTTGGAGGGATTTGTTACTCAGCAATATAGCCAGGAAGCAGCTCTTTATGCACTGATATGGAACAATCTTCAAGGTATAATATTAACTTTTTAAAAAAGTGCATATTGTATGCCCCCTTTGTTTCAAATGTGTGTGTGTGTGTGTATTTTTAAGTATCACATAGATTATTGGTTTGCCAACCATAGGTGTGCATTAGAATCTCTCAGGAGGGGGGATCTTTAAAAAAAAGTCAATACGCCAATTCAATCATAATATCTGGGGATGGGACCTGAACATCATTATCTTTTAAAAGCTCTCCAAGAGATTATAATGTGCAGTCAGAATGGAGAACTGCTAGTATAGAATAACCTGGAAGGCGATACAGGAATCTGGTGCTGTGTTTGCTTCCAGAAAGGGATACTAGGGTAAGAATGTTAAGTGTGGGAGGGAAATCTATTTTTAAATGATCTTTTTTAAATGTTTACTTGTACATGTTACCTGTTTGAGAACAATCAATTTTTTTTAAAAAAAGTAAAACACCTATAGTAGAGAAAGTGAATCAGAATAGCACATTGGGAATAGCCCATTCAATAATGGGAGTCAGGTCAGGCCCCACTGTAGTGGGGCTTCAGAGGAAGTGACCTGTCCTTCCTGGGCATAGTGGGTATTCAAGAAGTGCTGAGGAGGTGAATGCTGAAGTGGTTTCTGGCCTGAAATGACTTATTTTCTGACCCACACTTACTACATCATTACTTACTCGTTGCAAAGCAGTTTGGGATAGAGTAATGCCTAAATAATGTTAGCCTCCAGCTGCCAACCACCTCTGTGAACCTTAGACCAACAGAAGGAAAAATGCCCAGGCTTAAATGGGAAGGGTAAAGACAGCTGGGTTCTGGCAGGGCTGCTGAACTGCTGTTATCAAAGAAAAGCAGATTATTAGCCAGCTCTCCATTAGCAGTGATTTTGTTATCAGTTTCACTCTTAGATCCCCACTGCAGGGAACTGGGGCATTGATCAAGGTAAGATAGAATGGCAGTTCCATGGGGCCCCTGAGGAAGTATATGTGGGGAGGTGGGGAGACCATGACATTAAATAGCCACCTGGGATGCTGAACTGAAAGGCAGAGAGGCTCCAAGGGCTGACCTAAAGCTTCCTCTCTACAATTATCTGCCTGCATTGGGTCAATGCCACATGTCCTTGGATTTTGGCATCTGGCAACTCCTAGTTTGAAAGCCTACCTCAATATCCACTACTTGTCAGTTGCATGACCTTGTTAAGTAATTCAATATTCTGAGCCCCAGTGTCTTCATTTGTCACATAGATTAAAACATATAGAATAAGAAAGTAATAACCATTCTTAAATTAAGCCAGTGTTTACTGGTGTCTATTCCATGCAAAGATGGGGGCGAATTCTTACATTTGACTAAAAGTGAGTGAAGTGGTTAAGAGTGGGTTTTACAGTCAGATACAACTGAGTTAAAATCATGCTATTGTCACTTATCAATTATGAGGCCTAGGGCAAGTCACCTTAACACTTCTGAGTCTCATTTCCTTACCTCTAAAGGGAGAATCATAATATAGTACCTCCTTTTGTCAAACGCTACTGTGAGGGTTAAATAAGAGAACTAATGTGAAGAGTTTTGTGCATCCCCAAATAAATATGCAAATCGGCAGCATTTGTCATTCTGCAGCCTATTTAAGGAGCTGACAAAGTACTTTACACCCAGACTTTTACTTGACCCTCTCCAAGACTCTGGGGACAGGCCATTAACTACTCTTTGAAAAGTTAGAACATTAACTACCCTTTGAAAGGTGAGAACATTGATGCCCATTCCAGTTAGGTGGTTTGTCTCTAGTCATAAGCCCGCAGAGTCTGGAGTAGAACCCAGGTGTTCTGGTTTCCTAATATGGCTTGTGACTCTGGAAGCTCTGAATCTGGTGGGTAACAGAATCTTGAGGATCATCTCTGGATAGGAAAGGGAATTCCTTAAATTACTATGAAGAGGTTCACTGGAAAGGAAAGGAAGTTAACATTTTGCTTCCTTCACAAGTCCTCTTCATTCCCATCAAGTGGGCCCCCACAGGCTATAAACAAGAAGAATGGACAACTTAATATATACTCAATATCTAAATCAACTCCAAGACAAGTTTTGAGCCCCAAATTTAGAATGCCATATCTATTTTTAAGTTTTAAAAGCAGATACTCTAGGGAAAATATCATAAAGATCCTTCGAAGGAAAAAAAAAACCACTGTAGTGCAGTCTTGACTAAACATTGGAAAAGACGGTCAAACTGAACAGCTGACTGATGACAATCCTAGTTGCGATGTCTGTTTTTAGCTATATTTTCCAAAGCATCAGAGTTATTCTGCTGTCTCCCAGCAAATTGTCAAATCTGTCGAATTACTGTTAGGTTTGTCATAACTGTCTATTTGTGAAAAATTTAAAAACAAAAAGAATAAAAAACTACCAATAAACTTTGGCCTTTGAATTTGAGTTCTCATTGAAAAATTAATAATAAAAATATCAGAGGGTGGACAGTTCTGGTCAAAGATTAAACCAAGATGACATGATAGGACGCGACTGGCAGAGAAGGCGTCGCTGAGAGGGCAGGCCTTTAGGCTGACACCTGAGAGACTAGAAAAAATCAGGTAGCCAGAAGCAAGCAGCTTAATGGGCAGAGGCCAGGAA
This sequence comes from Macroglossus sobrinus, assembly GCA_004027375.1. NCBI lineage: Eukaryota > Metazoa > Chordata > Mammalia > Chiroptera > Pteropodidae > Macroglossus > Macroglossus sobrinus. The sequence continues at coordinate 1,849,853 of PVKZ01000066.1, forward strand.
GAGTGGAAAGTGGTGAGCGTAGGAGAGATGCGAGGTGACAGAGGAAGGGGCCAGGGCCCATAGCATTCAGCGCCTTGAAGGTAGAGAGGGATTTGAGTTTACCTATAAATGTCACTGAAGGTGTTAGAGGAGAAATGGAATTACATTTCAAATTTATTTTTACATCTTATTTACATTTTTTAAAATGCCTCTGGCTCTTGGGTCTTTTGATGAAGAATAAGTTCCACTAGGGAAAGAGCCTCTAACTTTCTACGTGACTTTTCTCCATCTACAAGTGGGGTGGGAGAGAACGGAGTCCCAAGGAGTCAAAGATAAAGGCAATGTCCCTCACAAACGCAAAGGAGCACTGTCCAGGCTCAAGGCAGAGCGCTTCCGCGTCGTCCTAGATACCCTTTCCTTGCTCCACTCTCGGCGTTAAGGTGGAGAACCCATGAACCGCCCACTTAGATGATTCACGGCAGCCTGAAGGAGAGGAACCTCGCCAAGCATCCTGGAACTCGTGGTCTTTTCTGCCCAGGGCAGCCTATCGCGAGGAGAAAAGCGGCCAGGGGGCGGAACCCCCTGCAATCCCCGCCGAGTCATAGGCTAGCAGCCACGTCACTCGCCCACCGTATCACGTGACTGCCACATCCAGGCATTTGCTCAGGGTTTTCTTTCCGCACCTCTCCGTCGGTACCTTCTCTCCGCGCCCCTCTGTCCGGATCGGCCGGGCCCCGCCTACTCCGGGGTCGGATGATGGGCGGGGGAGGGGACGGAAGGGTAAAAAGGAGGCCGGCCCAGGGCCGGGCCGCCTTTGCCGGCGCGGCCGTGTACCCTCAACCCCGCGCAGCAGAGGACGCGCTGGGGGACCTCTTCGCGCAGGACCAGGGAGGTGAGAAAAGCCAAGGGGACGCGAGAAGGGGGAAGGGAACGGTGCCGGCCTCCCCGCCGTCCGCGGGCTCCTCTTAGGGTTGTCCTGGCCTGTGTCCCAGACGTGCTGGGAGGAAGCCCAGACCAACGGTTGCCTCGGACGTCGCGGCCTGGCCATGGATGGTGGGCATGCGTTGAGGTTTTTCCCTGGGTCGATAGGGGCGGAGGCACGGCAAGTGTCAGAGCCACACTCCTCCACCTTGGTGATCCCGGCCCAGTTGCTCGGACTGAGGGCTGCCCACCCTCCAGCTCACACATCACACTGAGGGCCCCTGCACTTCGCAGGTAAAAGTACAGCTCTTCGGACCAAGTCTTCGTCAAACTATCTCTAACCCAGATATCTGGGAGCAGGACCCAGCAATATACGAGCTGCCACACCACCCTCCCTACCACCCGGACAGATGGTGAAATAGAGGCCTGGACACCAGAGAGGACTTGATTATCTTAGTTTTTAAAATCACATGCCTGGTTAAGTACAAGTCAGGACCTGTATGTACTTCTTGAAGATGCACAAACTATGTTGAATTTATTTCACTGAATAGATGGGGACACTGGAAGGACATAGACAGGACCAAGGCCTTGCCTAGAATTACACCGCAAGTCATTTGCAGAGCTAGGACTTGTACTCCCTAATTCGTAGAATGTCATACTGGGCCCTTGCACAGATTGGGACCACGGTGGGTTAGAAGCATTAAGGACTTCAACTCTTTTTTAACATCCAGTCTTTTTTTTTCCTCCTTGTCTGCAGGACCCTTTATGTGAAATCTGGTACTAATGTGATAATCAATATTGGGTTAAGCAGACGTCCTTATATTTTGAAAACTGAATCAATAAGAAATGAAGAATCAAACCTGTTGGAAAGAAATGAGCTTTTTTCCCCATTCATGAATCTCAATGGACAGAGACTGGTAGCTATCATTTACTGAGCAAATGCTATGTGCCAGACATTCTACTAGTTACTTGTGTAACTTTGCAACAACCCTGCAAGTTAGGTGGTGCTATCCCCATTTTACAAGTGAGAGTGATGTTGAGTAAAATGAAGTGTTTCACCCAGTGCCATGCAGCTGTCGAAAAGTGTAGCTGGGATCTGAATAGAGACCTGTCTGACTCCAAAACATACCCAGTGTTTCTCTAAGTTTGGCCCTCAGCTCACTGGTTCATTATCATCCAGGGTGCAGTCTTAGATCTCATTCCTGGATTTGTCTGAGAATCTACCTATTTACACATCTCTAGTTTAATAATATAAATACTATAAGGTGCTGCCTCCTAGGGGAAGATCTAGACATGACACATTCAGGGCTTTGTAGTCACCTAGGTTAGATTTACTAGTGATTTTTAAGCATTCACATCACTTTTAGTGGGCATACCAACCTCCCAGCCCCCAAGGCAGATGCTTGCCAAACTATATAATTTCTGAAACAAGCTTAGTTATTGTATGTGGGAGGTGGAGGGAGAGGGATAATTCTTTTTCTTTAACACATACTTGTTAAACTATCATCCATTCACTCATAATATTTGTTAAGCACTTATTCAAGAGATACATCTTTGAACAAAAAAAACAACCCAGCAAGTCACTGCCCCCATGGGAAAGACAATTAACAAGAAATTAAATGTATAGTATGAGATGGTGAGAGGGTCAGGGAGAAAAGTAAAGCAAAGGAAACAGTGCAAGGCAGGGATGGGCCCAGGAAGGAGGTATGGCAGTGGCATTGGTGCTCTTTTATATATTATGTCTAGGAAGGAACTGATTAAGGCAGTATTTGAGCAAAAAACTAGCATTCTAGTTAGAGGGGCAGCAAAAGGAGATGGAGGCAGGAGCCTGCTTGGCTTGTTTATTGTCTGGGATACAAATTATTCTATGCAGCCACAGAGGTAAATTTTATATTATCACTCCTAATAGAAAAAGGAAATGAAAATGTTACCAGTGCATGTGTTTAATATGAAAGATAAAATAATTTCATTCTTAATCCTTTTACTAGACCCACTTCAAGCTGTTTGTTACCATCACCATTTAAAATTAATAAAAACAGATTGAGAACTTGGCCACAAAGTATTGCTTTGAACTAGTTCCTAAGACCTCTTAGCAAGGAAGCAAATTTGGGAGCCATGAGGTATTTTAGAAAAAGAGCTAAGCTTAGAAATTGGAAGACGAAGTTTGAGAATCTGGTTCTACCAGTTGAACAAGTGGCTAAACTCTGATTTTTCTCATACTAGAGATAGGAATTCATACACTGTTCTCAGATTTATTGAGGAGGCAGGTGGGAGGTGTATGTGAAATCTTTTTGAAAGCAGTGAATTACTGTGCAAGGAACTACCTATTTGATCATGATTTTACATTAAGTTATTTTCCTTTGGATATTTTATTATTTTGTCTTGTATTGGGCTTTATACTAGAAATAGTATAGCATAGTGTTTGCAATACTGACATAAGCCTTATGGTGGTTTTTCTTTTTTCATCACAGGTATAAATGAACATGCTAATCATTTGTGTTAATGGAAAATAAGGAAGATTTTTTTTTTGGTCTTCATTATATTTACTTGAAACTTCACCTATTTGTTCATTTTAATAAACATAGATATATAGCTATATATACCAAGGGTGAGGCATCGTGTTAGTGCTGGGTTATGTGGAAACAAGAATGACTTGGTGTCTGCCCTTAAATGTATAGTCTAGAGGCATGTAAATTTAAGTGCTAAATAGTTATAGGTAATATGTTTGGGAAGCATAGCCCAAGAAGTTTCAGCCCCCTTATCCTATGGCATTTGAGGTGGGCCTTAAAGGATCAGAAAAAGGACCAAAATGGATAGAGATAGAAGGAAAAGACATCTCAGACTAAAGCAGCAACATGAGCAAAGGCTCAGAGGAGCTAAGGCTGCATATATATCATGGATTGGTGACTGGAACACTGGTGCGTAGAAGGAAGCAAAAGAAAGGCAGTTTTAGGCTTGTTCACAAAAGACGGTACTAAAGTTTTTAGACTATATTCAGTAGGAAATGGGAAACCCTGTAGATTTTTCAAATGTGTATCCAAATGGTTTAGTCTCATGTTGTTAATGAATGCTTCTTTTTGAAGAAGAGTCAGCATAGCATAGTGGTTAAAAAAATGTTTGTTCAATTACGTGTTTAAAGCTAAAAGATGTCTGTAGCTTTCAAATAGTTAAGGGGAAGGAAGAAAAAAACAAGCAAGCCTGTGTGTATGAAGAGACTGCAAAAGTCTAGACGTAGCAAAACAATAAAAATCAGTGAATTCTTAAATTGATTAACAGGTGAATTGCAAATGTATCTGTATTCCTTTCTTTCAATTCTTTCGGAGATTCAAAAAGTTTCAAAATAAGCAGTCTGGAAACAGAGAGCAGTGTGAATACTGGAAAATTATTTCCCAACTACACAGTCCATACTTACTCTAGCCTTTTTCTAGTCTAACAGATTTTTCCATATAAGAGAAGAGACTTTTGGTAGATGACTTGTTCACATGAATAGCAGATTGTTAAGATTTCAAGTTTTCCACAAACTTTAGATATAGGTTATTTTATATGGTTCCTATTTATTTTCCCTTCTCTATCTTTTTTTTTTAGATTTTTCAGTCTTTTCTATGATTCTATTTTATCTCCTTTGTTCGTTTATTAGTCATAACTCTGATTTAGAGTTTATAATATGCATCTTATCACAATGTACCTTCAAGTGATATACCTTTTCATGTATAGTATAAGAACCTTATAATACATAAAATCGGCCATTTTAACCATTTCTAAGTGTATGATTCAGTGGTATTAAGTACATTCATAGTGTTATATAACCATCACTACTGTCTGTTTCCAAAATTTGAAACAGAAACTCTGTACTGAGCAATCTCCATTGCCCCTGGTAACCAATAATCTATTTTCTGTCTCTATAAATGTGCCTATTCTAGATATTTGATATAAGTGGAATCATACAATATTTGTCCTTTGTGTTTAACTTCTTTCACTTAGCAAAATGATTTCAGAGTTTGTCTGTGTTGTAAATGAAGAGTATTAGAATTTTGTTCTTTTTTAGTGGCTGAATAATACTCCATTTTATGGCTTATATCCTATTTTGTTTATCCATTCATTTGTTGATGGACACTTAGGTGGTTTCTACCTTTGGCTGTTGTGAATAATACTATTATGAACATTGGCATACAGGTATATGTTTGAATCCCTGTATTCAATTATTTTGGGGTATATACCTAGAAGTGGAATAGCTGGTTCATACAGTAATTCTTTTTGAGGAACCACCAAACTGTTTGCCACAGTGGTTTTACTACTTTTCATTACCACCAGCAATGTATCAATTACCTTTCAAAGAAACAAAAATCCAATTTTAAAAGTCAAAGTTAATTTCTTTTTGAAAACTTGTTGTTGAAATAACTTTTTAAAATAAAAACCAATCTATCCACCAAAAATTACCTGTTAAGTGGTCCTGTGAGATAATTTTATGCTAGGTGTTTGAGAGTACACAAAAGTATAAAACATCTCCCTGAATAATTTTTAACATAGGATGGGAATTCAAAGAAAAATGAGATACCATTTATGTGCTGATGACTTATATACCCCTCCCCACCCCATTTTTCCAATTTTGGCTTCTCTCCTGTGCTCAAGACCACCCACACACACACACACACACCACCACCACCACCATCATTTCTGATGGTTTACTGGGCATCCTCATTTGGACATTTTATAGGAATTTCAAACTTATGAAATCTAAAGTCAAACTTTTTGTTGTCTGGTATCTTTCCATTTTCTCCTCCATATTCCCATTCACCATCCTTTCTTTTGTGTGATCTACCTCAGAATTTATCTTCAATTTGTTCATTTCCTTTAAGCATCAGAAGATGTAATAAGGTAATAATACAGAATTATTTATCAAATGAGCGATATAGTGATTTTTCTCAAAAACCTTTAGGGCCTATGTTCTACCTGCAAATTAAAGTCTACTTTTTTCAATCTGCCATATAAGGCCCTCCAGAATTTTCCTCAGATACCTTTGCAGCTTCCTCTCCAATTAATCTTCCATATGCATTGATATTTTAAACATACAATTCATATTTCTGATTCTTTTCCTCCAACCTCTGAACTATTGCTGTTTTTCCTCCTCCCTTATCGGTTTTCCAAGTCCTTATCTTTTCAACTCTGACTCAGAGTTTAGAGCCTAGATACGTTCTTTCCTTGAAACCTTTCTAAACTATTCTAGCTCTTGCAGATTTCTCTCCTGCTTAGATGCTATGATCCTAGTAGTTGGAAGCTTCAGTTTTATTTAGCAGTGAGGTTGTGGATACATACACAGAGCAAGGCATGATGATGGAACCACTGTGTTTCAGAGGCAGATTTTATCATCCCCCTCTGAAAACTATCACCCTCTTAAAAGGCATTTCAGTTTCATTTTATGTGCACTATTAGATAAAAATTAGATGCTGTAATTACTTGCCAAAAGTAGACACTGTTTCACTCATATCTGTAAATTTTCTAATAGAAGTTGGCTGACTACCATCAGGCTTGTTGGGAGGGACGTCCCTCTCTTCTAGTCCACTGCTTTTGTACTCTTTCTTAGTATCTTTCTTAGTAACTCACAGGGGAAGCTGTACCAGTGCTGCTGTTTAGTCACCTGGGTAAGACTGTTTTCTGTGTAGTCACAGCTGCACATGCCTAGTTAAAGAAGAAAATATAGAAACGTCTTTTGTGTTAGCTAAACTACCATTATACTTTAATATACGCATATGTAAATGTATTTTTCAAATACTACGTATTTTTTCCCTCTAATTTCTGCAGGGTAATATGGAAGGTTTAAATGTGTTCCTATTCAGTGAGTCCACTCTCAATTACTGATGTTAATATAAAAAGGGGAAACTCACCTATATGATACAGTAGTTTATTGAAATTCATGGAACATGTAGTTTGTATGCCAACCTTCTTAAGATGGAAATCTCACTGTAGAATATATTCTAAGGATAAACACTGTAATTTCTTAGACTTTCATTAGCAATTGGTAAATACTATAATTGAAAGCAGTAACGGGCTTAGGGAAGTGAGAGGATTTTTGTGCAAAAAGGAATACTTGAGAAATATGTTCCAAATTAGATATTTCCACTTGAAAATCAACATTGTTTTATATCCAACTTTTTTCTGTATTTGAGTTATTTTAGTGACTATATTTGTTCTTATTTTGGAAAGCATACACCTGGACACTTTCAAAGATGAACCAAAATGAAGGTTGCTTTCAAGGAGCTTAATTTGTATGGTGGTCATACCTACAACTTCATTTAAGATAATTTTTAATGTAGTTTTATATTGTTTTGGGTTTTAAAATAGATTTGAAAAGGAAATGTAGTTTTGAGGACAATTTTCGAGAGTGAGTAGAATAGGTAAGGAGATTATAGAAAGCTTTTGGATTGAGACTGATGGCAGGATCAGTTCCCTTTATAGGACTTTTTGTGTTGAATACCTAAGTTTTTGAGAGCTAGAGATGGGAAAAGACTGTGGCCATGAGTTATAGAGAAAGAAGAACTGCATATCAGTGCTAGATTATTTTAGATAGCAGGTAGGTGAATCTGGGATATGTAGAATAGTTGAATTCTTAAGTGTTTAGAAATACCTGAACTTAGAGAAAGCTAATTAGATAGGTGGTAGGAATAGCACCATGCTTAAAAAAGAGCTATTCTTGGAGTTCTAAAATCTAGATTTTATTACCTGACTGAGTCACTTACAAGCTAAATAAACTACTAAATTGAACAAGTCCTTATGCTTTATAATCTGTGTATATATTTAAAGTGAACTTCTAAAAAAAAATAAAGTAAAAAATAAAGTGGACTTCTTCTAGACAGCATATAGTTGGGTTTTATTTTTTTTTATCCAATCCGAGAGTCCTGTCTTTTAATTGGAATGTTTAGACCATTCACATTTTTTATATGTTTTTATTATTTATATGTTTGGATTAAACTCTACCATCTGCCAGCAGTTTTCAATTTGTTGTATCAGTTTTTTTTTCTTTTTCTGCTTTCCCTTGAGTTGAGAATTTTTTATGATTCCAATTTATCTTCACAATTGACTTATTATGTATACCTTTAAACCCTTGGGTTTACAATATACATCTTTAACTAATCAGAGCCTGCTTTCAAATACTATTGTATCATTTCACATCTAATGTAAGACCTTGCAGTCCCCATTTATTGTGTATTATTTTCATACATTGTATTTTGTATATGCTATAAACAAAATGCATTCCTACTTTTACAGGCCATCCTGATACCTTTTCTGGAGAAAAACTGCATGGAGATCCAGGCAGAGATGGAGAAGAATCCTTGAATGATTTATACTCTTGAGAATTACTGTACTCAGTGAATTATTTGTTTTGACTTGGCTGTTTATGATCCGATTCTTTTATTTTCCCCCTGACCAAGACAAATGAGGTTCACCTAAGGAAAGTGAATATAAGATACCTACCCCAAAACTTAACTCTCATGAATGACAAGTAGAATTGTTAAAATGTGCAAGCACTAAGAATTACTTAATGAGTTAACTGTGGTATTTTCTCTGGGGTAGGAGGCTGAAGCATCTATCTCCAGAAATGTCTTCAGACAGTACAGAGAAATGTGACCTTCCACCCAAGGACTCAGTTGAAGGAAATGACCAACACACTCATCCATTTAGGATCCACCTGGAGCTTGAAAAAGAATCAAGTACTGACTTCAAGCAATCTGAGGCCAATAATCAATGCAGACATTATCCTAGGATCCACATGGAACCTCAAGAAAAATCAGATACTAACTATAAGCAATTTTTCATCAAAAAACTACAGAAGAGTTGCCAGTGCAGCCCATCCAAAGCAAAAAATATGATTTTTGGTTTCCTTCCTGTTTTGCAGTGGCTCCCAAAATATGATCTGAAGAAAAACATTTTAGGAGATGTGATGTCTGGCTTGATCGTGGGTATCTTGTTGGTGCCCCAGTCCATTGCTTATTCGCTCTTAGCTGGCCAAGAACCGATCTATGGTCTGTACACGTCTTTTTTTGCCAGCATCATTTATTTCCTACTGGGGACTTCCCGTCACATCTCAGTAGGCATTTTTGGAATACTGTGCCTTATGATTGGTGAAGTAGTTGACCGAGAACTAAACAAAGCTGGCTATGACACTTCTCATGTTGCCCCTACATTAGGAATGGTTTCAAATGGGAGCACATTATTAAACCATACATCAGTCAGGATATGTGACAGAAGTTGCTATGCAGTTAGAGTTGGCAGCACTGTGACCTTTATAGCTGGAGTTTATCAGGTAAGGAATAATGGAACGAGAGGTTGTTTCTGGCAAAAGAAATCGCTATACATGAAATCTCAGATCTGTAAAGGATCTTAAATATCATTATATTAAAACTGTCATTTATTGAATGCTGAAAATATGTGAGGAATCAGGCCAGAATTCGAACTCTACAGGTGTGATAAGGCTGCTGCTCTTTTTTGAACCCAAGGCTTAACCAGGGCATTTCAGTCAGCCAGAGTTTAATTATTTGGTTGTAAAAATTTAGACCAGAAAGGGACCCCAGACCACCCAGTACAACTCCTTAATTTTATATGTCAAGAAACATTGCTTTGCTTGAGACTATGTGTGGTTGGTTATTGGCAGAGTCAGCATTAACAGTCAGACAGAAAGGTAACAGAATGGGGGTTGGGAGAAGGGGAGTTTTTCAAACTATAGATGCCTGCTCCCCTTCCTTTAGAATTGCTGCTCTGGTAACTCTCACTAGAGATAGTTCTCTTGGACTATTGGAGAGGGCTAAAGTTGGGGACAACTATTTTATATTATCAGCCAGGAGAAAGGATTAGAAATAAAATTCTTCTTGAGTCTACTATAGAATCCACAAATTTGTCATTATCATCATGTCCCTGCCTTTTGGCATCTAGGAGTCAGTGCCAGCACTAAATCTCTTCTCTGTCATAGGCATTTGGAACCAATGAGGGAGGGGGAAGAGTAGCTCACTTTATCTGGTGCTTGGATGAAGAGAAAAGAGGGGGAGGGGGTAGTATGCAGAAGAGTTGTGCTCCTCAAAGTCCATTTTTGCTTTTTGATTAGTATGCCTCACCAAGAATGAAGTTCTTGTTTCACCTGGGCTAATGAGTAACAGTGTGCTTAGCCTCTGAGTATCAGTAAAATGAGCCCTGTCTCTGAAATGAAAGGACTGATATGTGATTGCATTTTTTTCTAGTCTGTGATGCTCGATGGTATGTCGCCATGCAAAGGGGTGGGGGGAGCACATGCTTGAGAGCACTGAGCTGGAGTAATACAGGATTTAGAAGTTCTTTTCCATTTTTATTTAACACTTGTATATCCTTTTTTCCAGGTAGCAATGGGCTTCTTTCAAGTGGGCTTTGTTTCCGTCTACCTCTCAGATGCCTTGCTGAGTGGATTTGTCACTGGTGCCTCCTTCACTATTCTTACATCTCAGGCCAAGTATCTCCTTGGGCTCAGACTTCCTCGGAGTAATGGTGTGGGCTCACTCATCAATACTTGGATACATATCTTCAGAAATATCCATATGACCAATCTCTGTGATCTCATCACCAGCCTTTTGTGCCTTTTGGTTCTTCTGCCAACCAAAGAACTCAATGAGCACTTCAAGTCGAAGCTTAAGGCACCAATTCCTACTGAACTCATTGTCGTTGTGGCAGCTACATTAGCCTCTCATTTTGGAAAACTAAATGAGAAATACAATACCAGTATCGCAGGACATATTCCCACTGGGTTTATGCCACCCAAAGCACCGGACTGGAACTTAATTCCTAGTGTCGCTATAGATGCAATAGCTATTTCTATCATTGGTTTTGCTATCACTGTATCACTCTCTGAGATGTTTGCCAAGAAACATAGCTACACAGTCAAAGCTAATCAGGAAATGTATGCCATTGGCTTTTGCAATATCATTCCGTCCTTCTTCTACTGCTTTACTTCTAGTGCAGCTCTTGCAAAGACCTTGATTAAAGAATCAACGGGCTGCCAAACTCAGCTTTCTGGTTTGGTGACAGCTCTGGTTCTTTTGTTGGTCCTCCTGGTAATAGCTCCTTTATTCTATTCCCTTCAGAAAAGTGTCCTTGGTGTGATCACTATTGTAAATCTCCGGGGAGCTCTATGTAAATTTAAGGATCTGCCCAAGATGTGGAGGGTTAGCAGAATGGATACAGTTATCTGGTTTGTTACTATGCTGTCCTCTGCACTGATAAGTACTGAAATGGGCCTGCTTATTGGGGTTTGTTTTTCTATGTTTTGTGTCATCCTTCGTACTCAGAAGCCAAAGAGTTCATTGCTTGGCTTGGAAGAAGAGTCTGAAATCTTTGAATCCATGTCTGTTTACAAGAACCTTCAGGCTAAGCCAGGCATCAAGGTTTTTCGCTTTGTAGCCCCTCTCTACTACATAAACAAAGAATGTTTTAAATCTGCTTTATACAAAAAAACTCTCAACCCAATCTTAGTAAAGGCAGCTCAGAAGAAAGCAGCAAAGAGAAAGATTAAAAAGGAAACAGTGACCCTCAGTGGAATCCAGGATGAAGTTTCAGTACAACTTTCCCATGAGCCCTTGGAGCTCCATACCATAGTGATTGACTGTAGTGCAATCCAGTTTTTAGATACAGCAGGGATTCGTACGCTGCAAGAAGTTCGCAGAGATTATGAAGCCATTGGCATCCAAATTCTGCTGGCTCAGTGCAATCCCTCTGTGAGGCATTCCCTAGCCCGGGGAGAGTATTGCAAAAAGGAAGATGAAAACCTCTTTTATAGTATACATGAAGCAATGACCTTTGCAGAAGAAACTCAACATCAGAAAGGAATATGTATTCCCAATGGTTTGAGTCTTTCCATTGATCAACTGAATAAGCAGATGGAAGGAAGAAGAATGTCTAGCCAGTAGCAACTTGCACAATTGAAATTTTAACCTATTGGTGAGACATTTTTTTCTTTGAAGCTGATAGCCTTTGTAGATACACAAATACAGTAGAACCTATAATTAGGCAAAATTGAAAAGAACAAAATATGTGGTTTCAAGCTTTCTTGCAGCTGTGAAGTATTCTTGAGAGTTAAATATCTATTGAATTGAACTTTGAAGTAGCCCTAAAACTTAATGACTATTCTTTTTTAGGAGATATGCATCTGGACTCTTTTAATTTTCCAGGAGGTAAAAGGGTAAAGTTGGCACTTACATGAAAAGTGCCAGAGCCTACGTGATATGGCTCTTTGGAGGGAACCTGGAGAGAAGGCAGGGAAAGAATATTGTGCCTGCTTTTGTACCAGCAGATCAAGGGGCTTCTGGAGCACAAGGTAACAACTATAGACAAGTTTGTTCTTATTCATATTTCTCCATATCCAGTCTTTGCTCCCTGGATAGCAATAGGACCTCTGGCTTTTTAATAGGAAAGCATCATTCCTTTCCTTAAGGCAAGGGACCACAGTCAGAGTTTCATCAAGAGTCTGATGGCTGGGCATGTTTGTGAAGTCCTACCAGCCAGCTTCACATTATATAGAACACTCCTTGTATTTCATTTGATAACTTTAGTTATGCCTTTTTTTAAGAGTAAATAGGTAAGCCAAGAGCTTTTCATAATCAGTAAAAATAGTAGGAGTCCTCTTTGTCTTTTCTGTGACCTCTGTCCCTATTTGTGAGTATTTCTCTACTATACTGTATTTTGATTTTCAGTCATTTAGTGTATTGCCCATGGAAACTGCTATGTCTGATTACTGGTGACAGGCTTGCCAGATAAAAGGCAGAATGCTGACTCTGCAATTCTACACAGCATTTTAAATGAGCTTGAGGCGAACTGTTAAAAGATAGATTGCACATGGGAATGACTGACAGTTTCCCTTAAGAATTTACTTAATAGTGAATTTTTTTCCCTTCCCGTGGCATTTTAGCAAGGGTTGGCTAGGGATTGAAAATCTTTTTCTTTTTTTTAATAGAAACTCCTGTTCCTCAGAAAAATTTATTGTAACCAGTGGAAAAGAATGCACAGACACTTCCAAAGGAACATCAATAATTAATTTATAGATGTTGTAGTGAAAACAAAGCTAATGCTTACTGCCATGTATCCTACTGGTTTATAATAAATATTGATGAGAGTGACAGCTTTTAACAATTTGGACTACCTAAACTATTATGCAAGAGGATTTAGAAGCATCACATTAATATAATCCAATTAGTTATGTATTATTTATGATAGCTGGATTTGATAATAGGATTTGATCCTTTACCTGATATTTCTCTCCATACATGGATAAAAACAATTCTGGAGCTTTATGCAATTAGCAAATTCTTGAATTGTGTTTTGTTTTGTACCTCTCCCACCCATACAAACAAGAAATTCTGTTTTTGATAGCTACTTGTAAAAACATTTAAAATTTCACTAAAATTTAAATCTTATCCTCTCTTTTAGGGGTGAGGTCTGTCTATACTCATATTTAAAAAATTTTTTGGTTGCTGGTATTTTGGTTGCTGGTATTTAAAGAAATCAAACCTGAAAAACAAAGCCTAATTTACCAACAAAACTAATGTGTTCATTTGCTTTCATACTCAAGGCCTTGGACTTTTAGTTCATTAGGTGATATTTTACAGACTTTAATATCTTGCTTACTCTAATTTGACAAATGTATAATATTCTGAGTATCTTGAAATAGTCATTTAATTAAAATGTAGTGTGTAACTCTTATTGGCTAAAACTTTTACAACCTATTTTTAGATTTGTTATTATGAGGAGTGGAGTATGTCATGGCCCAGAGAGACTAAGGATAATATTCAAGAGAGGAAATAGACTCTCCAAACAAAGAACACAGAGGGACTCGAATGAATAGAATCCAATCCCTCATTAGCCCCACACAACAGTGGGGAGAATAGGATTAGGAGCCAAATCTTAGTTTGAGAACAAGGTCAAAACTGGGTTTTCTTTTTTCTTGAAGGGGATGGGGCACAGATTCACCAAAGATGAAAGAGCCGAGGGGCATGCAGCAGCCAGGGTTGGGGCAAAAGTCCAGGTTGATCTACACTGGAGCACTAGTAAATATAGTACTGTCTGTGCCTTGGATAGTGGTAAAATTGACAGATATCTGGTTAACAATTACTTTTTAAGATTGTTAATTAGGACCAAAGGAAAACAAGATTTGGGTAGTCTGACTTAGTTTTTAAACAATAGTAGACATTGAATCCATATTTGTTGATAAATTTATAGTGTGCTAAATGGTGATCTTTAGAAGTATATCATATTCTCTTAATAATTTGTCATTTAAGAATACATTGTCTGAGTGTTAGCCCTGATCTTAATATAAAAATGAGAAAAAGGCTGACGTAAATTTCTTGGGAACTTAAAATTGTGTCTAGGAGTTATAATGAAAAATTAGTGGTCTGTGATTCTTATTAATATTTTTAATGAATTGTTTTCATCTATGTAGTGCTATCGATGAGCTATAAGTTCTTTTTACATCAATGTAAGTAATATCTCAAATACTTCTTGAGGATCTATGCAGGAGTCTAGAGCTCTGTTCCAGGTGGTGGACTATGGTACTAAGTCCAGTAGGTAGACTGTATAGTAACTCCCCTGGGTGACACACAGGGACTTTGAGGTGTTTTATGGAGGAGCTGAGCTCAGCCTGAATTGAGGTCTGGGCAAGAGGCATGGATGCCTCCAGTCTATTTAGGGAATGATTGCAGTGACACAGTAAAAACCCAACTGATAGGATTTAGACTATGTTTAATTTTTGTTCTTTAATGTGTCATTTTTTTCCCACTAATGTTTTCTTTATCAGTTCTAGTGATGCCTAATTCGAAACTGGGCTTAAAAACTGCAAAAAGAGGATTGGATCTTGAAAGCTTTTAGGCTCTGAAGTAATTTGGCTTTTTTTTTTTTTGGTGCAAATATTTTAGACAATCATGAATGGAATCATTAATTTGAATACTAATAAGAATGAAAATGAAAATGATAACAGGCCAAAATAATACCCAACTATTTTATCATAGCCTATTATTAAAGTAACATACAATTGAAAACTGTAAGTTAAAGGTACATTTTATTTTTTAAAAATTAATAACAGGCATGGAGAATTTAAATGTGAGAGTGGGGGAGATTTATTTTTATAAGGTAATTTTTATCCTGACAAGGACTACTTTTTTAAAAAGTGCTTTGCACCTTAAATTTTAAAGTAAACATGTTGAATACAGTCAGGACAGTTAAATGAGCATTTAACTTATACTAAGTAGTGGGGGGTTTTGGTAATTTATTTTCTCAGTGATGTAAAATAGGAAGGAGATACTGAATTATGAAAACTGGAATAATGGAGGACATTAAATGCCTTTACTGGAAAGACCATGTTTAGAAGTCTACGCTGGAATCCTGTGTAATCTTTGTTGGACTTGAATTATGACTGAAAAAGGCCAAATAATTGACAGTCTTATTACAAAATACCAATCACTAAATTTCTAACTGAAGGTTTTTTTAGTTGGCAAACAGACAAGCATCCTAAGCTAGAAGGGATCTTTAACTGCAGGTTAAAAATCACCCTTAAAATAATAAGATACTTAGAGTCAAACAACTGTTGGCTTTTCAGTTCAAATCAGCTGAGAAGTTACTATTTGAATTCTGATGCTGCCATGATTTCTCAAAAATTAGTGTGAACAAACCAATCTATATAAAATGCTACTTTTTTCTCCTTTGCAGTTTTATATATAGATCAAGACAATATCAGGGTGACAGGTAGATGAACTCAAATTCTCAGTCCTGTCTATTCACTAAAAAAGTACACTGCCTTTCAATTATTGAAGGTCAATAACTTTTAGAAACATGTTTTATACCATATATTTTTTTTTAATTAAAGCAAGTGCCTTGATGCTATTTTACATAAATCATGCTAAACCTCTATGAGTTGTTGATGGATTGCAGCCTACTGCAGAAGAGGGGAAGTTGGTTAATAGCAGATCTTTTTCTTCTAGAAAGATGTGTTCATGATGTTTACTATGTAAGGTCCTACGTGTGTTGAGATCTAGAGGTGTCATTTCATTTGTTTGCTAATAAATTGTTATGCTAATAAAATATTACTCTGTGTCTAAATTACTTAAGTGCGAGGGGGTGGTTCTAACCTAAATGTAAGCTTTAAAATACCATCTTTTTACCTTTGGAAGAGTAATGCAGTCATTAATTTTTCCCAAGTGTAACAAAGTATCTGTCCTTATAAAAAGCCATAAAGCATAAAGAAACCCAATTCTTTCTGTTTTGCTTTGTGGTCCTGAGGAGTCATTTAATCCTTTGGGTAATCATTTTTTTTATCAGTGAAGAGGGGAGAAGGCCTAGATTGCTTGAGGACCCTTCCAGCTCTCATGTTGCATGACTTCTGTTACTGAGTTAGAATCGGAAAAACCAAATCTGACTCCTGTTTTTCTACTGTCCAACCTCTAAACTTTTGGTAATTGAATTTTGAGCCACATTTTTTTTTCATTAATTATTTCAAATTAAGGCTACACCTTGTACCAACTGAGAGAATTGGGAGTGGAATTCCTACCTAGAGCACAACACTTTGTGAGGAATAATCTGCGCCCACACCATCTCCCTATACCTTCAGCAAAGCCTATTCCTAAATGTGCTCCCCTTTCCACATCTCTCAACTCTGAGGAAGTGGAAATATGGGTAAAAGATAAAAAGAATTAAAGATAGTTTTCAGTCTTTCTTTTGCAGTACTTAGTTGTCTTACATCTCAATCTCTACCATGTCAGAGAAATTACAAGTGGCTTACTCTTAAAGTTTCTTCGGTCGGCTAAATTGTCTCTCTTAAATAGTCCACCTCTGCCCTCTTGTGGCTAGAATATACTACCACATTCCACTGCAAAGAACTATGGCTTCAAGTAGCACGAACAAAAGTTCTTTAACGGGTCTGCAACTTTGGAATGATACGATCTGCGCTTATTTGTCCTTTTGTATTGTAATTATCTGAAAGTATTAGTTGAAACAATGCTTGACATAAACAAATAACTCTTAGCTTCCTTCTTTTTTAATTAAAGAGCCCTTCTTAGGAACAGGGTAAAGGAAATTCCTTGAGTTTTATCTACTGATCAGGCTGGGTGGTTCTAGAACACTGAACCCCAAGATCTGTTAGTAGAAGAAAGGGCTGGTAAGGGAGGTCCCTGTCTCTAGGTGGTATTAGTAAGGTTCTAAATAGGGGTGGATACCAATCACAGATACACCTTTTTATTCTCAAAACAGCACAATTGAGGTAGTGTCTAGTCTCAGAATATTGGCCTACAGAGTAGAATGGTTAACTGGGGCAAAACTAAGTCCTCAAGTGGGTTTGCAGAATGGCAGAGAGAAGCCAGAGAAGTCTGATGGAGACAGCCAACTAAGAAGGAATATCAATCTCTTTTAGTTTAAAAAACAAAGCATCAACAACAACAAAAAACCCTAATGTCCAATAGAATCAAAGATTTAGCCAATTTAAAGCAGACTACAAAAGCTCTTTCTTTTGGATATTATTGCCATCTACTGGGATCTAATTGATATGTTAAATGAGCCAAGAATGTAAGATTAAAAAAAAAGTTTAAGCACATATTTACTGAATACTACTTACTATATGCAAGGCACTTAGAAAAAGCTTTTCAAGCTAAAGTCTTGTGTGTATAAATGGAGAATCACACAATAACATTCAATGGAAGGAAACAAGTTTATATATTAGAATTCTTCATTATCAAAGGACAGGTTATCCTAGAACTGGAATAACATTTGAAGCATTGATATTCATGGGAAATTTTTGCAAATCCTTTTAAATAGAAGACAACTCTACCTTATCTCGAGTTCATTTTCTAGTACTATCAATGCTTCATACAGCTTTAAAAGGTGGCTATGACACATTAAATGTCTATCAATTTATACACAAATGTTTATTGAAGTGTATATGATGTGCCTAGCACAGTGCTACACACCATTAAGGTAACAATAGGCTGCCTGGTCCCTGTTCTCATGGAACTTACAGTCTAGTTAAAGAGCTACAGAACTTGATAAAACATTTAAGTGCTTAACTGAGCGATAGAAACAATAAGTACTGAGGAGTTGAGAGAAAGAAGTGTGGTGAGTCTTCAAGAAAGGGAGGAAGAAAAGAGGACTCAAGTTAGTTCTTGAAGAATGTGTAGGGCCAGGCTTGGTAGAGAGCAGGACGAGGCATTCAGGCAAAGGCACACTAGCAGACATGGGTATGGAGTGAAAGAAGACAATGGCCTATTCTGGGGCAGCACACACATTGGATTGTACTGAGCAACCAAGTTGGAAATGCAAGTTGTAGTTAACTCTAAAGGTGCTAAAACTCAGCTGAAAAAATCTAGTCTGATTTTTTACGCATTTGAGAACTGCCATAGGCAGGGGAAACTGTGATCTCAGCAGATGAATAGATTAAGTACAAAATGAACATCAGAAAACAGACATAAGGAGAAAGGTGAGAGAATTGCAGGGAGAGGGATAGCGGGGGGCAGTAGTCCTGACACAGATGAAAGCCAATTAAGATGCTGCCAGTGAGATAGAAGAACCACAGGACTTAGCCAGAAGACATTGTTTTCCTCTCCTGAGAGTTAAAAATTTTTTAAATGTATAGTAATTTTAATTCAAATTATACTATTTTAAAAGGAAAAATATCCAAATAAGCTTTCAAAAACATCCATTTAAACATCTGCTGGGGGTTTTTTTGTGTGTGGTTATTGCTGTTTTGTTAAATGTGGAAGAACTTTCTACGACCAATTCAATGTGGAAGCAGAACTTTCTACGACTAATCTGCTTTATGCAACTGTTTAACTACAGAAAGAAAAATAACTGAATTTCTGTGTTTCTGAAATAGCCACAAAATTAACCTGAAGGGAGTAAAAAACTACACTACACTAACATGTATTATTTGTACAATCTAAAAATGAAAGCAGCATTTATCTGACTTATAGGAAATAGATTCGAGAGTTATGCAAGATATTAAGAATGCCTTCTCTATAGAAGATAAACTTTAATATAAATTTGATTATAAACTTAGGATTTTAAATAATTTAAAATCAACTCTGCTCTAGCAGACTTCTCCAAAGAACAAACACAAAGGAATAAAGCTTATTTATGAAGTAATTTTAGTGAAAGCAAATGTCGAGTGCCCTCATCCTAATTACATGGTCTATGCTGGATTACACATGTGGAGAGGAAAAGTGTGAATAATCCAAATAGGGGATGATCCAAACACACTCACACAGCCATCTCTTGCAAACTTTCCTCTTACCTGATCTAGAGTGAGGTGCACTGGGTTATATGTTCTCTCCCATGACCTTGACTAATAGGATTCTCTGATATTATACCCTGCCTCCCAGAGCATATCATGTCTCCTCTTTAATGCACGTTATTTCACTGTACCCCAACTCCTTACTAATGATAAGCCTGAAGCACTACAATAAATTTTAATAGGCTAGATGGCTCCTGTTAATTCTCTGGGCACAGATGAATGTACCTCTACTGAATACTTGGCTCACTGGCGGGGCAGTCAGGAGAACAGCTAAGAAGGTTCTAAAGTTACCAAATTAGCAGAAAAGAGTTAACATCTCTGTAGTAAAAAGAGATATCTTTTTTTTTTTTTTACAGTGATGGGCAGTATACAGGTAGCTAGCTGAAGACAGAAGTGCTAGATTCCTGCTAGACAGTGGTTCTCAAAGTATGGACCCTGAACCACATCAGCATCACCTGGGAACTTGTAAGAAATGCAAATTCTTGGGCCCCACCTAAGACTCGCTGAATCAGAAACTCTGAAGGTAGAGCCCAGCAATTTGGGTTTTAACAAGGCTTCCAAGCGACTTTGAAGTGACATGAGCTAAAATTTGGAAACCACTGAGCTAGACTTATTGGGAAAAAGTTGGTTCCAGGCCCACAGTGTGTTTCATCTTCTTGTGGTTAATCCAATATTTCCCAGACTTTTCTGTACATATTGAAATCACTTAGGAAGCTTCAAAATCTATTAATGCCTATGATCCATCACCAGAGATTATGATTTAATTGGCCTGGGATATGATCTGGGCTTTGGACATTTTTTAAAAGATCCTCAAGTGATCCTAAGGTGCAGACATGTCTGGGAACCATTGGATCAATCAAAAGAGAACATACATATTAGTCAAGTTTCATTTCCAACTTCCATTCAAGAAAGTTTCCTGATTATTTCAGAGGACTGGAATGTTGTCATATAATATTTAAAATTTAAGTTCCATATTCTATTTAAAGAAATCTAAAAGATTTAAAGATTCTTGTAAACTACATCTTCCAAAGTAAGAGGCAAAATAATGTCTACATTATTTTGTTTGGAGAAAATCTGTCATTTTAGAATCAACAAGAGTTTGTGTCACTCTTCTCATTAAATATTCATCTATGCCATTTAGCTGTCCAAAAATGGCATCAGGAACATCTACACAAGTGGAAAGGAACCCTCTAAGTTTCTGTACACTTGAGATGGCCTCTGTGATGGTGATTTTTGCCTGCTGTGGTAAAGACACCTCCCCTTCATCTTCACTTGCAGCCTCATCAGTATTTTCACCAGCCACCGTGTTCTGAATGACCTCTGTGTCTATCAGCTCCTGAGAGATGATGAGGTCATCATCTGCAGTGACAAAGTCCTGGAAATTCACTTCATTTGGGACACAGGTGGCAATAGCCACTGAGTGCCACAACTTCTCAACAGCAGTATCTGTTTCACTGGCTTCTGTTTCTTTGTCAGAATCTGTCAATTCCATAGGGACGATGCCTGCCTTCTGCCAGCATCTCACCACTGTGGACTGCTTGACTGACCACCATGCCACAGCAATCATGTCAATGGCCTGCTTGATGTCCACTTTTTCTTGGTCCTCACTTCTGTTGAGCTTAAGGAGAATTTGTTTTAGAAGGTGGCTCCTGAACAGCATTTTCATGGTATGAATTATGCCAAGATTCAGTGGCTGCAGGACAGCAGTATAGTTTGAGGGCAGATAACCCACCTGAATCCTTTCCAAGCGTGGAAGCATATTGTGAGCAGAGCAGTTGTCGATCAGCAGGAGGATCCGGCGCTCTGCCTGCTTCATCCTGGCATCCATTTGCATCAGCCACTCATTAAACAGATCCTGTGTCATCCATGCCCACTGGTTGGCTCGGTAGTCACAAGGCAGGGAATGGACATTCTTGAGGCACTGTGGGTTGGCTGACCTACCAACAATCAATGGTCTCATTTTTTCAGTCCCTGAAGCATTGCAACAAAAGAGTGCTGTCAATCGCTGCTTTGCTTTCTTGCCCCCTCTACAATGGTCCCCTTTAGCAGCCAGTGTGTGCTGGGGAAGCAACTGGAAAAACACTCCTGTCTCGTCAGCATTAAAGATATCGTCTGGGCTGTAGTCAGCAATCAGTTTTATAATTTCCCCTGCATGCCATTTGTTAACCTTATCTATTCCTAGACCATTCATTAATCTGTCACTATCCTCTCTACAGACTGCTTTCAATGCAATTCCATGTCGATCCCTAAACCTGTTCAGCCAGCCCACACTTGCTTGAAAATTGTCATAGCCAAGCATGTTGGCCAAATTTAGTGCTTTTTTCCGAATGACAGAACCAGTCACGAGAATATTTTTGGCATGAATTTCTTGAAACCAAGCAAAAACAGCCTTATCAATGTCGTCATAGAGAGCATTCCTCATCCTTTTCCGCTGTGGTCCCACGGATGCCTCCCGCACCTTTTCTTCAAATTTGGCACGATCCTTTAAGAATGTAGACAAAGTAGAAGGGGTGATACCGAATTCTTTTGCCACATCACCTTTCCTCTTACCTGAGTCTACAGCTTCTACAACTTTCATTTTCTCCTCAAGGGAGAATTGCCGACGTTTCTTGTTTCCCTTGTTTGCCATATCTGCAGAATGAGGGCTGGGCCACAACTACCAGGGCTGTGTCCACTCCTTCACGTGCTTTGTTTTGCCACAAGTGTGGAAAACTGAGAAGACAAAATGGAGTACCTATCAGGAACCAAAGATAATGAATTCCCCCTAAAAGATGGGTTCAGATTTTTAAAAACCCTATTAGGAAATGATAAGGCCAAAGTTAAGAGAAGATAGGATTCATGCTACTGGCTTTTTGTAGAGATTACTTAGACTCATAAAATGTTTGAAGTAGAACAGATCTTACAAATAATCTAGTTTACTTACACTTTCTGAGCCCCTGTAAAAATAATAATGTCTGCTCTGCCTACTATGAAAATATATTAAATAATAGATGGTAAAGAGTTTTGCAAATAGCAATGCACTGTATAAATTCAAGGGATTATTATTTGACTCATATTATAGATATAGAAACTGAGGCCCAGGAAAGGGGCATACCCAGATTCATACAGTTCAGATTTCTTGACTCAGATTAGTCGTATTCCTGCCACTCCATCATCCTGTTTGAAATTCCATCAAAATGAGATCTTCTAAGCTTTATCACCATTTGGCTGGGAAGGATGTTCACTGTGGGAATATGTTTCTGGTAGCCATACATTCATTTAATAAATATTTACAGGAGCCAACATGATAAGGTTACAGTGATAAACAACATAGTCAGGGTCTTGACCCTATGAAATATATAATTAAGTAGGGAGAGATAAACAATATGTGAACAGATAAATTAGAGTATAATATATACTACGATTAAAATAAACAATCCAACAGTAGCAGTTTTGGCAACTGCTTGCTTAAACCTTATATCATGAGAGTCCTCAAAGGACAAGGAAGCTGCTATGACCTTATGCTATTATTGCCTCTTCCAGAAGACTGACTTCTACCACCACCTCCACACATCTGTCTATCTATTCAAGGCTTTCTCTATGTGCTAAGCACTGTGCTCAATGCCAACCATACAGAGATGAATGGGGCATGGTGCCCACCACTGAGGAGATTACCAGGGAAGAAGGGAAGACAAACACTAGATTGTATGGAATATTATATGTGAGGTTACAAAGTACTATGAACTAGAACATAGAAGTAGGGATGATCAACTGGGTGGGGCATGGATGGAAAGTGCACTCCAAAGAGAAAATAATACATTGATGTTAGGTCTCAAAGTACAAATGAAGAGGAATTCAGTGATAGAAAGAGATATGTGTAAAAGCGATAAAGTACTACAGAAAATTAAATTGCATGGTGAGGAAAAATATAGGTCTTTGGAGAAGAAAACAATGGTCAAATCACAGAAAGACGTAGTTAGGATTTTAGCTTGAACTTGGGAGGCCTTTAGAAGTTGACTTTATTTTTGTTTTCTTTGAATAACACGCTTAGATTTGTGCTTTAGAAAGAGTCCTTTGATTGCAAAGTGGAAAACCTAATGGGTTTCCTAAAAGGTAGGCCTAAATCTAAAGATAAAAGCAGGTTAGTCTAGTAGGCCATATACAATTTGGATCCCTTGAGTTGGGAGGAAGCTACTGAAAGATTTTAAGCAAAAAGAAATGTGTGAAGAATGGAATCGAAGGTGTTAGGGGAAAAACGGGGAGACTAGTTAGGAAGCTGTTGGAGGAGTCCAGATGGGGGATAATGGTGGCTAGGATTAGAGTAATAATAGAGATAGTAAGAAGGAGTTAGTTTGGGGCTGTTTTTGCATATCTTGCTGATGGACTGAATGTGAGGAATCAAGGTTAACTCCCAGATTTCTGGCTTGAGCACTGAACTATCCAGTGGATTGGTGGTGCCATTTACTGAGATGAGATCCAATTATTGAGGATCTACTTCTTAAACATAATGTTACTCTACAGACTTAATATAGCTTACATGTGGCAGGACTATAATTCAAACCCAGATAGGTTCACCATAAAGCCAGTATTCTTGACACCATAGAGAGCTATATAGCTTGTTTGGGGAACTGTCAGTATTGAGAATAGAAACGGGAAGAGAATGAAGCAAGGCTTATAGGTCAAGCTAAGAAATTTGAATTTCATTCTAAGTGAACGAGAAGACACTGGAGGGTTTTAAGTAGGGAGTGACCTAATCTGATTTTCAGTGCAAAAAGATCAATCTGGTTGTTGTGTGAAGATTGTAGAGGGACAAAAGTGGAGGTGGGAAGAAATTGCATCAGTCCAGACAGGGTATCTTGGTGACCAGATTAGCGACATTGGTAGATAGAAAAAAAAAATAGTATATCATAAATATATTTGCAAGATAGTGACGGTCGTGCAGGGACTTGTACAAATGTAGGACAATCTGTGACATCGGCAGGAAAGGACAACACAATCCTTATTTGATTCTGGAGCCTCTCCACATGGTCATTCAGCTCGGTTTGAATCACTTCAGGAACTCACTACCATTACTGTGTTTGGGACGGTGGGAGGGACGGGCCGAGGGCAGATCACTGGGGTGAGACGGACGGCTTGATGTGGTACTGAGAAGAACCCTATCCTGAACAAGCGAGGACAGACCGAGGAAT
Organism: Macroglossus sobrinus; assembly: GCA_004027375.1. NCBI lineage: Eukaryota > Metazoa > Chordata > Mammalia > Chiroptera > Pteropodidae > Macroglossus > Macroglossus sobrinus. The sequence continues at coordinate 1,874,198 of PVKZ01000066.1, forward strand.
GCTGAGATCAGGCCTTGAACACCGTTCTTAGAGAGTAGTAGTTTTGGGGCTCCCCAAGGCCTGACATGACTCTGAAAGGTGAGGCGTGACCTCGATTCATCACGCTCGGCACAGCCCCGCCCAAGTTACCTGAACGCCCTACGTCAATGGAGGCAAAGCGGCCGCGGCGTCCCACCGCGGGTGGCCGCAGCTTCCTCCTCCTCCCGAAACCTCTGGCCGGAAGCAGTCCGTCCGCCTTAGCAGCCCCCCTCTAAGCCTCTAAGCAGTACCTATGGGCCCACCCCTCAGCTAGGGCTGGACTGCTGCGCCTGCGCAAAGGATTGCACGCAGTCACGCGCGACGGGCCGCTTCCGGTGCGCCGCGAGGGCCGCCGGGACGGGTCTCCCAGGCGATCCTAGGTGTGTGCTTGTGCTGCTGCTGCTGCCACCACCGAACCGGTGCCGCGGCGACGCCCGTGTATCTGCAGTCTTCCTCGGGCTCCCCGGGGCTTGACCCCCGGGGCCCTCGGCAGGCGTCGGTGAAGAGCCTGCGGAGCGAACCTGTCCTCCCACACCCTCCCTCCAAGACCCCATATCGCGACTCCAAGGTGCGGGAGCGAAAGGGGCTGTCGCGACTCCGCACCGTGTGTCGCTGGGCGGGGCCGCGGGGCCGGGGCTCCTCCAGCCCCCGGGATGCGCGCGCGAGCTCTCGCCTCCACTTCCTTGTTGCCACTGTCACGACTGGAGCCGCCTCTCGCCGACAGCGGGGAGCGCAAGTGCGCCGGCCAGCCCCCTCGTCGAGCCTCCAGGGGGGGCGCCATCGGGAATGTGAGCCGCGCAGCTTGCTTGCTCCTCGGGGTAAGTCTCGTCCTCGAGCTCCGCGCTGCACCAGGTCGCGACCAGCTGGGCGACCTCGAACTGGGTACTGCGGCTCTCTGAGCCCTATTACAAAGTAGGAGCCATGAGCGTTAGTTTTCTCCCGCATTCGTTACCTTTGGGACATCTGACACCCAGAGAGAGAAAAGAACTAGCCCAGAGTCAAACCGTAACCCATAACTGAGCCGTCAAAGGCAATCTCATGAGGTCGGGATGAGAATCTGATGGGACAGTGAAAGTGTCTCCCAAATTTCAAATACTGTCCTTAACACTCCTTTACGGGTGAGAAAGCTGAGACTTAAGATTAAGTAGATTGCTCAAGGTCATAGAGCTCTGCGGGTGCTGTTAAAATGAGTAAATTAGAACCTAGATCTTCTGCTCTCCAGAGCCCTTAGTTTTAACATTTATATTGTCTTTTTTATTTAATTAATTAATTTATTTATTGCATTTCTATATTTAGGATCTGAACACAGTCTTGGACCCAGGCTTAAACTGGGTAGTCTAATAAACAAAAACCCAGGTTATTCTCTTCCTGCCCCCACCCCAAGGCTGTTATAATGCTTTTATTTCCATCTTGTTTTTCTCTTGGTTCTAAAGCCGTGTATGCCATTCTTTACAGATGCCCTCCTGTAGTTATTGCGTTTCTCTACAAGACTCTGAAGAGCTGAGAAATCAGTTGTTAGGGGCAAAAAAGCGCAGTCCCCACATAGCCTTGATTTGAACTCTAGCTTCCCTTACCCAGTGAAGACACTGGCCTCTTATTCAGCCAAGTTGTGGATATCTCCTCTTCCAGGGTTGCACTATGACAGAATGGAGGTGTGTGTGTGTTAATAATGGGAAAGGAAATCATTTAGAAATGACAGAACGAGAAATAATCTTGGGAATAATGTGTTCTTATCCCGGGATATATCTTTTAAAATTATAGGCAAAACATTTTTTTGGTCTGCATTTTCTAGAGAAAGATTTGTAGCTTTCACAACATTCTCAAAAGGATTCTTGCCTCCCTTAAATTTAGGAGCCACTGATTTCAGCCTCTATATCACTTGAAATTTAGGGCGAGGAATATACTTGTCAAAGGTCACATGGTTTGAGTTCAGACTTGGATCCAGGTCTCCAGACTCAATATGCAGTGCTCTTTTTGTCATTGTACCCCTCATACCTTATCATTTGTGTAGCGAGGTCTACATGAGATGCAAGTAGGCTTTGTAATATACAGATCAGTCCTGTCTTTACTACCTCAACTCCCTTTTCCAAGAATCCTTGATTCTATCAAAAACTTGACTGATTTTTAAGAGCAAGCATATTAATTCCCTGTCCTAAAAATTCAGGTGGTTTCTGGGAAGCTTTCTCCCTCCAGGGATTTTGTCTCATAGATAAAACTCTAACTTAGAATGTGGCCACAAGTCAACTAACTCTTCTTGAACTAGTCATTCAGTTGTTGTATGCCCTTTCTTTTTCTAGGAAAAGTTATTAGTAGATTTTCTGTTTCTCAGGTTAGTGGCAGAGAGCTACTGTTGTTATGTCAGATTACTGTTCACACCTGTGCTGTCCAGTATGTGGCCACTATATGTGGTTGTTTAATTATAATTAAACAAAATGAATTTAGTTTTTAAGTCACACTAGCCATATTTCAGATGGTCAGTGGCCATGAATGGCTACCATAGTGGAGGTACCAGATAATAGAACATTTTCATCATTGCAGGAAGTTTATTGAACAGTGCTGGTTTAGAGGGTTGCCAGTGGAGATGGAGGAGCAGTGTAGTATAATGAACGAAAGCTCAGAGAGTTGGATTTTTGAATTTAAAAAATTTGTCATTCAAGTCCCTATTTGGTGTGGTGGTTTTGGGAAGGTTGGTAAGCATCTCAGCTACAGATTATTCATCTTTCATAACGAACCTTTTTATGTAGCACTTGACTCTAACAGTTATGTCTGTGATTTTCTTGAGCTTTGGCACTATAAATCTGTGATGAGGTGGATGAGACATCCCTTTTTTATACATGATAAAATTGAACCTAAAGCAGCTAAAGGACCTGCCCAAAGCGACGCAAGCCACAGAATGTAAAGAAATCTCTCATATATAGGCACTTTATGTTTGAATGAATGACTGAATGAATCAATGAAGTAGTTTGCTTCAGGTGATGAAACATGAGGGAGGGGCCAGAACTTCTAACTCCTGGCCAAGTATTCTTTTTACCTGTTACCATATGGAATTCTTGTAATGTGGGTCTAATACATCTTCAGGTTGAAGAATTATTGTATTTTATGAGTGAATATAAGTGAAAGGTCTGTCTATACTGGTGTTGCTACACTCGTATGGTCAAAAGAATCACCTGGGGCACTTGTTAAGCATGCAAATTTCCATACCTTCTATAGATTTTAATATAGAAGGGCTGACGGGGAACCTTGGAGTCTATGTGTAATAAGTACCTTCCACGTGCTTCTTAGGACCTGCTGAGTTTTGGAAATGACTCAGTCTTAAGGCCCTGACAGAGATAAGGGATCATCTCCTGTTTCCTTTAGGGTGAATTCTTGAAACATGTTTGTGTTTGACTTTCTTCTAGCCATGGATACATCATATGATGGTACTGAGGTAACTGTTGTGATGGAGGAAATTGAGGAATCCTACTGCTATACCTCCCCTGGGCCACCCAAGAAGAAGAAAAAGTATAAAATACATGGAGAAAAGGCCAAGAAACCCAGGTTAGCCACCATGTTTTAGTAGCTGGCATTATAAGTTGCTTGGAGAGCTGTATTGAGGAAGACTGGGTCCAGATTCACTGAGAGTGCCAAGTAAATTGTTGAAGTCTCAGGATGGGCATTGGGGTTGGAGAGAGAAGGAGGTGGGGATGTGGGATGTGACAGATTGGTGCCAGCATTTGCCATTGCTGGCCAGATTGTGGTCATGTTTCCAGGTTGTCAGTGGAAATTGTACCATACAAATGGTGGAAGCGGTATACAGTAGGTCCTCAAATGACATCAGTTTTTTCCATATCATTTCGTTAAAACGTTGCAATGTTGTAGGAACTTAACTCTTGTTTATATCAATTAGCCTATAGTAAAATTGGTTTAATTATACATTGTCGTGCCACAATTCCAAGAACCTATTAATGATATTGAGTGAAGAGTTACTCTACAGAAGAACTATGTTATTTAATATTACCATTGTTGTTATTTACATATTTAAAATAGTGCATTCATAACAATAAGGTTATAAATAGTACCAATGATATCTATAAAGAATATCCAAATTGTAACTCTGTTCTCTGGCTTAACTGTGAATGCTCCAAACTTCTTGCTCTAGCTCCCAGGTGTAGGTCACTTTGATAGTTCTGCTTTCTTCCGTCTCTCAGCCCGTGGGAGGTGCTGTTGGCCAGTGAGATGACCAAAGTCTGTGCGGAGAAGTAAAGAGTATGAGTGATGACCAGACTATGTAATCAGTCCCCTAAGTAACCTTTCTGAGAGTGGAATGACAGGGCACCAGTATCTGTCTTTGTCCTTATTGAGTTTTAAAGTCAATCTTCTCTTCAGAAAAAGTCAAAAACTGGAAAAATAAACCAGACTTTCCAAAAGCAAGCCTTTGCCTCCAGGCTTCTGAAAGGAGAAACCTTCTATATGCCATCTGGGAGAATTATTTAAATGTTTCTTTATTCTACTTTCTATTAGTTAAATGCTTTGAAATGAAAAGTTGAGTTTTGTCTCTACCTCGTCACTACCCAAATTGTATCATTGTAATACTTACTGGTGGAATGGGGGAAACCGTAAGCCATTGCTCCTGCAGGTCGGCGTACCTTCTGTACTATTACGACATCTACCTGAAAGTACAGCAGGAGCTGCCGCACCTGCCTCAGTCTGAGATCAACAAGAAGATTAGCGAGAGTTGGAGGCTTCTCAGTGTGGCCGAAAGGAGTTACTACTTGGAGAAAGCCAAACTAGAGAAAGAAGGTTTGGATCCTGTAAGTAATTTTTTTTTTCCCAACTAATTTCTCCATTAGGTCAAATGGTGAAAGCCTTGGAGACACCTGTTTTTCTTGGGAAAACTTTGAGTTGAGTCATTTTCTTTCTTGAGTCTGATATTATCTGTTTTATTTTGGATGATGCCCTCCACTTTCTTGTCCTCTGGTTGCAAGAGTATGTGGAGCTGATTTTTTTGAGTTATCTCCAGTGAGCTTTAGAGTCCTTTTATGGATTTTAGCATTTCTTTTCTGAATAAAGAAGCCCCTTTATCTTTGTGGGTAGTAAATATTATTTTCCTTTAATATTGTAGCTTAATATTTAGGCATTTCTCATACATCATGGGTTTTCATGTTACAAATGCAATGTAATTAATTTGTGTTGTCCCGGCTATTTTCAGTTATAACATAATCAGCAATTAGGCTTTGTGTTTAGAGGTTGCTTTGTGTAATGCCACATTCTTTCGTCACCACTGGTAGTTGTGAACTATGCTAGTAGCAAAAATGCAAGGTTAAAGCCCAAGTTGATGGAGGAGACTGAAGCCTTGAGTACATGAATTAAAGAATAATCAAGGAGCAGTTTTATGTTTGTGTCTGTTAGCTATTTTGTTATTTTAGTTTGCAATGACAGAATGCACTGATGACTATTAATACCGCTGTATTTTTTTTAAAACTGAAATTCCTGCAGGAAAATAACCTTGTTATTGCAAGTTGAAACCTTAAATCCATTTTTCAATTGAAACACTTTTCTCTAACATCCTTTTTTGATAATGTAGAGCAAAGATTCCCCAGGAATTCAACAACTATGTTATAGCAGAATAGGCTGGGTGGGGCCTGTCTGCTACTGCCATTTAGATATTTTGTCCTTATTGGCTTGGTGTTCCTCTTCCAGGAACAACTTTGTGTTACCTACAGTTTTGGAGATGCCACTGTGTACTCCCTCCCCTAGATGATTTCTTTATAAACTGCAAGTCTGGGAAACTACCTTTTGGAGGGAAAGAAGGCAGAGTCTAGAAAAAGTACACATTTTCTTTGTTTTCTTCATTATAAAGTCAACAATTTTTTTGCTCATGATAACAAAAATTTCTGTAATCCTAGAGTGATATGATTTTAAAAGCTAGATACTAGTGTAGGTATTACTGAAGACTTTTTAAAATTTTTAATTAATTTTCTAATGATTTTTTCTTGTCCATTGTAAATATATATCTACCATCATTTTACCACTATCACCACAAACATGAATAGATTAGCTCTAATATTAACCTTGGAAGACCCACTTAACCTTCAAGTGTTGGTTTCTTCATTTATAAAATGGAGATAATAGTATCTATTCACAGTGTTTAAAATAGATGTGAGGCACTCTTTAGTAGATTAAATGTCCAGTGACCATATAATAAGTAAAAAGGTATTTAATGCACATCTGGGATGCGCTAAGACTGGTTGAGGCTTTATGTACTGTGTTTGACCTCTCCCAGATTACCTGGTGTGAAGGTGAGACCCTCCTGCCTGCATACTTTGGGAGCCTGTCAGAGCCTTTGTAGCAAGCTGTCTCTTCTGCAGCCCCTTCAGCCTCATGCCAAGTGGCAGGGCCCATGGTTCCAGTGTTACTCCATCGCAGTCTGTAAGATGACTGTCATCATCTTGGTTTCTCTGTGCTCAGATTTGTTTATTAAGTCCAGACCATCCTGTGCGTTTGCCACCATTTAGTTTTGTTCTCCTGACCTATCTGCTTCAAAGGGTGACTCGAGAATGTCATTTCTCCATTATCTCTTTAGTAAAGAAAAGCTCCATAAAGGATTTGGTCTGTCTGTTTTATCTGAGTGCTTCCTTTGTACCCTAAGTAGACTCATCAGCTACTTGCTTTTGATTTATTTAAGGATCCTTTTCTTGTAATTGACTTAGTGTTCATTTTAAAAGTTGCTTCTGAAATTATTTTTTCTTCCATTTAGTCTCAGTTCTCACTTAACAGTTCACTTTGAACTTTTCTCTTTTCCTTATTGTGTACCTTTCAATTTAAATTAAGGGTCAAAACACAAAAGCACGTTTCTTTTGGTGCCAATTAGCCATGCTGGGTCGTGCTTCTAGTACCTAGTCTCCTGGCATCTTAGTAGACCTGACATGAAACCCCAGCTTTACTACTTAGTAATTTTGTGTTTTGGGAAAGTTTACCTCCTTGAGCTTTCCATTATTTCAAATGGAAATAATAATAGCACCTAACTTAATAGTGTTCTTTTTTAAGGTCAAGAAATTATTTTTTAAACCTGAAGATCTTGGTAATTGTTAATATTTATATTCTTTTCCCCCACCCTTAATATATTTAGGCCCTTGTCAGATAACCTCTCCCAAATGCACTTTCTCCAATGAAGGCATCTTAGCTTTGTGATCTGTTCATCCTGTTCTTTTTGAGTCTGGGAGAAACCAGTAATATCAGAATTCTTGCTGCCTAGGTTTCAACTCAGCCTGTTGACTTATAATTTAAGCTTTTTGGTTTTTATTACACATTATACATTCTGCTACTTTGGAATGCTAAAGTATCAGAGCTGGACAGGAACTCATTAATAACCAGATTCAGCTCCTTCATTTTACAGTTGGAGCAGCTAGTCCTAAAAAGGGGAAAGGATTTGCTTAAGACTATGCCACACCTGAGATTCCCACTCACAGATGCCAAGAAGAATGCTCTTTGCAGAGTCTAACCCATGTTATCTGTCTCCCTTGTGAATGAGTGAGAAAGCTACATTGGCTAAAGTGTGATTCAAATGAAGATGACATTGCTGTCACAGAGGCTGACTCTAGCTAAGTCTTAGGTCAAGACAGTAGTGTCTTTCTAGTCCTTTTTTGCAGGAAAAAAAAAGCTCAGAAATGTATATTCATGTGGCCTTACTCCATTTATTTTATTTTTGCTTATCTCTCCTTTTCTGGCTTCCTCAACTTCAGAACTCTAAGCTCTCTACACTGACCGCTGTGGTTCCGGACATCCCAGGTTTCCGCAAGATCCTCCCCCGCTCGGATTACATCATCATCCCCAAGAGCAGCCTGCAAGAGGATCGGAACTGCCCTCAGCTAGAGCTGTGTGTGGCCCAGAACCAAGTGTCCCCAAAAGGACCGTCTCTTGTATCCAACAATGCCCTGGAAACAGTGTCTAGCCATGCAGGCATGGCAGAGCAATGCCTGGCTGTGGAGGCCCTGGCAGAGGAGGTGGGAGCCCTTGCCCAGCCAGGTGCTGTACAGGAGATCACCACCTCAGAGATCCTCAGCCAGGACGTGCTTCTGGAGGAGGCTTCCCTGGAGGTAGGGGAGAGCCACCAACCTTACCAGACAAGCCTGGTAATCGAAGAAACCTTAGTGAACAACTCACCAGACCTCCCCGCTGGAAACCTGTCTGTCCCTTACCCCCAGGTTGGGGAGAACATGTCTGTGGTAACAGTCATGAGGGTAAGTGGCTTTGGTACTGATATATTTTGCTTTCTCGAATTACAAAGATGGCAGCTAGCACCATGCAGTGTGATTCTGGGGAAGTGGTTTTTAAGAGTGCTGCTTATGTGGCACTTCCAGTAGGACTGCAGTCTTCTCAAACCTTTTTGCCCCTGGATTTGCCCCAAAGTTACTTTCAGTTTTTCAGGCAGTCTCGCTAGTCTCTCTTGCCCAATGTAGCTAGAATTTCCTTCACATGGGATAGTACAGAATACATTAGCAGGAGGGGTAGAAATATTTGGCTATCCATGAGTGTAAGACCATGATCTGGCAGGTTATTAATATCAGTCAGGATTTTATGTTCGCTGAAGTTTTTTTTCAGCAAACACATGACCCCTTGAACTGTATATGAGAACTTTCAAATGGTCTTCCTGGGAACAGAAGGAAGTTCTCGTCAAGGCCAGTTTGATTGGACTGATAGCAGAAGAAAGAAGCAGCAAGTTTCTCTTCGGAGCTTAAGTGTCATGCCCAGTTGAAGGAAAAGAGCAGTTTCAGTGATCATACAGCCTGGCCCCTGGAAGTGGGGAGCTGCCACCACGCCCTACTCCGGGTAGGATGTCAAAATATTGAGAGGACCAGCATACTGCAGCCCCTGTGACCTGGACAGAATCTATGCCAGGCCTAAATCCATTTTATTGATTGTTGCCTCAGTGCTTTTTATGATAATGAAGCATGCCACTGTCCAGGTTAAGACAAATTGATAGGATGTTAAGAACATTTGACAAGGTCAGAGAGTTAGGTTCTTTCACTATCTGTTTATGTGATCTTAGGAGTTCTAAGTCTGTTAGAACCTCAGTTTTCTCATCTGTAAAATGAAGATAGCACATTCCCTCTGGTAATGGTTTTTCTCAGTCTTTCTTTGCTCTTAATTAAACTTTATTTTGAGATCACTGTAGACTCATTTTTTTTTAGATGAGCACACTTTGGTTATTGGACTTGATCTGATCTTACATTGTTGGGGGAGGCTCGGTTGTTCTTCCTTTGTCTCAACAAAACTGTTTTTCTCTCCCTGTGCCCACAGGATTCCAGTGAAAGTAGCTCCTCTGCACCGGCCACACAGTTCATCATGCTGCCTCTTCCTGCATACTCAGTTGTGGACAATCCCACCTCCATCAAACTGGTCAGTGTGGGATTTGATGGAGATTAGGGCCCTGTAAGAATTCTCTTCTGTGTGGTTTTCTAGAAGTCTTAGAACCTTCAGACATTGGGACTGACAAAGTTCACAGAGATTATCTGGTCTAGGTATTCTTAACTGAGAGGGGTGGATCTGTGATGGGGCTTTACAGGATCCATGAACCCCCTCAAGTTACATAGAGACTTTTCTCCTTGAGAATATTTTCCTGGAATTGCTTTTATCAAATTTTCAGAAATGTACATTATTTAGAAAAATGATAGGCCACTGATCTAATTCAATTCTATTATTTTATAGATTAGGAAAATGGCCTAGAGAATTCTTTACATGAGATAGTTCATAAATACACTATAGGTTTATCTGTTTCTTTTTGCAGTACTGTTAATTTGATATCATGTATTTCTGTTATTCAGTATATAAACATTTTGAGTTCTATCCTCTTGATAAATTGACCCCTTCACTATGAAATGACTTCATCTCTGGCAATATTCTTTTCTATGAAACCTACTTCGTCTGATATCCAGCTTTCTTTTCATTATTGCTATTAGTAAGGTATATCTTTTTCTATCTTTTTACTTTTAACCTATTTATTGCTTTGTATTTAAAATACTATTTATGTAGGCAGCACATAGTTTGGATCTAAGAGTAAGACCTATCTAACAGTCTCTGCCTTTTAATTGTGGTATTTAGGCCTTTTATATTTAATGTAATTATTGATATGGTCAAATTTATATCTGTTGACTTAGTACTTATTTTGTTTGCCATGTTTTGTTATACTTTCTTTTGAATTGAACATTTTATGAATCTTTTATTTTCTTTATTGGCTTATTAGCTATTAACTTTGTTTTGCTTATTTTAGTGGGTTCTTTGATTTTAATATTACACATCTTTAACTTAATCTCAGTCTGTCTCCTAAAACCTCCCCTATGGATAAACAATGTATTCTTAGGTAAGAAGTTGTAGTATCTTAAAACAGGAACAACCACTGCAACCTGATTCATAGAGAAACTGCTTATTTCTTCTGAGCCTTTGTTCTCCTGGAAATTACTATTCTTGCATGGTCAATAAGTGTCAGCCAAGCTTTTCTAGAAAAGCTGAGGATTGAAACATCAGCCTTAAACACCAGCATTTTTTCTAAAGTCATTTCTATAAGCTAATATTTGGGAATATTTACAAATTCATGGTAAATTATGTTTAGAACTAACTTAACTTAAATTTTCATTCTGCTTTCTGGGGGTATTCAGAATGATTATTCTGTATGGGGCCACCATCTGAGAAAAACTAAGGGATGTTTTATATCCCATTAATTATAGTGTTTCACAAACCTGTAGAATCTCTTATAGTTTATTGACGTTTACACATTTATTACATTTTACATTTGCTCCTTAAGATAGATCCATGAAGTAGGAAGAGCAGATGATTTTATAGAGGAGGAAACCCAGGTCCCAAGAGCTAAGGTGACTTATTCCCAGGTCATTTACAACGTCAGTGCAAAGTTGGAACTCAAAGCTTGATCTTTTTCCTTGGTATCATACCACTTCACACTCATCCTTGACCTGCTTCTACTATCATAATCACCTTTTCCTTAGGTGTCCTGAAAGAGATAGGCTAGTGGCAGCTTGATGTTTCCTCAAGGGAGGTTTTTGCTTTTTTGGCCAGACTGAGAACACTGAAATTAATAGCTGAGTAAACATTCATAGGTGACAGAACAAATCTGACATGGAAATGTTTTTCTTGAAATATCAGTCCAGAAATGGATGATGGCTAATTTCTATTTGTAGCTGAAATGCAGTAATTCATTGTAGTATATTCTGTTCAAAGGAGAATCAGGTTCTGTTCAATGGGGAATGAGAGCCAGTGACTGAATATACTCATATGCAAATACAGTTGACCCTTGAGCAACAGGGGGCTAGAGGCACCAATGACCTGCACAGTTGAACATCTGTGTATAACTTAAAGAAGTCCACCCTTAACACACTTGGATTCCCAACCAGGGAATGAAAAGTAATTAAATTCTGTTGAATGCCAGAGGATCTGGTTTCTACTGGAATTCCCTCTCATTTCTCAGTGACTATAGTCTGTTTTTTAATCTCTGAACTCTAGGGTCTCAAATTTTTAATAAGAATAAAGATTAAGCTTATTTTTTGAAATATTCATAGCCATACGGTACAGCTGAGTGTATGGAAGGAATCTTGAACCAAAAATCAGATCTGATTTCTAAGTCTAGTCTAGCTCTGGTCTTGAATCACTACAGTTTGAGGCAAAGCATTTAACCACTCTAAACCTCAGTAGTAATAACACCTACATCATAATATTGCTGAGAGCATTAAATGAGATATTTTGTAAAGTATTCAGCACTATGTGGTACCCCACTCAATAAATAGCAACTCTTCTCATCATTTAAAAAATTGTAATTATGTATGGTGATGGATATTAACTAGACTTACTGTAATTTTGTAATATATACCAATATTAATCACACACCTGAAACTAATATAATGTTTTATGTCAATTGTATCTCAAAAATATCAGCTATTACTCTTTATTTTTCTGCTATTTAACTGTATAACCTTGGACAGCTATCTTTTCTCATTTGAACTAAGTCTCCATTTCTAAAAAGTGGACTGGTTATATCTTAGGACCTTTTTAACTTGACCTTTTATGATAACATGCATTGCCTGTTCTTCTGGGAGCTGGTATTCTCCTGGCATTCATGTGGTTATAATGGTCATCAGCACCTTAGAGAGGTTAGACTGTGGCATTGATTCTGATTCATTCTCTCCTTACAGACTACTACATATACCCGCCGGGGCCATGGGACATGCACTAGCCCAGGTTGCTCCTTTACATATGTCACCAGGCACAAGCCACCTAAGTGCCCTACCTGTGGTAACTTCCTAGGAGGGAAGTGGATCCCAAAGGTAAGGTCCATTGGCCATTGTCTGCTTTGGAAGCCTCACAAAGTACGTTTTCTATTCCCTTTAAGAACAGATAACTTTAAAAATTAATATTATTTTCTGACTATTCAAGTTAAATCAGTTTCATTGTAGACTGTTTAAAAAGGAAAGAATAAAATGTTATCTATAACCTTATGACATCCAAAGAAAAAGCCATTATTGACATTTTGGTGTTTTTTTCTGCGACTGTATAAGTTCTGTATCTTGTCTTTTTTTATTTAACATATCACACCATTAAATATTTTTCAAAAACATTCTCTTTAATTGCTTCATAATTACCCATGAATGACTATACTATGTTAATTTATTCATTTCCAGTTAGGGTGAAATTTTTAACAATCCATCCTCTACACTGACTGCTTAGTTATTCAGATGTATAGTTCACATCTTCTCACTCCTTAGCTCAAAGTTCTTTCAGTCTCCTATAGCTCCTATTAAAAGTGTAGGTCTTTAACCTAATATTCAGGGTCTTTCATAGTGTAACTCTGACTTCTCAATGTGTACCTCTGTCTCTCACCAAATAAATGATGCTCGCTCAATAAATGAACTTCAGATCTGTGTCCCTGTGAAGTTCAATTCAACACATGTTTTTATTACCTGTTTTATGCTTGGTACTGAGTATATAAATCACACATACTTGCCACATTCTTTGAGACTATAAATTATTTTGGGCCAAAAGGACTAGAATAGTCAGTGGGTGATTTTTATAGAGGAGATCATCTGGATGGATCAGTAGAATTTACATAGTTAGAAAAGGAAAGAGGCCATTGTTTTGTGATAGTAGTTTAGGCTAGGATTGTATTTGTTATGTGTTTAACTCAGCATTATCCAGATTTATTTTTGTGGAGAAAACATAGCAGTATACTTACTAAGTTTCTCTGGGCAATTTACACAAAACATCTTTGAGAAATAGTGGACTGGTGACTTTTGCCCTCTGGCTGAGTGTTGGAACTCAGGGTAGCACCAATTGCAGGAGACAGAATAGGATAATAATTTAGAACACAATTCTGGAGTCAGCTTCCTCAGTTCAAACCCCTGCTTTCCCAAGCTGTGTAATCTTGGGCAAGTCATTTTATGTCTCTGTTCTTGATTTAGATTTCATTTTATTTGTAAATGGAAGCTAACAATAGTACCTACTTCATTGGGGTAGTTAATGGGGTCAAGTGAGATTATCCATGTAAAATGGATTATACATTCCTGGCATACATTAAGTCCTTAGGGTTTACTACTGTCATTATTGGCAGCGGTATAATTATCGTCTCTCTTATTGCTAACATGATCACTTCAAAGGGGAGGAAGGACCTAGTGCTAAAGTATCTCAGGAGGTTTTGTCAAGTTTCTTATGCCCACCTCTGGTGTGCCTCTGAAGCCATTCAGTTTATTTTCACCCTAATTATTCTCCCCAAAATGTACTTCCTCAGCTACAGTAGGGAGATTGGATTGGATAGTAGATCTGCATAGTCAGAACCCTCTTTGGCCCTTCTTACTCATGCACAGCAGGTCTGTCTAATGGCCTTACTTCCTATGCTTTTGCATGGAAAAGTCTAACTGATCCTGTGGCCTTGATTCATTCAGTTTGTTTTTACTTTGGCTTTCTTTTCTTTTTCATATTATGTCTACCTGGCCCACCCCATTTGATTGAAATAACTTTTGAGCTATGTTTCTCTTTCTGAAATCAAACTTATGACATGAAAACAATTTTTTTTTCTTAGCAACTTGTCCCCTGTCTTGACTTGCTAAGTCAGGATTTTTTTCCCCCACTAAGGTTTTTTGTAAAACTTACAATGTAAAGAGTAGATACTATAATTTCTAAATCTCATAGGAACAGAATAAGTGAGTGTGAGGAGAAAAAGTATAACATTTTAGCATTAATGCATTTAGAATTTTAGAAATAAAAGTGACTTTTGTTAGCTAGTTCAACTTCAGGTTTCCAGCTGAGGAAAAATAGATTCAAGGGAAGTGACTCGTTAAGTCCACTAATTATGCCAATGCCTTTTCTACTAAAACACACTTTTCTGGTATTGCTATGCTGTTCAGCTGCAGAATCTTAAGATTTTTTTGAGTACTGATTTTCAAAACAAGTATAAATAATTTCTAAAAGCTCCAGATATGTTCATGCCAGTCAGGAAATGACTCACCTTTTCTTGTATTGTTCTAGAGTTCATACTGGCTAAAATTAGCCCAGGAAACATGCGGCACAGTTCCCAATGAGTTGAATGGAACAAAAGATGGTATATGAGGTTCTTTAGCTCAGGGCCTCACTCCTGTGGGCTCTCTGATAGCATTTATTGAGGTCTCTGAGTGGGCACTGGTAGTACTTGCCTTTCATTTTGAAAGAAAAGTGACATCTAAAAATGGTAGGCTGAGTTAAGGAAATGTGAGATCACCAGCTAGAGTTTTTGCTCTGATTGCTTAAATTATTCTGTCTTCCTACAAAGGATTTTTGTCTAAAATAGCCTACTTAAGTGGGCAGTGTTTCACTCAAAGATCTCATCTCCGGTTTAGTTTAACTTGTCTCCTGTTTTTCTGCTGACTTTTCCCTCTTTAGCAGTCAGTAAGCCCTGTGCAGTTTTCTTGGAGTTTTTCTGTATATTTACTCATCCTCATGAGCTCATGGGTGTTAGAATTTGAGAATGCTTTACTGGAGATTTCTTAAAAGTCATCTGTTCTGGTTCTTAACTGTAAGCAGCATGCTGCTCAGGGGGCTTTGGAAAGGGAAGGAGCTTTTGGTAGTCAGTGTCTGGGAGATAATACTGAAATTTAATGTCAGCCATAGGTGCTAATGCAAGGAATCTCCTGCACCATGAAGAACTTGGCCACCTGAAAAGCCGTCTTGTTGCTGTTGACAAATGCTGAGAGCCCAAACTTCTCCTATTTCATAATGGGAAAGTGAGGGTTCAGATGAAGCTTGTCTTGGGTCACTTAAGTAATTAGGAGTGAAGCTAAGCCTAGATAAAACCCGTTTTTATGTTTTATGTCTCCTAGTTTATAATGCCTTTCACTATACACACGAAAGGGAAAAAAAGCCTTTCTGAGACCTATCCTGGAGACAACCATTATTAAAAAGAAAAAATTTTAAGTATGCATGTGTATATAAATATATGTATGTGTGTATATATAAATAATTATATTTCCACAGCACTGCTGATTGGGTAAAAGCTAAGGCACCAAGCAATTTTTAAAAGTAGGTCTGTCTAAGATAGCAGTTGGTATTTTTAGTGAGTTTAAATATTTTGTAGGATAATTAATATGTATGAGTTAATTTGACCCAGTGAGAAGTTTGTAGCATATGTGTATGTCAGCCTTAAGACTCACCTGAAAGAATCTGGGCCAGATGAGTTTTCCCCAATGGAGATGGAAGCTTTGAGTCTATATTTGTGAGATTATAACCACATTGAGATTAACATTCTCATAAAGGGACCACCAAGATAAACAACTTAGGGCTTCTAGGCCCAGTGTGGCCTAGATGTAGACTAGGCCTTGAACAGTCCAAGGTCAGGGTAAAAAATGCCAGCATTTGTTTGCTGAAACCAAAAGAGGCATGTTAATAAGAAATTTGTTAGGAGGAGAACAGCTTTATCCTAACTCAGGCATTGAATACTGAAATGAAAGGGACCTGAAGTCAGAAGTCTTAGATTCAGACCAGTTTTATACTTGGGACCTTTTTTATCAGTTGCTAAAACATTATTAGGAGGATTAAATACTTATGGATGTGTTGTTAGCTATAAAATACCATATGCGTACAAGGTGTTTTTTGTTTGTTTTTCTTTAGGAAAAGCCAGCCAAAGTCAAAGTGGAATTGGCTTCTGGTGTCTCCTCCAAAGGCTCTGTGGTTAAAAGAAATCAGCCTGTCACCACTGAGCAAAATTCCTCCAAGGAAAATGCCTCCAAACTGACTCTGGAGAACTCAGAAGCTGTAAGCCAGCTCTTAAATGTAGCTCCTTCAAGAGAAGTGGGTGAGGAGAATGAGTGGGAAGAAGTGGTCATCTCAGATGCCCATGTTTTGGTCAAGGAATCTCCTGACAATCGCGGTACAGCAGTCACTAAGATGCCGGTAGTCAAGAGTGGTGTGCAGCCTGAGGTATCTCTAAGGACAACTGAGAATGACAGTCCTGGACTAGACATACCACCACCAGCCAAGGGGACCAGCACCACCAGTCTGCTCCCTGCTCCTAAAAAACCGACAGGGTAAAACAATGTGTTTCTATATTATAGGATTGCATTTAGAATAGCAGCTTGGGAAATGCCTCATGTTTTGTTACATGTCTTTACAGCATGTCTGAGAGGCAGCAGAGCCATTAATGGCTCCTAGTTTAGAGCTACATAAACCGAGGCCTAGAGACATGGGATGATTTACCTTTCCTCCTATACTCTGCTATCCGTGCCCTGCTATCAGATTCCTTATACAGCTCTTTCTGGCAGTCTCCCTAAAGCAGTTATCAGGGTCTTTCTGGTACAGGCTGTGGGCAATATTATAAACTAGTATTCAGTGCAGCACTAGATTTAGAAAGAGAAACCTTACTAAGACATTTTACAGAAAGATATTTTCCTGTCTTGGTAATCAGAGAATTCAGTTTTGGTTGTAATTATATCCCTGGCTTCCATTTGACCTTGGGCAGAGTCACTTCATACCTCTTGTCTTCTGAATAATCTCAAGTTGGGTATTGAAAAAATCCTCATCCTTGGCAGCTGACCATACAGACTGAAAAAGATTGTGTGCCTTGCAGATAGATAGGTGAAGGTCCGTAAGTGTGGGCCATCTTTCCCGCCTCTTTCCCTCTTTAAAGGTTTAACTGAGTTCTCTGTGTAGCCCCTTCCCAGAGGTAGTTGTGGGCTTGTAACTGAAGACCCTTATTTGTTTATATTAGTGGTTCTCAATGAGGAACAGTTTTGCCCCTGGGAGACACTATGGCAATGTATAGAGACTTTTTTGGTTGTTACAACTGGGTTAGCAGAGGCGGTACTACTGGCATCTACTGGGTGGAGGCCAAGGATGCTGCTAAATATCCTACAATGAAAAATTATTCAGCCCAAAACGTTAATACTGCCAGGTTCAGAAATTTTGGTTTATGTTGTTATAATACAAAATTTTTTATTGTTGAATAGGAAATATATTAACATAGTTAAAACTCAAAAGATAGAAGGAATATACCCTGAAGAGATCTACCTTCTGTTTCATCCTTCAGTCATTCTTTTTCATTTCCCAGAGACAGTCAATAGTCCCACCTTCCTGTGTTTCTACAGATAATTTCAAGCATATACACATACATAGGTGTGTATGGCTCATTTTAGAGCTACAGAAACCGAGGCCTAGAGACAGGGCATGATTTACCGTTCATATATATGTGTATGTATATGTATATATTTTATCCTCCCTTTTTCTCCTACATCCTGCATTTTTTTTTTTTAACAATATACTCTGAGATGTTTCTGCATCCTTAGAGAGTAAAGCTCTGCACTGTAGACCTTTTATTTTGGGCACGTGAACCACTTTCGCACATGTGTATTGAGGCCTTTGATGGTGCAGGCTCTGTGCTCAGCATGGGAGCTACAAAGATGAAAAAACACATTGTTCTCCTAGGTCTAAGCCACCTTCATGTGGGAAACTAATACACTTAAGATATTTGCTCTAATTAGAGTCAGATTAGTTGTTATAACTACAGCCATTATTCTGTACTGTAGGCACTGTTTTGCACTTTTTTTCCCACAATGACGCCATGAAGTATATGTAATTTACTATCCCATTTTACATATTAGGAACTTGAGGTTAACAAAAGAGAGAAATTAATTGCCCAGGGCCACACAGCAACTTTAAGGTTTCATTTGAACCCCATCTCTCTAAAGCCTCACAGTTTAACCACTTCAATATCCCTCTAGTAAAGTTGCTATTTTAGAAATTGCTTTTTGTTTTTTTTCCCTCTTCATCCTGAATTTCTAGGAGATTTCCCATTCTGTTTTTTTTGTTTGTTTGTTTTTCAGAATTGACATGCTCAACCCTGGGCCCAGGGCCACAGAGCTTAAAGGCAGAGCACGGGGCAAACCTTCATTACTGGCTGCAGCAAGACCTATGAGAGCAATTCTTCCGGCCCCAGCTAATGTGGGCCGAGGCAGCACCATGGGACTGCCCAGGACCAGGCAGGCCTTTTCCTTGAGTGGTAAGGACTGGGACAGACCTGGGAGAAGGGGCTTTCTAATGGGAAGGGGTCAGGAGTTGGGACTTGAGAATGTAAACGAGAGACTTAGGGAGACTGAATGTATTCTTAAGTTAACATTTGATTCCTGGTTGTCTCAGATAAGACTCCCTCTGTGAGAACTTGTGGCCTGAAGCCAAGCACTCTGAAGCAGCTGGGCCAGCCCATCCAACAGCCATCTAACACTGGTGAGGTCAAGGTAAGACCCGTTCCTTTACCAGAGTGGGAGCTGTTGTGGTTGGTGGGATGCTTGGCTGCTCTAAGAGTAGAGCTTTCACTTAGGGTCCCAAAGCCACAGGCAAAAAGCAGACCCTCATTCTTACTCAGCGGGCCTCTGGGAGGCGGTTTAGAATAAATAAGTTATCTGTTTTTTAATTCATTTTTTTTTTTTGTTTTAAAATGAATGCATATTTTTAAACTTTTTATTTAGAAATAATTTAAAACTTAAAAACTGTTCAGGTAAAAATTGGCAAAAAAAAAAGAGCACCCATGTACTTGATACCCAGTGTCACCTGTTGTTAACATACTAATCCATTTTGCTTTATATTGTGCTCATGTGTGTCTGCCCCATGTATGTGTATGTGAATATGTATAAAATATGCAGAATTTAAGGGTAAGCTACATGGTCTTTTACTCCTTATGGTTCGGTGTGTATTTCCTAAGAATAGGAATATTCTGTTACCTGAAGCATTGATACAGTGCTTTATAGTTTGTATTCCAGTTTTGTCAGTTGTACTAATTATGTCCTTTATACTTTTTTCCATTTCAGTACAGGGTCCAGTCTAAGATTAGATAGTGCATTTAGTTGTCATGTTTCTTTAGCCTCCTTTAAAGAAATGAATGTATGGTTGCTGTAGAAAATATAGAAAATTCAGATAAGGCAGAAAGAAAATAGTCCCTTGTGATTCTGATGCCACCCAGAACTAACTATTAACAACCTGGTGTATGCTTATTTAGCCTTCAGATCCTTTCCTGCATTTGTGTGTATTTATTTTTTAATGAAAAATTTTAAACCAAAAAACATGGCTTTTGCTCCATGTACTGGTTTGTAACCTGTACAGTTTATGATATAGCTATTAAAGATTTACCAGGTAGCAAAATTCCATGTATTCAGCACATTTATTCCTAGATTTTTTTTTTTTTTTGCACCATATGTGGCTAGAATCGTTATGATCAAAATTTCCTAATATCAGCATTTTCTTTTTTTTTTTTTCTTTTCTTTTTTCTTTTTCTTTTTTTTTAACACCTACAGCACCTGGTCTTCCTAGGTGGTCTCCCATCCAAGTACTTACCAGGCCCAACCCTGCTTATTAGCTTCTGAGATCAGACAGGATCAGGTTTGTTCAGGGTGGCATGGCCATAGCTAAAATCAGCATTTTCCCCAGACCATTTTTTTTTCTATGACCCTCAATAGGAAACACTTTTTTACATCACAGCCCAGTAAATGTATACATACACGTTAAAAGTTTAATGAAGCTATGCCCTTCTTATCTGCAGCCACTATGGTATTTTCCAATTCTTTTTCAAAGTGCTAGTCTCAGCCCATTAAATTAATTTTACAGCCCCTCAGTGTATTGTGGCTTGTAGTTTGAAAAGCCTATCATGGACCAAATGGGAACAGGAAAATCGGTCTTCCATCTCCCTTGCCATGTGCACTGTGTCAGGTAACTTCCTTTATTTGTTAGTTCTAAATTGGCTACAGGAGTTATCAATTGGTTTTTACTTTGAAGGCTGATCTCTTTGTCAGCAATTGAGTGCATGTGTGATCTTGGGATACAGAAGGATGGTAATGTAGTCTGCTTCAACTGCTTTGTAGATTTCCAGCCCTTAGATTCTCTTCACTTGTGTAAACTCTCTGTAAATAGTTCCCTTTTGTTTTGACAAATTGTCATGTCTTAAAATAAGCTCTTTTGCCAGTAGTAAGCCTGTTAAGTATGTGAAGTCTTATATTCTGAAAATCAACTTAAATTCAGTATTATGAAATCCTTGTAATTTAGAATGCTTTTTTTAATCTTTCTTTTTTAATTATATAAATAATCTCTACATTCCACATAGAACATTTGAAATTTGATAGATAGTGGTAAAAGGGGAAACAACCATGATCTCCTCACGCTGGGTATTTTAGTGACCGATCTGTCAGGCTTTTTTCTATGCCAGTATTATTAACCACATATTTGTATGTATAGCTATTATATGCTTTTCTCACTTGATAGGTAGTTTCAAATCTGATTCATAGTGTTTCTGAGATGCACAGAAGAGTGTGGCAACCCATGAACTTGAAGGGGACACTCAGTCTTTGGTGGGCTGCTTACTGCTAGCTAGCATGTGGGGGCTCATGTGGAGCATAGCTCCACAAATTCCCTGAGAAACTATTTCAGGACACAGGACCTCAAGGGTTTGAGGTTCAAAAGCACTAAATAATTTGTTCTGATCCACAGCTACCAAATGGCTCAGCCAACAGGACATCTCAGTTGAAAGTCGTAGAGGTCAAGCCTGATATGTTCCCTCCATATAAGTACAGCTGCACCGTCACACTGGTGAGTGCAGCGAGGTGATGGGTGAACACGGAGGTGGTGTGATTTTGTGGTCGAGGACAAGTAGGAGTCTAAGGTGGCAGGGGAGTGGTATTTAGAAATGAGAGTAGGGTTGGGGTAGATCACTGATTCTGAAGATCTCATCACTAAAACAAATGGTAGCTACGGGGTGAATCGGCTTGGTTTGTTGTTTTTTTCTAGGTAAGATTTATAAAGCTGAGATCAGGCTATTGCTACTGAAAGTAATTGGAGATAAGAATCCAGTGTGGCTCTAGCATTCAACAGTGTGGACATTTTAGCCTCTGAAGTGTACTCCATGGACAAATTTGGGAAATGTTGTGTATATCCTCCCTAAATCAGAGTTACATTCAATACTAGTATTTTAAAGGGTTTGAGAAGTGCTCTAGTAAAGCAAACTATCTTGTTTAGTCACCAAGGTTTTCTCTCTGTCTCCCTTTTATTTTTAATAGGATACGTATTAACATCCCAGTAAACAAATATATGACTCTGGGGTTATCCTTTTGAAGGGTAAGCGGCATGGAACAGTGGAATAAACACTTGATGTCAGAAGACCTAGTCCAAAAGTGGCTTATCTGCTAGCATGCCATGTGACCTTAAGCAAGGTCTTTCCTTCTCTGGTCCTCAGTTGTCGTCATCTGTAAAATGCTGCATTGGTTTAGATATATGTTGGAGCTTCTCTTGCTCTTAACATTCTCTAATTTCGTTGATCCTTAAGCTGTCAACCAGCCAGATGCCTTTTGATGAGTTCTCTGGCTGAGTTGAGTAAGATGTATTCATTTTGAGAGAGCAGCTAGATTTTTTGAAATTCTTACCTGATAAAGGTAGCAGGTGAAGAAAAAGTCATTCATTCAAAAAAAAGTATTATTGAGCACCTCCTCTGTGCCAGGCCCTGTGCTAGGGATTCAGTAGTGAACAAGACAGCACAATATGTTGGGTTAGTACCTAGGCTGGCCTGATCCTTAAGAACGTGTCTCTTATCCTGAAATCTACTCAGGTTTCTTTTTCCAAAGACCTAGTTACTACCTTCTGCATGCCATGCATACCCTCATCACCTCCTCCCTTTGGCTACAGGAGGCCAGCAGGTAGAAACTGCTCAGGATCTTTTCTTTGACTGATTTACACAGCAGCTTGTCATAGGAGACTAGATTCCAGAGCTATGCGCTTAGATAGTTCAGAAGTTACAATTTATCTTTAGGCAGGGCTTGAAATTTTTGGTTCACCAGTCTCTATTACTCTTTATTAGAACTGGCCTGCTTCACTCAGCCAATTGCCTAGACCCAGAAGGCATTTGAATTTCTGACCTTTGACAGTCAACTCACTTGTTTCACAGCTGGGGAAGGACTCGCCAAAATTATATGGGCTGCATTAAGATTGAAAGGAGATTACTGCAGAAAAAGATCTTGCTTCAAAGCTCTTTGGAAATTAGTCTAAAATCTGGTTTTGTGGTTGCCAGTTCTCTGATTTACTGACAGCTGGTCATCCTGGCTCTTGGCTCTGCCCAGGTGTAATTCAACTTTTGAAGAATTGAACGTTGGTCTTACTTTTTTAGGACTTGGGGCTGGCTACATCCAGAGGCCGGGGAAAGTGCAAGAATCCCTCTTGTAGCTATGTCTACACCAACCGGCATAAACCGCGGATTTGTCCCAGCTGTGGTTTTAACCTTGCCAAAGACCGGACTGAGAAAACCACCAAGGCTCTCGTGAGTTCCTTCCCCAAACACGTCCCTTGGTGTTGGGTTGGGCTCTGTTAGCGGAATAAAAGGATTTTTTATTCATGACAGTAGTTAGAGCACCAGAACTGGAACCAGGTTATAGGTTCTGAACCTGGCCAAGTGCCTTTTCTCTGGGCCTTCTTGTCCTCAGTGCCAAGGTGAGAGGTTGACCAGGTACCTTGATCTCTGAGAACCTTCTGGCCAAGTGAACCAAGAGGTCATTCACCAAAGAGAATGGTAATAAAGGGTTTAAATAGGATTCAGAAGAATGGCAGGATGTAAGGTTGATAGAGTTTTTTTAGCTCTGTGGCCTGATAGAGGACCTATAAGTAGTGTTTGGTAAATCAGTAGAAAATGGCAGATCCCAAGCCTTTATACAGTAGTAGATCACCACTTCTCCCATCCTTTGCAGAGCTTTTGGCCAATCACGAAGCTTCACTTCTAGCAGGCTTGGCAAACCTACTCTGAAGTTGGAACAAAACACATTCTGCTTGGCTCCTTAGGGCTCGCTTTTTATTATTAGAATGAGGAAAATTGGGCTTTTTCAGAGGTTCTCTGAATTTTCACATGTGAGTTTTTAAAGTGACTATAAAGTGACAGCATCTGAGGAAATAACTAGGATGAAAATAATCAGAGAAATGTCAACTGATCTGCCTTGGAGGGAAATAGATTGGCACACACCAGACCTCAGATGGACCTTGCAAACGGGCAGGATTTGGGTGGAAGAGGAAGGCATGCTGTACTCAAGGACAAGTGTGAGCCAAAGGGAAGAGGCAGGGAGTTGCTGGGTGTTTCACTTGGTGAGCAGAGAGGGCACATGTGGTGGAGTGTAGAAAATAGGCTTGAAAGACGCAGCAGGTCCACATCATGGAAGGTCTTTAAATGTTGGACTGGGTCCCACTGACTGTACTTTAGCTAAGGAGAGGCCCAGAAGACTACATGAGGAGAGAGGTTTGTGGGGGCTTAGGAGTGGACAGGACTGAGAGGTGGACAGAACTGCTTCAGGCTTCAAGGTTTCTTTGCATGTTGGGAGAGGCCTTTCTGGCAGATGAATCTTGTCCCCTGGTCTCCAGGTCTGTTTCTGTGCTCGAGGTGGTGCTCTGAGGTTATCTTTGTGAGACAGGAAAGTGAGACTGAAAAATGTGGGCAGTGATGGTTTATTGGGAAAACATTGGAGAGACCTGGCTGGGACAACCCTGAGCTGGAAGTTTTCTGTCTCCTAAGTTTTTGTTTCCCTGTCAGTAAGACAGGGTGTGAAGTGGGTTAAATCTAGGCATTTTATTTTCAGGGCCATGCGCTCTAGAGAGACTCAAAATTGAGCTTCCAGGAATCTGTAAACTCTAGAAATTGCATATAAATGGGTCTGTAGCTTCCATCACATTCTGTTAGTTCCATCTGATGCCCTCTGCTGGCAGTGAGCTTTCTTCCTGGATTCTCCACGTGTTTAATTGCTTCTCTTCACCAGCAAGGCCACAACCTTTCTTGACTCCCTCTTTTAGCTCTCTATGTGAATATAATCTCTTTCAGGGCAAATATGTCTGTTCTGTACTTTCTAATCCTGGAGCTTACATACACAACCCAATAATGTGTTGATCAGTAATTATGGATGAAATTGTGTTGGGTAGATAGGTACTCTGAACATACCTTTCACTTTCTGTAGCTGTTAGTATGGTTTGCAACAGCGAAATGGGTGTTGGTCTCTTGATCTTGGATGATGAGGTGACTTCAGTTTCTCGGCCAGGTGGGAATTGTCTAGGGACCTGTTGCCAATTGATTTCAAATTTCACTTTTACTTATATTCTTCTGTCTTTGGCTAACTGGTGGCTGCCTACCCCCAAGACTCCCATCTTCAGATATTTCCTCACTTTCCAATCTCCTGAATTTTAGGAAAACTAAATTTCATTATTTTCCACAGTAAAACACAGGTCGGAAACCCAGGGATCTTTGTGTGTATTACTCTTTGAAGCCCCCTGGTGGCCATACATTTCCTTTGTTGTTTGTCTTCAGTGGCTGTAAGACATCTGAACTGGATGTAAAACATCTCTGAACTGGAATAGTCTTCATTCCTTCCCATCTTTAAACTGTGGCCAAAGGGTATATTCTTGCCAACTGATCTTCCAGCCTGTGGTTCAAGATGGTCATGATAGGGAACGTGCAGCCTCACCAGGGCAACTCAGTTCTAGTGTCAGTCAGCCCTTCATTCTTTCTTTCTTTCAGCAAGCATATATTGAATGACTACTATGGGTCAGGCTTTTGGAGATATAAGGGTGAGTGGGACATGACCCCTTTCCATGAGGAGCTTGAAATATAGTGTTAGAGAAAGATAAGTAACGAAAATATTATAGACAGTGAAACGAGTTGTCATAGGTATGCAGAGTTGATAGAAAGTTCCTTCTTATTATTAAACACATAACTTCTGCAAAGCAACCTATAATATGTCCAGAAAATATGAATTAGCATCTTCTTGTGTACCCTGGCCTCATGCTGGAATTGGGACTCATTAAATAAGCAGAGACCCTATACTCACTGACGAGGCATGACAATCATTTACCAACTGTGAGACAGTGAATTCTGCAGTAAAGGAATGGACTCTGGGAGCATGAAGGAGGGAGTAATTCAGGCTGCATTTGCATAAGGGGTCAAGGAGGAACCTCCGTTGAAAAGAGTCCTACCTGAAAAGGACCTTTTTTTAAAGAGCATTTCAGAACCTTGTTCCTGGAAGCCTCTGACTAGTGTATAAAGCCTCTGACTGCATCTTATACCTAGATGCAAAAAGCATTGAAGATAAATACTTTAAGCAGTACATATATTTATTTTTCAAAAATACCATTCATAGAATTTTCATTGCATCCTAGGCACTGTGCTAAGTGCTTTACTTATAATATGTGGTTTACTCTGTACTGGTATTTTGATCCTCCAGTTCATAGGTGAGGAAATTCGAGGCTTAGAAAGATGAAGTAAATTGCCTTGGGTCACACATTATACAGTTGTTAAGTGGCATGTCCAGACCTAAAACCCAGGTCTGTTATCCTCCTAACCCCATTCCTGATTAATGGGAGCTGATACTTGAGCCAGGGAGAGGCCTTGGTAGAGTTAATAGAGAAACTGAGCACCAGAGGGAGAAAGCATCTTCCATGAGTCACTGAACGAGTTATTAGCTGAGCTGGTTGGGAACCTGGCTTTCCCACTAGTCAGTCATGGGCCCATCTTTTCGCCACTCACAGCCTCTTGGTCCTGGGTGCTTGTTGATGGAGCTATTCTCTTTCCAGGAGGCGAGCTCACCACTCCCAGAAGTTCTGAGTGCCACACAGCCCCTGAGCACAGCCCAGAGGGAGATTCAGCGCCAGTCCACGCTGCAGCTGCTGCGCAAAGTTTTGCAGATTCCTGAGAATGAGTCTGAGCTGGCTGAGGTCTTTGCACTGATTCACGAACTCAACAGCTCTCGACTCATCCTGTCCAACGTGAGTGAGGAGACAGTCACCATCGAGCAGACCTCTTGGTCGACTTATTATGAGTCTCCATCCACGCAGTGCCTTCTCTGTAGCAGCCCATTATTCAAAGGGGGACAAAAGTAAGCAGCCCTTTCAGATTTACCCTTTCCATAGCTGCCTTCTCTCACTTGGCCCCAGATGTAACCTTTGAAGATGTTGTTCTCTGCTTTTCTTAGGTTTCTTTTACTTTTTCTATTGCCAATTAATAATAAAAATTAGTAATATACATTATTTCCATTGGAAGTGCCTGAAAGTTTTTGTTACCAATTTAGGATTTAGGTTATATCTGGACTTCTCAGCATAATGTTTGGCTTTGGAAGTTCAGTAGGATTGGTTAATTTGGGCAGAAAATTGAGTTATATTAATTTTGGGGGTGATTCTACAGACCAGATTTCAACAAGTTGGAGTACCCACTTAGGAAACGCTGGAACATGAGCTCCAGCACCTTCATTTTCCTGCTGCAGTAAAGTCTTGAGAATTTTTGCTATTCATCACTAAACTCTGGATGTTAATTAAGTATTAAGATGTTGATATCCCTTCTGTTTTTGTTTGTGATGCTTTGGTTACTAGTTCCCTGGCCGGGCCCCAGGAATGCTGGCTCCTGACAGCTAGCCGGCTTCAGGTAGTGACTGCCCAGGTGAAGATGTGTCTCAATCCTCATTGTCTGGCCCTGCATAGCTTCATGGACATCTACACAGGTGAGTGCCCGCCTTTCTTCCCTCAGATGTCCCCAAAGCAGGCTTGATTGAGAACAGCCTACAGGCTTGATTGAGAACAGCCTACATGGGTCAGACCTCTGGTCTTTTTTGAGTACTGGGACCTTCCGTCGGATGGGGCTTCTGAAGAAGAGGGGATTTCTCAGTCTCAAAAGATTACATTTACCTCATGAGTGTAAAAGCCAGGACTCTATTATCCAGTACTTTTAAAAGTACTTTTAAAATAACAGATTTTCATTGTGGACGAACTAGAAAATACTGACAAAAGAGGAAACTAAACATCAGTGGAAATCTTGCCAAGAGAGAACACTTAACATTATGCTCTCTGATCTTCCAGATGTGGCATTCGTCTGTACAGAATATAAGAATGTATGGAAGGATTTATAGGTTTATAGCTTTTCTTTCAACAGAAATGCAATTGTGCTGGATGTTATTTTGGAATGTGCTTTTTTTAACTTAGCAGAAAACCATGAGCATGTTCCTGTGCCAGCAAGTGGAGAAATACATGGCCATTTTAAAGAAATATGTGGTACTCCATTTTAGAGACCTCTTTGTAATTAAATTTTTTTCTGTACAGCCTTAATTATTTTCTTTGGGCAAATTCTCAAACGTGAAATTGCTGTATATTCACCTGTGTCCCCTCTACTCATTCAGGAACATCAAAAATTTATTGGATATTAACCATGTGCCAACCATTCTGAGATTTTGAATCTTGAATTATATATGTACAATTGAGTGCTGAAGATTAAAGAGTATTTGTTACTTATTCTCTTTGTCTTCAGAATATTATGGTTCCTTATTTTGAATCTATATTTTTAATGTCTTATGTTGCCAGATTGAGTTTATACTATTTTATATTTCTGCCAACAGTTAATGAGAATGCCATTTCCCTGCAGTCTGTCTAGGCCAGTAGTACCTTTGGATTATATATAGATACAATTTTTAACTTTAAAATTTACTTTGTTTAGTTTGTACAGTTCTGACTTCTGACAAATGCATTGAGTTATGTAACTGCCACCACAATTAATTTACAGAACAATTCCATTACCCCTAAAACATTTCTCTTGCACTGTTCCTTTGTAATCAAATGTACCTCTCACCCTTAACCTCTAGCAGCAATCTTTTGGTAATGCTCTATTTCTATATTTTTTTCTAGAATACCATGTAAATCCAAATATAGTATGTAGCATTTTGAGTCTAGCTTCTTTCACTAAACCTAATGCCTTACAAATTTATCCACATTATTTTATGTATCAATAATTTGTTTCTTTTGTTGTTGAGTAGTTTTGCATTGGGCGGACTGCCACAATTTATCTGTTCACTTGCTGAAGTTGAATGATGTTTGGGTTGTTAACCAGTTTTTAGCAGTTATGAATAGAGCAGCTATAAACATTCATGTGCAGGCTTTTGTGAACATAAATTTTGATTTCTTTTTAGTAAATACCTAAGAGTCAGATTATTACTGTGCCATATGCTAAGTACATGTTTAATTTTATTAAGAACTTGCCAGACCATTTACGTAAGTATCTATCAGTCATTTTGCATTCCTCCAACAATGGCTGAGAGTTATGTTTGTTCCAGTTGTCTGTCAGCACTCAGTATTGTCCCTTTCTCTGTTTTTGTTTTTTAGCCATTCTAATTCTTATGTGTAGTGGTATGTCATTGTGGTTTTGATTTGTTTTTCCTCAGTGACTAATGTTGAGCCTCTTTTCTTGGCCATCTGTATGTCTTTGGTGAAGTGTTCTATCTTTAGCCCTTTGAATTGGGTTGTTCTCTTTCTGTTAAATTTTGAGAGTTCTTTATACATTCTGGATACAAATCCTTTGTCATATAAATGATTTGCAGGTATTTTCTTAGAGTATGTGGCTTGTCTTTTCAGTCTCTCAACAGAATCTTTAACAGAGCAAAAGTTCTAAATTACGATAAAGACCAATTTATCATTGTTTTCTTTTAGGGATTATGCTTTTGATTTTGTATCCAAGATCTCTTTATCTGGGATAAGATTATACATATTTTCCTATGTATTCTTCTAAAAATTTTATAATTTTATGGTTTACATTTAGGTCTGTGAACCATTCAGAATTAATTTTTGTATAAAGGATGAGGCCCATCCTTTTTTGCCTATGGATGTCCAGTTGTTATACCACCATTTGTTGAAAAGTAATCCTTTGTCCAGTGAATTGTCTTAGTTCCTTTGTTGAATTCAATTCATCATACACGTATGATTAATATTTCCTCATTCTTTTCTGTTCTATAGGTTTATATTGTTTATTCTTTTGCCAGTACCACACTATCTTGATTACTATAGCTTTATAGCAAGTCTTATAATTAGGTAGCATGAGTCTTCCAACCTTGTACTTGCCTGAATTGTTTCAGCTATTTTAGTTCCTTCTTGTTTCTACATAAATTTTAGAATCAATTCTTCAGTGTCTACTGAATCCTGCTACTGAATTTATCAATTAATTTGGAGAAGTTTGACATGCTTAGAAATATTCAATTGTTTCACCTGTGAATATAGTCTGTCTGTTTATTAGGTTTTCTTATTTTTTCATCAGTGTTTTGTCGTTTTCAGCATGTGTCCTGCACATATTTTGTTAGATTTATACCTAAGTTTTTCATTTTGTTTAGTGCTGAATGACATGTTTAAACTTCTAGCTGTTCAATGCTAATATAGAAATATGGTTGGGTTTTCTTTATTGACTTTGTGTCCAGTGACCTTGCTAAATTCACTTAATAGTTTAAGGAACTTTTTGTAGATTAAGCTTTAAAGGTTATCAGTTTGACAGGTAGAAACTGGTATATCACTTCTTAATTTGTTGTATTTCTTTGATTACTAGGGAAATTATTTCTTTTTTGTGTTTTTTTTCCCTCCTTCATGAATTTCTTTTTGAGTATTTCCATTCTTATTTTGGGGTCATTTTGTTGACAGATATTTCCCAGTCTGTCACCTTTTTTTTTTTTTTGGACAAAGATTTTTTTGTTTCATTTTCATTTCTATGTAATCCTTGCTTTGATCTCTTTTTTCGGCTTCAGGATGCCTTAGGTATTATGCTCAGAAAGGTCTTTCCTAGTCTGATATCCCCTTCTTTAATGGGAACACATATTCCAAAATATACTTTTGTGCAAATTTGTACATTATGAGTTGTGCAAATGTAAAATCACCCTCTTTTATTTGTCTTAAACAGACTGCACTTAAATTTCTCAGAGTCATTTATCCCAGAATTTGGCGTAGGGGTGATTTTAATAGCCTTTGTCACATCCCCTACACATCCCTGGACTAAAAGATTCTCCTGGTCTTTCCCCATGGTGCACCTGTGAGAGGTAGAGGGAAAGTGACTTCTTTGGTCATAAGGACAGAGCTGGGTGGTAGGGAGATGTTTCTTTGTGTGTATGTGTCTTCAAGAAATTTTTTACCATTTATTTTATTACTTGCCTTTTTCATTTAATAATGTATTATGGGTAACTTCATCTCAGGTTTGCCTTATTCTTTGTAATGATGCATACCTTGCTATTTTTTTAATGTACTATAATTTATTTAACTATTTCCCTGTTGGGCATTTAGTTTGTTCTCAGTTTTTTGCCATTGTGGATGATGTTACAGTGAATTTTCCTGTTGCCTCTTCTTAACCTACAGGTCTCTTTAATGTGGGGAACAAGCTACTAGTGAGCCTGGACTTGCTTTTTGCAATCCGAAACCAGATTAAGCTGGGAGAGGACCCCAGAGTGTCCATCAGCAGTGTTCTAAAGTCAGTGCAGGAGCAGACAGGTAAAGATTGGTTCCCTCCCTTTCCCAAGGTTAGTCTTAAGGTCCCTGGGAATTTCAGTGATGGGCTTTGGTCAAAAGGGCCATCTTGGGGGAGTGTCTGATATTTTGAAAAGTAGACATTCTTGGCTTCCTCTTGAATTTTACAAATGTCAAACTAACTTTGGAAAGCATGAGTCCGTCCATGCATCCAGGGCCCCTCAGCATGCGATTAAACTGATTTTTAGGAGCTTATCCTTTGATCACAGGTAGACTTGGCCTCATTATATGTTAATCAGACTCATTTTAAATACACAGCTTCTGGAAGTCTGCTACCAGACCCAGGGTTCATGCTGAGATCTGAGAGTGGGGATCATCTCCTTACTATTAGAAATTATTGTTCCCCATTCTCTCCTTATTTCTATTTGTTGTTTTCCCATTGCATTTCTATAGACTAGTCCCCAAGCCCCTCTCCTGCTACAAGGTCAGATGGAGTAGAGCAAATGTTCTAGAGTCAGACAGGCCTGTGTTTGAGTCTTGGTTCTGCCACTTAGTGACAATGTGATTTTGAGCTAAGTTATTCTCTATGTCTCAGTTTTTCCAGTTATAAAATGAGGATAATAATAGCTCCTCGTTTATAAATATGGGAGAGTTAAATGAGATAAGATATTTGAAGCACTCAGCACAGCATCCAGTGCCTAGTAGATACTTAGTACAGGCAGCTATGACTCCAGTGGAATTGCTTACTGAGTTGCCACTTGGGCACTTGAAGACCAAGGTGCTTGACCCTCAGGGTGGCTAGTACTTAGGGGAGAAGCCATCTTGCAGAATTTGTATTCTTGCTGGCTTGTCCCCAGTGGCCTCAGGGTTTTCTTCTTTGACCTACTCATAACTCTTGCTCTTCTTCCAGAGAAGACACTGACCTCAGAGGAGCTGAGCCAGGTGCAGGAACTGCTGTGCAATGGCTATTGGGCTTTTGAGTGCCTCACTGTTCGAGACTATAATGACATGATCTGTGGCATCTGTGGCGTGGCTCCCAAAGTGGAAATGGCCCAGAGGAGTGAAGAAAATGTGCTGGCACTGAAGAGTGTGGAGGTAGGTGCCTCTCAGATACCATGGGTGACCTTTAGAAATGTTCTCATACTTTGGCAGCCACCTGCCTGCATGATGTCCCCAGGGGCAGATGGCTCCAGTCCTGTCCTATGTGTGGAGAGTGGCTTTTTCCTGCCACTGCCCAGGTTTTCATCTAAAGAAGGCCAGATGGAAATAAAGACATTTATTATTCATTCAACATATTTATTAAACAAAATAAGTGCATTTTTTAAACACTTGGGAAATGGCAGTTAAAAAAACCCACACGTTTCTGTGCTCATGAACCTCACATTCTGGTTCGGGGAGACAGACAGTAAACAAACATTAACAATTATGTATAGTATATTAATATTCACATGTACATAGTGTATTAACTAAAGGGAACATAGTAACAAAGCAGGGTGAGGAGAAGAGAGCAGTGTAGCGGAAAAGGGGATTCCTATTTTATAGAGGGCAGTTGGGGATGCATGCCTCTCTGATAGGGGCATTTAAATACAAATTGAAGGCCATGTAGCTCTGGGGAGGAACCTTTCAGGCAGAGGGAGCAGCAAGAACAGGGTCTAAAGTGGGTTTGCTGAGCATTGTTGAGAAAGAGCAAGGAGACCAATGTGGCTGGAATGTATGAACAATGGAGAGAGTGGTAGGATAGGTGAGATTTGAGAGGCTGCAGGAGGCTAGTCTCTACATGGGGTTGCCTGGGCCATTTTAAGAACATAAACCGAGTGAAATGGAGCGTCTCTGAAGGGTTTTAAGGACCTGATCTGACTTAGGTTCTTAACTAGAAAATGTTCACAAAAAGGTAACACTAGACTCAGATGGCTTAAATACATTAATTCTAACAAATACGTGAGAAATATGATTCCAGTCATAGAAGAAAGCAAAGGCAGGTATATTTATCCAACTCATTGTATAAGGCCATATAACCTTAAAACCAGATATTTAATATGAGAGAAAAAATTGGGGCTGATTTTACTCATGAATATAGATGCCAAAATCTTTAATAAGATAATAGCATATCAACTCTAACAGTGAGTAATTTTTCGCGACAGTTTATCTCAGGGAAGCAAGATTGTTTCAACATGAGAAAATAAACTTATCCAGTTCACTACTTAACAGATTAACAGAGAAAACCCATATGATTATTTCATTAGATTTGAAAAAAACTTTTAATATTATTCAATACCTATTTACGATAAAACTCTTAGCAAACTAGGGATAATAGGGAATCTTCCTTAACCTGACAGAAGAGTTCAAAAAAGCGCATAGGTTGATTAACTCCTAGTCATGCTGAGAGGTCTGGTCTGCATGCCCAGGTGTGGAGTGCCCACGTGTGAGCTCTCCATCTCTGAACTCTACTCCGCTGTGACCAAAGAGGACTGAACAGAAAGTGTCTTTAGGCACCGGACCCGCAGCTCACCCGTTCACCACTAGGGGAAGTGCTGTACTTCTGGAGAAAAGCTTTGGTGTATTTTAACATGGCCCCTAAGCATATTAGGGATTTAATGTATATTCTTTTTCTTATCAAAAAAAAAAGAAGTACATATATTGATTTAATACTTCTATTTGAATAATAGTGGTATGTAACAAGACATACACAAATAAGCATAATGCTTCCTGGAGCTTTCTAAGTATTCTTTATAGATAAAATGAACTATAAAAAAGTTTTTGCTTTTGTACATTACCTCACCAAGAGACTTCCAGAGTCATTTGTATCTGCTTGCTTAATGGTGATATTAATAGTAATGCAGCTACAATTTATTGAGTGTTTTATTGTACATGCCCATTCTTACTCTGTGCTCAGTGCTTTACTGTATGACTAATTTCCCACCCCAGCCCTGTGAGATTTGTGTAGATGAAGGGACTAGAGTCCAGGGGACCTTGTCAGAAAAGGGTAGAGATGGAATTTGACTTTGGTCTGACTGTCTCACTCCAGAGTCTGAGCTTGTAAGTACTGCCATGCTCACCAGTATACCTCTTGGGTCTCTAAGCTCTGATTTTTCTAAATACATCTGGCTACAGAGACTTTTTGGTTGCCAAAAAAGACAGAAGCCTACCTCCCTACAAGGCTCACATGTCTTAGTTCTACCTGGCACCTGCCTTGTCCTGATCAAGGATCTTTTCTCATGGAGTTGTATCCCCTCCATTCTCAGTATGCATGTCTTGAACTTTCTATGGTCCTAGGTATTTCTTTCTAGAAACCAGGACTTACTTTATTTTCTCCCTTTTGTGTGTGCAGAGTTTGGTACATTGTGTGTGGGGAGGAGGGGATGAGAAGTATTCTGAAGTCTGAAGTAAAACAGGAAGTTACTGAAAGAAACTTAAATATGCAGTTGTCCATGAGGAGACTGGTTGCCCTCCCATCAGGGACTGTACAGCGGAGGACCCTCTGGACTAATGACATCAGCCTTATCAGTTTGTGCACACAGCATGCTCTGTTGGCATTTCCTGTCCCCTGTTCTTTGTGGAGAGAATGGGCTCAGTATCTTATGAAATTGTGGTGTGAGGCTTGTGATATTTGCTCGAAACATGCACTTGTGCCTTGTGACGTGGGAAAGGAAGGGGAGTAAGATGGGGGGGATGTCTTATGTAGAGCAGTGGTTCTCAGATTTTGTGGGCATAAAAATTAAATCAAGCAGTGATTCTCAAACTTTTTAGTATTGTAGGGCTTGCTTGGCCCAACCAGGGTTTCTGATTCAGTAGGTCTGAATTGGGGTTGAGAATTTCCATTTCTAACAAGTTCCTAGATGATGCTCATGCTGTTGGCTCAAGGACCACACTTTGAGAATTGCTCACATAGGACATCTTTTTAAAATGCAAACTTTATTAGTTCATATAGATTGAGATGTGGCCCAGGTATCAGCATTGCTAAGTAACATGATTGACTCTGCTTTAGCTAGTATGATCGGGGTAAACAATGGTATATAAGAAGAAAAATCAATAACACAAGTGTTAACATAAGTAAATGCTGGATAAGGTAGAAGAGAGAGCCGTGTGCTGGCAAGGTCTGGGAGGCCGGCCCCCTGGAGGAGGTCAGGGCATTGGAAGTCGGTGGAATGTCACTAAATTTTAGTGTGATGGTTCCTGCCAGTGGGGAATAGGGATTAAGGGCGTGGGCTTTGGAACTAGACCTTTGTTCACATTCTTGTTCTGTTTCTTAATCCAGTAGTCTCACCTCAGATACTTCCAGGCATGTATGGTAGTAATTAGACAGTGTCTGGCATATAGCAGATACTCAAATGGCAGCTCTCCTTTCCTTGCGAGGCAGGGAAAATGATATGAATAGTTATAGAAGCAGAAAGACTTAACAACTGTTCAGGTCTTGGGGAGTGCTATGGTATAGGAGAAAGGAACGTGGCCAAAAGGCAGTTAGGTACTGAGATGGCAGATCTGGGGGCATCCCAGCAGTGCATGGCTTTCAGACCTC
The DNA here is from genome assembly GCA_004027375.1 of Macroglossus sobrinus. NCBI lineage: Eukaryota > Metazoa > Chordata > Mammalia > Chiroptera > Pteropodidae > Macroglossus > Macroglossus sobrinus. Next base: position 1,909,485 of record PVKZ01000066.1, read on the forward strand.
CCGCCCCAGCCTTGGTTGCCCCATGTATCAATAGGCTGTTGTGTTGCTAATATTCTGTGGCTCCTACAGTTTGACCTTTTTTATCCTGACCTTTTAGTTCACCTGGCCTGAGTTCTTGGGCTCTAGTGAGGTAAACGTGGAGGACTTTTGGGCCACGATGGAGACAGAGGTGATTGAGCAGGTGGCCTTCCCTGCCAGCATCCCTATCACCAAGTTTGATGCCTCTGTCATTGCCCCCTTCTTCCCACCACTCATGAGAGGAGCTGTGGTCGTCAACACTGAGAAAGACAAAAACCTGGATGTGCAGCCAGTACCTGGTAAGGCCACATGGTGGCTGACTGGGGTCAGGGAAGGGCCCAGTCAAGAGTCTGCAACATTGTCTATGGCAAGACAGTACAAATGGCAGAGACGGGGCCAGGCCCACCTGAAGCACTCCTTCTGGAAATGATAGGACAATCTGTGGCAGTCCCCTAGAGATTAGTCATGGTGCAGAGTTCTGAAGAGCTTGCCAACAATATTGTATAGGACTGACCCATACAGCCCGCTGTCAGCCTTTGGGGGTGCACTACACCAAACAGTGGAAATCATTTGAGAATGCTTATGATAAGGCTTCAGCCCCAGAGATTTTCATTGATAAGCTTAGGGAGAGGCCGGGAAGTATGCCTTCTAAACAGTCTTTCAGATGGTTTTACAGATGCTCTGTGGATATAAGAAGCCCTGGACTATATGTTGAGAGCATAGGTTTCTGACAACATAGATGTGAGTCCCAGCTATATTCCACATGTAACCTCTACCAAGTCCCCTCATTGCCTTGACCCTCCTTTACAAAGGGGGCATGATACTGCTACCCTTCTCCTGGGTTATTGTGAAAATTAAGTGATCTAATATATAATGTAGTTAGAGTGAGAGGCTTTTTTTTTTACTGCAACTCACAGTAATAAATAGGTTCTGCATCATGACCCAGCATGATACTCTAATAAATATGTACATGTGTGTATATTGGTAACTAAAATAAAACTTTCATAAAACAGTACTTTTCCTTACCAATTGCAGTATACTTTATTTTCTATTTTATTTCATTATTTAAATTTTGGATATGACCCGATAAATTTATTTTTATAAGTATTTAATATGCTGTGATCCATTTGTTCTCAGACAGTTCGTTCTCACATTAGGTACTGAGGTCCCACCTCCTGTTTCCTGCTTCAAAGCCCAGAAATTATTTTTTTAAGGCCCCCACATATTTCTTTTGGTTAGGTTCAGGAACATAATATATAAAGGACATTTTTTAAATAGGAGCTGCTGCTTCTCTTGTTTCTGCAGTTGTGGTAAGCATCTGAAATCTTGGTTCTGAGAAACCTTAAAAGCTGACCATTTGGGTTTTTTGTGCAAGGGTGCTCTCCTGGGTATCTCCCCTACATGTTCAAGGGCAGAAAGCCACTTTTGAGAGACTGCATATTCCTGCAGAATTCATAAGACCTGCCTTGAGTTCACCTGCAGCCTAGGGCACTGCTCAGGGCAGAGCCTGCTTCTACTCCTTGCTGTATCATAGGCCTAGTCCCCTGTTGTCATCCTCATGCATGAGGGACTGCTTGTGACCTCTGTTGGCTGGTGGCAGTGCCCTCCCATCAGAATCGTCATCTCTTACAGGCAATGGCAGTGCCTTGGTGAGGCTGCTCCAGGAGGGCACCTGCAAACTTGAGGAGGTAGGCTCCTACAGTGAGGAGGAGCTGCAGCACCTGCTGGGGCAATGCGGCATCCCCTTTGGGGCAGAAGACTCCAAGGTGAGTGTTTGGGTAGCAGTGGGACAGGGCTGTTGGGAGTAAGCTGGTGGTTCATTTTTCTGGGCAGGGATGGGCATCTGTGTTGGATAGAGGGTACTGGCAGTCAGGGAGGCCTGGGAGATGGCAGCTAGGTCATGACATATATGTGAGACCTTTCCTTCCGGTCCGTTCCCGTTTAAGATAGTGGGTTCAGACCCCAGCTGGGGATCCTGGTTCTCCTACCTACTGTACGTGACCTTGGATAAACACTTTGTATTTCTGAGCCTCGTTTTCCTCATTTGCAAAGTAGAAATAACCAAAATACCTACATCAGAAGGTTGTCAGGAAGGCACTTGGTGCAATGTCTGATTGTCACCTATCCAGGCTCTTAGAAAATGGGCGCTTTTACAATTCATTGTGTGTGTATTTGAGTCTGTGTTTGAAGCTTTCCCTGCCCTGGAAAAAGTAGGAAGAACCCAGGCCTCAGAGTGGCCTGGATAGAGTAACAGCTTGATCAGTCTGTGTTCTGGTCCTTTCAGGGCCTCAGGATCCCTATCTGTACCTAGGAGACATTGGGCTGGCCTTCACAGTTTCTTTTGCTTTACGTGTTAAAGTGAGCGCTTGGTGCTGTGCACCATTACTGCTGCAATTTTAATCATCTTCTTCTGCTGCAGGACCAGCTCTGCTTCTCCCTGCTGGCCCTCTATGAATCTGTACAGAATGGAGCCAGAGTTAGACAGCCCCCACCTCATCTCACAGGGGGTAAAATCTACAAGGTGTGCCCCCATCAGGTAAGAGGATAGCAAAGAAGAGCCTGGGGCTGAGTCTGAGGGCAATGCTGGATGTCCCCACCCTGGCAGATCAGAACCTGCCCAGAAGATTTCATTCCTGTGACTGGGCCATCTCATGACAAGCACTTGACAACACAGGGACAGATATTAGAGCTATAGATCTCAGGGCTGTGATGTGAGGGCCATACTACTTGGGGGCAAACTCCACGCCTGGTGGGTGTGAAGGTGGAAGGAAGAAGCAGAGGCAGAATTTTCTAATGTCTGCCTAGCAATAGAGTGGCACTTGGGGACCCTTCCAGTGGAGGTGTTTACTAGCCTGCATCAGGCTGGTAAGGAACTGCTCAGAATACAGATGCTTAGAGCCCACCCACAGAGGCTGATGCCTAAGCTTTGCAGTGAGGCCCAGGACCTTCCATTTTTAAGCAGTTCTTAGCCACCAGTGCTATGCAGCTGGGATTGGAACTACTAGGCTAGATGGTGGTACTGGGTAGGACAAAGTGGAAGGGAGTGGCTGTTAGAGCAGATGGCCTATGTGTATTTCAGCCTCAGTTGAGGACCAGATGCTTCCAACTTTCTTTCAGGAGGGCAAGGATGAACTGGTGACTTTAGGCACAGAGGTAGAAGGGAAGCAAAATGTCATGGACTCTGCAGGATGGCTGTGCCTTCAGTCATGAAATCTGGTGGTTCATCTACCTGGAAAAAGCCAGTGAGGACTCACGAGTGTCTGTCTACAAATCAGCTTCTTACTCTGTGTGCCCTCCATCTCTACCCCCAGGTGGTCTGTGGCTCCAAGTATCTTGTGCGGGGCGAGAGTGCCCGCGACCATGTGGATCTACTTGCCTCTTCCCGCCACTGGCCTCCCATCTATGTGGTAGACATGGCCACACCAGTGGCCCTGTGTGCTGACCTCTGCTACCCAGAGCTGACCAACCAGATGTGGGGGCGGAACCAGGGCTGTTTCTCTAGCCCCACAGAGCCGCCTGTGGTGAGTTTTCTTTTGAGGACTGGGAATAAATCCTGCAGGCCAAGCGTGTCCACCCCCGGGTTCTTCAGGAAGGCCTTCTGGGAAATGTCTCTAGCATCTTTTTTCTCTATTAGCATTTTGTCATGTTGCTCTAGAACCAGAATTTACTCCACAAATTTTTACTGATCAACCGCTGTGTGTGTGAGGCCACTGCGTGTTACTTAGTGTGCCCAGAACACACAGGTATCTTGAAGGTTAAAAGGGTTGCCTTCTAGGTAAGCCTAGAAAATTGACACCTTTGAGAGTCATCATGTACACTAACATAGTAAGGGCCCAGCCATCCCTGTCTTGGATTTAACTATGAATGTACTGCATGGCATGTCTGTTATGATCCAGAGGCACAGTGGCTTAGAAAACACTGACCCTATCCAGCCCTCTCCTTTTATTAAAAGGAGGAAGTAAGGCCCCCGAGATGGACTTGTCCGGTGCCCCCCAGCCGGCTAGTGGCAGAGCCCTTGTCTCTGTGTCTTGGTGCATGATGGCAGGCAGTAGTTCTTACCAGAGGCGTGTGCCCTTCAAGGCCATCTGTGCCCTTTGCAGGAAGAAACATGAGGATTGGTAATGGGAGGGATGGGACATCAATGTCATCACTCACCTTTTCCTGATTCCGTGGGGCTCACTGGTTCCGAGCTTTTCTGGGCGCTGCAAGAGGCTTCTGAGCCTCGGTGGGAGTCACTCCCTTCCCGCCCCCCTGCAGCCCCAGCCTGAACTGACCAGGCGTGTTAAACACTAGTGGCCCAGGTAATCCAGCTTCCACTCTGGTTGCTGTCCCTGTTACCACATGAGGAAACCAAAGCACGGAGTGGGAGGAGACGGGACTTGCCCCAGGAGACATGACAGGTGGTGATGTGAGGATTTAAACGGCTGATGACCCCACAGCCTTCACTCTCACCACCTCATCAGATGGTTTCTCTCTCTTCTAGAGTGTGTCCTGCCCAGAACTCTTAGACCAGCATTATACTGTGGACGTGATGGAGACTGAGCACTCCGTCCAGCACCCTGTCACCAAGACTGCCACACGGCGCATCGTCCATGCAGGCACACAGCCCAGTCCTGCTGACCCCAGTGCTGGGCACCACTCCTTGACCCTGTGCCCTGAGTTGGCACCCTACGCAACAATCCTGGCCTCCATCAGGGACAGCAAACCAAACTGTGTCCGCCAGCAGCCCATTGCCTTTGACAATGCCACCCACTATTACCTCTACAACCGCCTCATGGACTTCCTCACCAGCCGCGAGATTGTCAACCGGCAGATTCACGACATTGTACAGAGTTGCCAGCCTGGCGAGGTGGTCATCCGTGACACCCTTTACCGCCTTGGGGTTGCTCAGATCAAAACAGAGACAGAGGAGGAGGGTGAGGAAGAGGAGGTGGCCACAGCAGCAGAATAAGCCAGGCTCTTATACAGGGACTATACCATCTCTCAAGCCATAGTGAGGCCCTTGCCCAAGGCACATCTATTCAGGGGACCAGCAGGAGCGTTCACCAGTGTCGAGGGCCTCTGATGCTGGGTCTGACCAAAGAGCTCTCATTTCCTGAGTATGGTGGGGCCTGGGGTCCTTTGTTCTCAACCTTCCAGAGGTTGGGAGAAGCACCAGTACACTCCTTACCAACCCCGAGAGCACTTGGGACACATGGTATGTCCAGTAGAGGGGTAAGGAGGCTGAAAGAAGGCTGCTAGCTGGTGGCTCCCCTGGGGCCTGCTGCAGGTCAGGGTGGAGGTCTCAGGGCGGGCTAAGGCAGAGGCCGGCACTCGGCAGGCAGGCTGCTGAGGTAGCCCTTCCTGTGCCCACAGCCACAGGAGCTCCTTAGCCTGTTGCCTTTGCTTCAGGGCCTTGGGGGCCTCACGAGCTCTAGGGGTCCCTTTGGGCTCTTGGTTCTCCCAAAGGAAGAATGCACTTCCCTCCTCCTCTTCCTGCACCCAAGGCTGGGGATAGCTGCGGGGGGAGAAACAGCCAGAGCTCTTCCAGGACTCTCTTTTCTGCCCGAGCTTTGAGGAAGAGGATCCCCCTCTTCCCGTCTCCGGCCACTGCTGTCACACCCTACATCCTCTCTGGGCCCTGGACCCTCACCACAGAGGAGATGTGGCCCACAGCATGACATAATCTGGCAGCAGTAGGAAAAACTCCCTTCTGTGAAGGGGAAGCAGACTGGGCTGTAGGAAGCAGCGGGACTGGCTCAAGTGCCCAGGGATTGCTTAGGGCACAGGAATTGGCCGTGTGTTATTTAATTTATTGAGAGGAGTGGAGTAGGCGGCTTTTTTCCCTCCCTCTTTCCCCAGCAAGAATAAAGTTTATTAAATTATCTGGTTTTGGTGAAGCAAGAATCAGTTCCATGCTCATTATGTGGGGGACAGTGGATGAGCTCTGGAGGTGCTGAACCAGTCACTCGATGTGAGGAGGGATGGCAGGAGGCACTAGGGAATCCAAAGTCCTTCATGAGACAAAGAACCAGAGGAGCTGTGTTAAGGCTGTTAGTTTAATGCTGACAGAGACACCCCGCAGCGTGACTTGTTAGTTATGATGAGTCAACTTGGGGAAGTGCATGCTGCTTGCTTGGTGTGGCCAGCCACACGCATCCCTGCCTTCCAGCTCAGGATGACAGGGGACTGGGCAGAACACCCTGAACTTTTAGCTGCCATCTGGCTCATTATAGCAGTACCAGATCCAGGGCTGGGTGGGGCTGTGGAGAGAAGGGCAGAGACTAGGAGTTGTAGCTAGATTCTTACAGAGGAGCCACCCTGCTCCAAGGGCTCTGAGCCAAGCACAGCCTGCAAACAGCTGTCCACTGTCACTGTTCCACTCAGACAGAGGGTCCCTCCACTCTGCTAAGGAGCGTTGTTCTCTCAATGTTGGGGCAACTCCTGGGAACTTTATAGATACAAAACCAGTCCATTTCCATTGGGACATGAAGGGGTAGGGGTGGGGGTCCTGACAGTGGGAACAAGGTGAAGAGGGTGAGCTGGGGATTCTCCCAGTCGGCATAGCAAACATGTGGCCACAGTGTTAAGAACAGTGGGCGGGGAGGGGCTCAGCCCCAGCCCCTGACTGGCAGTGATGGCCCAGGTCTTGAAAGTGGGGTCCTCTCCAACCTCTCAGGGGTCTCACATTCCTGAGTTTCAGAGCTGGGCCAGGCTGTTCAGTGACATGACCAAGGGCAGAGTCTGTGTTCTCCCCCATGGCGCCCCATCCACAGAGGAGTTGAAGCTTGGAGGAGGGGAGAGGCCGTGCTTCCCTGTCCCCTCAGCAGAACTGGTAGTTGTTAGGTTGCAGCAGGGGCTGGGCGGCGTCCCCCTGAACACAGCAGGTCAGTTGCTCACTGGAGCTCTCCTCCGGCTCACTGCTGCTGCTGCTGCTTGGTAGGTTGGTATAGCCCTGCAGCGGGGAGAGGCCAGGGGACGGTCAGTCCTGACTGATGTGGCCCAGCCTGGCCTGCTGTAGCCACCCACCCACCAGGAGCCTGGCCTCACTCACGTGGTCTCTGCTGTCCTCTTGGGCCTGCTCCTGAAGGAGAGAGCAGATCTGCTCGAAGGTGGGTCTGTGAGTGGGCTCCAGGGACCAGCAGGCCTGCATGATGCTGTATCTGAGACAAGACAGAGGCTGCCTGTGGGTCTGGGAGTCATGACACATGCACATTCCCGACAGTTCTGCCCAGTGAGGTCTCAAAACCTAATCAAAGTGAGCTTAGCACAAGACATGAGCTAAGCCCTTGGCATGCATTATTTAATCTTCCCAGTAACCCTTGAAGAAAGGTCTTTCGACAACTGAGGGAAGAAGTTCAGAGATTCTATGGTGAGGCATCTAAGAGACTGTACAGTAGATCACCTGGACAGAAGAAATGAGAGGACCCTTCTTTGCGGTCGTAACAGAGTCCGTGTCAAAAATCTACCATTTAAGTTAGGACCAGCCCAGTTAAGAGCCCTCATCTCTCAGAACATCTCTCGTGCTACCTGAGAAACCACCAGGAGCCTGGCTTCACTCACTGAACTTGATAAAAGGGGCTTGTTATTTGGCCCACTGTGAAGGAGATGAAGCCTGGCCCTGGAACGTTGTGGACAGGGAAAGACTAGGGCCACATGCCTTTCCAACCCCTTCAGCCAAAGGCAGGGTGTCCCTCCACCCTGAAGTCCTACACTTACATGTTCTTTGGAGCAAACGCGGGCTGAGCCATTTGGTATCCATCCTTCACCAGTTTATAGAACTTGCTGTTCACCAGGATGCCAGGGTAGGGGTTCAGCCCTGCAAAGGTCAAGATCATACCATGCTCAGTGCTCCCCACCCCACCCACACACATCTTGGAGCAGCTGGGGTTCCACGGTAAACAGGTTGTTGGAAGAGTACATTGAAGGGCTTAGCCCAATGATTCTTGCTATGCCCAGAGCTCCAGAAGTGGGAGCTGCATCTTCAAGGATGTGCATGTTTCAGGTGGGGAGAAACAGCATTCTAGGAAGCAGCAATTGCATAAGCAGGCAGATGGGGGAATAGCCCAGAGATGGTGCCTGTCAGGGTGGCGGGTCTGCCCAGCCCACGCAGGAGCTGCAACACTTGGTTTTAAGACTCTTTGCCATTGCTTCTTTCCCACCAGCCCTTTCTCTGTCCTGAGCACCAAGCATCCTTGAGGCATAAGACACCACAGGTAACCAAACACGAGTCAGTCTCCAGGCTGAGCCTGCATTGGGCCAGCCACTCACCGAGTGAGAAGATCTCCCAGAGGAGGATGCCGTAGGACCAGACGTCACTCTGAACCGTGTAGACGCAGTCAAAGATGCTCTCAGGAGCCATCCACTTCACGGGCAGGCGGGCCTGACACAGCAGACCCCAGTCATCTTGGGCCCTAGCTCAATACCCCCTGCCCAGGTTGACCCACCCCTTCCAGAACTCACATTGCCCTTGACGATGTAGTTGGAGTCATTCATGATGTCCCTAGCCAGCCCAAAGTCCCCAATCTTGGCCACACGCCCACTGGTCAGCAGAACATTTCGGGCTGCCACGTCCCGGTGGATGCACTGAGGGGAAGCGCTGTGGGGTTAGTCCCAGCCCCTCCCCTACCTGAGCCCAAGATGCAGGAGGAGCAGCGAGAGCAACAGAAAGCCTCGAGGTCCTCGTGGAGCATGTGGGCATCAGTTTTGGGCCTGACCATGAGTTCCTGTCCCTATCTTCTACCAGGGCCCAGCATCTGAGAAAACTTAATATGGCCAGATCATTCAATGTTTAGGAACTGCCATCATTCTAGCCTTCTGGCCCCGAGCAGCAGGAGCTGACTTAGAGTTGGAGGTCTGCTTGAGCCCAGAAGTAGGGAGCAGTCTCTGGCCCTCACGTGCTCCTAATAACAGCAGCTGCCACCTTCAGGGCCCTACTGTGCTGGCCCCTCCCTACACATCTGCACAGATTGTAACCCTGCTTTGCCCTCAGCCTTGTGAGTACCATTTTCTATCGATACAGAAACCAAGGCTCAGAGAATTTCAGTTATTGCTCAAAGTCACACAGTAAGTGGCAGCCAACAATCAAAGTCAACTTCCAGGTATTGGTCTAGGGGGCACTGTCACAGCTCCCACTCCTGGGGCACTTCTTCCTGGGCTGAGGGTATTGCACATGTCACCTCATAGCCTCACAACAACTCAGAGGGATGGGAGGTTCTATTATCCACTCGAGACCGTGTGCTTCTCGAGGCGATACAACGGTTGTCTTGTTGACTAAAAATGAAGAAATACTGATGACTAAAAATGAAGGAATAATGCCTATTCTTGAAAATGGGGTCCTGCCACATACCGGGGAGATGGGTGCTGCTCAGGCTGGGGCTCACGCCCTCCGGGCACAGCTTTCTCCCACCTGCTCCCAAAGCCCTTTGAGGCCACAGCTCAGACAGAGGCCGTGTGGCTGCTGCCCACTTGCTTGGTGGTGCTTTGGCTCCTTCCTTGTCCCTTCACATTTCTCCCCTTTCTTCCCCCTCATCTTCACTCCTTGGGCTTCATGGGGGTTCAGCGCCCCTTCCCGCCTTCCTGGGTTCCCAACTCACATTCTTAGAAGCAAGGAAAGCCATGCCCTGGGCCACCTGGCTTGAGAAGTGGAGCAGGTCCTGCAGCTCCAGCGGCCACCCATCCTTGTCCAGGTCTGGCGTACAGAGAGATGTCAGGGGAACCCACTGTACCACTGCCCCTCCCTGCCCAGCCCTGTCCCTCCCTCCCTCTCCCCCTGCTACCTCCTCACCTTGCTCAGAGAAGGAGTCATTTGAAGAAGTGGAGACAGGCCTCATCTCCACATAGGTGTCCACACCCTGGCTCGAGAAGCCACTGTCCCTACATAGAAGAGAGGGCCAGGGGCCCATCACCACACTGTCCATCTCAGGCCTTGGCCGCCAGCCACTCAGCAGGGAAGGGAAAGGACCTTGGGGCCAAATGAACATCCCTTTCTGACAAGGAACCCTCCTGCCATATTCTGTCTGAGTGATTGTTGATTTCTGCTCGGATGTCCACTGAGGGAGCTGAACACCTGTATTCTTTGGGCAGCTCTGCCTGTTAGAGAGTTCTTTACTATTCGTAGTACCAGTTTGCCCCTGGAATTTTCCTCCTCCTCTTGGGCCTTGCTCTGCCCTGAAGGGCTACAGAGAAATGAGCTCCTCCCTCTTCCCCAGAACCACCCTGCATGGATCTGAACATGTTCTAGGGCCCCTTCTTTGAGCCCTCTCTGTCTAGGTAATGGCTTTCACCCCTGGCTTCACAGTAAGAACATCTGCAAAGCTTTTAACACTCCCCATCCCCAGACAACTACAGACACTCTAGGGGAAAAACTCAGTCATTGCCACTGTTAAATCTCTCCCTGCGATTCCAGTGTGCAGCCTGAGTTGAGGCAGCTGGTCTAGAGCAGTGTTTCTTAAACTGTAATTCGTATGCACAAAATTACCTGGGGAATCTTCTTTAAATGCAGATTCTGACTCAGCAGGTATGGACGGGCCCGAGATTGAGCATTTCTAACAGCTCTCTGGGGATGCCTAAGAGCCCTGCTTAGGGTGGCAGGTAAGTATGAGAAGCACTGCTCTAGACTGACGAGCCACTACGGCTTTTAATATCTCAAGCAGATGAGTTCTGAACCACTCATCCTCCTGTCCCCTCTGTGTTAGAGATGTGTACCTTGACAATGCCCATACACTAGCGTTCCCAGAAAGAGAACCTAGTGTTTCATTTATGAATTGTTCATGGCAAATATCCCCTCGCTTGATCTAGAAACTATACTTCTATTAATGTAGCCTGGGTTCCTGTTGGCAGGATTGGTTCACATGCCATTTGCCCTCTAACTCGCCTCACTCTGTGAATCCTTTCCCCACCTGTAGGTTTGAAAATGGAAGAGGCCCTGTGTAAGCCACCTTATCAGAGGGGTGTCAGAGAATCAAAAGAGGAAGTAGATTCGCCCCCATATTCAAAGACACTGATGAAGTGAAATGGCCTCCTTCCTCTTTTGCCTCCTCAGGCTTGGAAGCTGACAGTGGCCAGTATCAGGGCCCAGTATACACCCTTCTCATTCTGACCCTTCCCTGGCCCCCCGCAGCCTGGTTCTGAGGCCCCTCAAGCCCCAAGACTGAGACTCCAGGAGAGCAGTGTGGCTCAGGTAAGCACCTGACCAGAAGTTAAGAGCAGAATCTAACCCAGGCCCCCACCTCTGCCCCTGACTCATGTGTGACACAAAACTGGCCACTTCCTCGCTCTGGTTCCTCATGTGGCTCTGTCCATCTGCCTCAGGGTGGCTTCCAGGACTCACAGCATTACAGAATGACAGGACAGGAAAGACCCAGAGAGATTCATCCTCTGGACCAGCGACCTGGCTACAGTCATGCTGCTTTGCCTCTTCCATGCAGCAACCCACAGACTCTGTTGCCCGCTTCTGGGTGGTGATGTGGGGACTCAACGTTGGCTACTCCTAAGCAGCACATGCTATAGGAGAAATAGGGTGATTACCTCCAAGATCTGCTCATCTCTGGCTAGGACCCCAAAGGTCTTGGTTGATTTTTTACATACACATTAAAGTAAGCATTTCACTGATGCCTGTCTCTGCCAGACTATAAGCAACCCATCTTTGCCTCAGTATTTCCAGGTTGTGGTAGGTGCCCAAATGTTTGTTGGACGATGAGAATGAAAACCTGCGTTGCCCACCTAATCTGGAATGGCTACTACGCATGGTGCAGATGGGAATGTGAAGGCCGCTAGCCACCCAAACCTGAGTTGACCTGGGCCCCCACCTCCCAGTCGTGGCCTCCTTCCTGTCCTTGGCCAAGGTACTACCTGCGGACATATTTCTTTTCCAGGTGGATGTTCTTGTAGCCAGGATCCTGGCCAGGACTCAGGCTGGGTCCCAGCGTGGCCTCAGCCTTCCTTCGCAAAAAGTTGAGCAGGTCACCATAGCAACAGTACTCAGTGATGACCAAGACAGGGCCTAAAGAAGCCAAGAGAATGGGGTGGTACACCCTTTAAGTCACTCTCTATGTGAACAGGAACATGGGATGGGGGAAATGAGGCAACCTGGACTGGGACCCAGAAGCCCTAGAAGTCTAAAGCAGAGGAATCTCAAAAAATAGACAAAAACAAAAACAAAAAAACTCTAGCCAAAGAATTCTTTCCTTGGAGAAAATCTATGGCAGTTCCAAAAAGGTCAAAGCTTCTGCAGAAGAGGATAAAGTACACTTGGAGTCCCAACAGACCCTGGGGCATTTCTGGAGACCCCATGGTTAGTGTCCAAGGATCTTTGGGTGGCAGCTTCTTATATGATAGATTTGGGGGCTTTACTTCAAACCCAGAGAATCAGACTGGCTGGAGCAGGGCCCACAGTTTGCCCTCTTAGCTCCCTCTCCAGAGGCCCACTTTTGTCTGAGAGCCACTGCCCAGGGCTCCCAGAACCATTTGCCCTCCACAGGCAGCTTGACCAGTTCAGGCATCTGGCCCAGGAATTTAAGAGAGCTGAGACAGAGATCTTTTCTTCCCTTGGAGGGGATGGAAGAGGAAGACAGAGTTAGGTGGCCCTGGGGCCCTCAGATACCTGAGAAGCCCAAGGCCATGGGACCCCGTGCCCACCAGGGCCCCTCACCTCCGTGGGTGCAGGCTCCCAGAAGGTTGACTATATTGTCGTGCTGGCCCAGGTGACTCATGATCTTCAGTTCTGACATGAGGGCCTCCTTCTCATCAGTGTGAGCCGTGGCTGGGATATGGGGCCACAGGTCCCACAGACGGGGAGAGGACAGAACATGGAGAGCCACACAGAAAGGACACACGCAGGGGTATCCAGACCCCCAAAGCCGTAAGTAGCCAAAAGAGGGCGAAGGAGAAATGCGGACACACAGAGGGGAGGTAGAGAGAGGGGAGAGATGACCAGTCACTGAGCAGGTCTCGGGTGGCAGAAAGCCAAGCTGTGGCTAGGCCAGGGCCCACGGAGGCCTCTGAGCACCCCAGCCTCTTTAGGATTCAGTCAGAAGCCTCTCCACACCAGGAGTTAGAGGGAGCCTGGAGCTCACAAAGGAATCCGGAAGTCCTCACCACCAATCCCAGGCTCTGTCCCCCAGGCTCTGACAGATTGAAAATGTGGGTAATGCCTCTTATGGCTACAAGGCAGGCCCTCCCCCAGCATGCACCACCTCCCATCCGCTCCTTCACATCCCCCAGGTCTCTCTCCCTCACTCACACTTCAGCATCTTCACAGCCACCTTCAGGACCGCATCTTCCTTGCCCAGACCAAAGGCCGTGGCCTCGACCACCTTCCCAAAGGCACCAGCTCCAAGGGTCTTACCTGCCGCACATACAGACTCCTTAGGTCCCTGGGCACCAACGGGCCCTCTCTATAGGGGCCCACAGGCACCCCAAAGCCCATGCCACCCTGTGATTCGAGGGAGGGCCTGGTGGACTGAGATCTCATCTCACCAAATTGCAGGTTATTTCGGGGAAACTCCCACTTCTCATTGTAAGGCAGCTGAGTGGGATTGATGAAAGTGTAGTTGTTGCCCTCATAGCTCTCAATGATCTTCCAGCGCACCTGGTACTTGGGCTTCTGCAGAGGGACAGGGAGGAGGCACGGGTCAGCCGGGCCTGGCTGGTGGGTCGTGGATCTCAATCCCGACTCCCAAGGGCGGGGGGAGTGGACAGTCGCACAGCTCTCGGCAGGGTGTGGCCTGAGACGTGGTGAGAGGGGCCGAGTCTCCTCATGCCCACGGCACTGAGAGCCAGTCCCTTCCTGGCTTGGCCTCACCGTGCGACCTTCCTTTTCCCAAGCCTCAGTTTCTCTACTTGTGTAATCAAAGACTTGAACTGGATCACCTCTGAGGGCCTTGACAGAACTGATCATTTGGTCATTCCTGGGCCAGGAGGGAGGGTGGAACTTGAGATCTGTCCATCCATCCATCTATCCTCCCATCCAAATATTGTTGTTTTTCTTTTTAATTGTGGTAAGATACACATAACATAAAAGTTGCCATCTCAACCATTTGTAAGTATACAGTTCAGTAGTGTTAAGTACATTTACATACTTGTCCAGAACACTTTTCATCTTGCAAAACTGAAACACCACACTCATAAACAACTCCCCATTGCCTCCTCCACCCAGCCCCTGGCCACCACCACTCCACTTAGCTCATGCATCTGACTATTCTAAGTGCCTCATGTAACAGGAAACATGCAGTATTGGTCCTATAGTGACTGGCTTATTTCACGTTGCGCAATGTCTTTAAGGTTCATCCATGTCATAGCATGGGACAGAAATTTTTTCATTTTTAAGTCTAAAAAGTGTTCTCTTCCAAATAGTTCACTGAGCACCTATTTGTGACAGGCATCGCTCATTCAGAGTTAAATAAGACAAAATCCCTGGCTCATGGAGGTTGCATTCTAGTGACTAAAACAGGCATTCCCCTCAAAAAGATTATGTGCATGTAATTTTCAAACAGTGCAGTGAAGATAATAAAGCAGGGTAATGGGATAGAGAATGATGGCCACGATTGAAGGTAAGGCAGGGGAGGCCTGGAGGAGGTGAGAGGAGCCAGCTGTGTGACTCTGGAAGGGAGGACCTGGCAGTCTCAGTGAACAGACATGCAGGGGCCTGAAGGTGAGAAAGGTCTTGGCAAGTCCGAGTGACTGGAAGGTGCTCATCTATGTGGCTTGTGGGGAGCAGGGGAGGTTCCAGAGTCAGGAAGGTCTTGAGGGCTGTGACAAGTGAGAGGCCCTTTCTGCCCACAAGGCAGGGAGTATCTGGGGACCTGAGTTCCTTCCCAGTTTTTATATGCTATTACCGACCACCAGCTGGAACAGAGCTGTTTCTGGGAAAGAGGAGCAGCTGCCTCTCGCTTTCCTGCCCAGGGTGGCAGCTGCTTGGGGGCATCATGCCAGGAGCTGCCCATGAGAAGTGCTGATGGAAGACAGAGTTTAGGTAGAAAGTGGAAGCTGGACTTGGGCAGTGGAGGACACCGAGGCCTTGGGTCAGCAGTCCAACTCTCTTTCCTGTTATCCCCCTTGGGGACAGGGACCAGCTGGGCTGTGCTTAGCAGCTGGCCTCTTTCATGGGCACCCCGGCAGGGCGGCAGGGGAGGGGCTACAGGTTGTGTGAGTGGGCATCAGGGAGGAGGAGGGTAGCCTGTGGCTGCGAGTCTTGCTGGGTTAAGAGACAAGACTCCAGAGGACCATAGGGAAGAACTTTCAGATGGTATCGTTCAGGAGAACAGACTGCACTTAGGTGTAAGGAAGAGCCTCCAGGTTCTGCCTGTGGGGAACACTACAGGACACCCGTGTTGTACCTTAAAAGGAGAGTCCTACATGGGACAGAGGAGAAACTTCCTGAGTCTCAGAAGATCCAAAACCTTGCGTGTGGCGCCTCCCCAGCCCAAATGACAGAGGCGGAGCCAGAAGGAGATTCTTGGACACCCCGCTACCTCACCAGCTCCCTGGCCACTTCCATCTCCAGGAGACTCTGTGGCCAAGGCTTCTTTGTCTCCTCACCACTTCTCCTTCCTCTGTCTCCTGCAGCTGGGCCTGAGTCAGCCCCCTCCCCACCACCGCCCCCGGCCAGACAGGGGATATTCATAAAACAGAAGGGAGTAGGAGGAAGAAGAGGTTGTCTGGACGGAATCTCAGATCTCTGGATCCCAGACTCTGTACCTGGAGGAGGGAGCGGCTCTCTCCCACCTGCCTCAGGCATCCCTGCCCCTCTTCCTGGCAAGCGAAACCCGGCTTTACCAGTACACCACCCAGGTCTGGGCCGCTGCCATCCTGGAAAAGGCTTGCGTGTAGCTCCCAGAGGCTTCTACGCAGAGGGACCTCTCCTCTGCAGGGGGAGGCTGGGATGGGCCACCTCAGGCCAGATTCTGGAATATTGGTGGTAGTGATTATAATGATAGCAGTGAGTGCTTCTCCAGCACTTCCTGTGAGCAGGAACAGGCCCAGGCCCTTTGCCTACCTCCAGCCTCCTCTCAGCAACCAAGGTGGACAGGAAACGTCAAAGTCACTGCTCCCCTCCCTACTAGGCCTGCTGGTTCTGGCCAGGTGGATGTTCTCTGCCTCAGGAAGGTAGAGACCTCAACAATTCCCATTGGATACCTTGAGGGACCCTCTTGTCTATCCCCAGTTTGCCCCTAAGTCCCCCACCTCAGATCTGACTCCTAGAATCCCAGTCTTTCCAGCAGCCTCCCCATGCCCTTCACTCTTCCCTGCCTCATCTTTTCCTCTTTGTGTCCAACCTCCCTGCCGCCTGCTGATTCCTGGCCTTTCTCTTCCCCCTTTGCACCTCCCTGTGGAGTCTCTGGGAAGCAGAAAGGTGATGACTCAGCCTGAGGCAGAAACACTCCTTCCCGCAGAAGAGGACACCCTCACCCCAGGCCTGGGCAGTGAGGACCAAGTCCCTGGGGAAGGGCCGGTGAATCCCAGGGGGCAAAACAGAGAATTGGACTGCAGGCTCTGAGACAGGGGCATGACCATCTTGACCCCCTCAAGGATTTGTTTCATGGGATGCCCTCGTTCTCTTGGCCTTAAGTGGGCTCAGGGGACAGTTGAATTTCCTGGATGGAAAATAAGATAATGGGGAGTACACATTCCAAAAGCAGTCCCACAGAGAGAGGGTAAGGTGTTCCTCAACCACGACCAGCCGGTAGGGCTGGCGGCCTGTGGTGCTGAGGGTTGGAGGTGGGCTGAAGGGGGAACTGGGCACTTCTCCGGAATCTCTGCAGGCTGCCCTGGGGCTGAGGAGGAGGCTCTGTGGGGCACTGGGAGGCAGTTTTCAGCTCCATATAAGGAAGAATTTTGCAAGTCAGAGCTGCTCCGAGAAGGAACAGGGAGGTCACAGAGTGAGTGAGTTCCTATTCCAGGAGGTGGACCAGCAGGGCCCAACATCATTTTCGTAGTCAAGGAGATGCCTAACCTCAGACACCCCTCCAGTCCCAAGAGGCCTGGGCTAACTTGGGTTCCCCAATGAACTTCCCGGGACAAGAGTGTGCAGCTTCCACTCTGAGCATCGTCTGTGCCCAGCACCTTGTGGAGCCCCCTACATGAATCCTCAAACAGCCTGGTGGGGTGGCCACCATTATCAATGCCATTTCACGATGGAGAAACAGAAGCTTCAAGACACCAACTTTCCTAGAGTCTCCTAGCCTGAGACGGGCAGAAGCAGGATTCAGAGCCAGATTCATCCAACTCACAACCCCTGGCTGATAAACCAGACCATCAGTGGAATGGCTCCTGGCATGTCAGAGGAGGAGGCCTGTTGAAGGCCCCCAGTCCCATGGTACAGGGCAGGAAGCTGTTTTGAGGGCAGAGAGTTACCTGAGGTCGTATGGCAAAACAGGGTCAGCGTTGGACCCAGATCCCCAATTTTTTGCCTTGAGGCCCTGGTTTCTTGGGAGCTGCCTTCCCATGCTGGGTGCTGGCATGAGCATAAGAAGCCAAACCCATTATCCCATCCGTCCTATCTACTCCAAGTCCTCTTCTTACACTAAAACCCCCATGGTAGGTGTGAGGTAGAAGTTATTCACCCCTAAATCATATCGCTCCCTTATTCAAACCCACTGATGGCCCTGAGCCTACAGGATAGTGTTCAACCCTCGGATCCCCAATCTACTTCCACCTGCATCTTTTCTAGGTACCGGTATATCCGGAACTCACCTTGGTCTTCCCTCACCCTTCGTACACATTGCCCTCTCCCCAGGAGACACCCTTTCCCTGAGTTTTATCTCTTCTTGCTGCACTCCCATCATCTAAGGCTTTTCCCTCCCATGCCAAGCCACCTCCTCCAAGCAGTCTCCCTTCCCTGCCAGTGAAAGGGATCCCTCACCCGCTGGCCTCCACAGCCCTCCAGCCTGACCCTCTCAGCATTTGATCACACCGGACGCCATCTTTTGTGCAGGCAGACAGCTAAGCCAGGTCTGGTGTGGGAGGCTCCTGGAACCCTTGGGCAGGGTCTTCAACCTCCCCAAACCTCCATATTGTAAAATGCTGACTGCTATAGTCCCTGCCTCCAGGTGTTGTGAAGGTAAAATAAGATGACTCAGTATTTTGCATAATGGTTAAAAACGTGACCTTTTAAAAACCAGCCTCTGCCACTGACCAGCTGTACACCAAAGCAACTGTCTGAGCCTTTCAGAACCTCAGCTTTTAACTCTGTAAAATAGACTTAGTGATACTGTCTACGTGCCATGGCCTTTGAAGGCATTAAATGGGAGGATGTAGGAGACACAATTAATAAAAAATGCCCCTAAAATTGCTATCACTGATGGTGCACTGATTGTGACAGGCAACACTCCAAACATCATTGTGCAATAATAATTGGTAGCTTTGAATAATAATATTAACTGACAAAGAGGTTGTTGATGGCCAGGCCTTCCTCCTCTACTAGACCACCTTCCACCTGAGAGTGAGACACAGGCCTGGCCCTGTGATGCCCTCTCTGTGTGCCTGGCAAGCTTCTGGCTGGGACAAGATCCAAGCTTATGCTCTCCTACAACCCATTTGTCTCCCTAGAACATCTTTTGCGCTCACTCTTCTGGTGAATTGATTAGCGACTGTCTACTGCACTAGACAGTAACATCTAGGAGGGTAGAACTTAAAGCTCCAAGTTTTAGCCCACCCAGCACCCACTAAAGAGCTGTTGGCTGAATGACTGGCTGACCGAACGAGTGGGTGTCCAGGGCCTGAGATGGGGATCTGCGTGGCCTGGTGTTGCTGTCCTGAGGTCTGGCACACTCGGGGCCTGGCTGCCACGCCCTGCCCAGTCTCACCTGCTTGTACTTGTACAGAAGCAGTAGGAGCAGCAGCAGCAGCAAGGCCATGACGGACACACAGATGAAGTGAAGAGATGTGAAGAGGGGCTCATCAGGGGGCTGTATGCTGGTTCCTGGAAAGGGCGGGGCAGAGGAGTGAGTGGCAGAGGGGGCCTCTGTGGCCCTCCTGCCGCCACTGAGAATAGGCCAGTGCTCTGCCTGGAACACAGTCAGTACTCAATAAATGCTTCAACTGAACAAAGTGTCCTCTCACCTAGAAACCCCCAGGGCCTCAGGGAGCCTTCCCGCACACGCCCCACCCCCCCATCCGGGGGCAGGGAGGACTGACCCTCCAGCTCTGTTCATGCCCAGCCCCAAACGCTGCAGGAGTCACAGCCTTTTGTGGCTCAAGTCACGCAGCGCCACACCTGCCAGGCAAGGAGCCCCTCCGCAGCAGCCTGCCCTAATGCCTCAGCTTGCACACACCCCTGTTGACGGGGCTCACCACCACACATCTGGGGAGCTCGAACAAAAAGACTAGATGGGAATCTGCCTTCCTGGCTGTTCCCTGCTGCTCTGTGAGTGCCCTTTAGAAACAAAAACACACAGCCCTCCCGAGGGTCTGAAAGCCAGGCTCACAGCCCCCGGGTCTCCTCTTCCTGGATGTGTTTTTGAACAACATAATTTCCATTACCTTGCTCAGATCAACTGAGGCCAAATCTCACTGGCCCCGTAGGAAGTGTGTAACATCGAACCTGTAACTTTTCCCTAAGCCTCGGGTTCATCATCTCCAAAGTCGAAAGAAAATAGTTTTAACTTTCTCAGTTTGTGCAAATTCATTCAGTCAAAGCCTGTAAAGAGCTTAGCGCAACTCCTGACACGGTGCAAGCATTCGATAAAATGCCGGCTTTATTATTTCTAATATATCACCACCAGCAGTGAGACTGAGAGCAGCCGTGGGCTGCTCTGCGTGGAGTCGGGCCCTGGCGGCAGTCGCTCCCAGGCCAGCAGCTGGGGGACTGGAAAGCTACTTCCGAGTCAGGCAGGGACTCTCGCTCTGTCTTCTCTGGGCCCAGAGAGCCTTGCCAGGCCTGGCACACAGGGGTTCTGAGACCTGCCTGTCAGAAGCGTGGGCCTCTGCACAGAACCTGAGAACCACCCACATAGAGCCTTTGTGGAACACAGACAAAGGCGTCCTCTCCTCTTTGCAAACGTAGCCTACGTTAGTGCCCAGGGCTGGACATCAGCCCCACTCTCGGACAGTGGCCCTGAGAGGATGGGACTGTGCCTCTCTGGTAGGAAGGGATTCAGAGAGGGATGGAGAAGGCCACCAAGGCTGGCCCTGGGGCGGGGTCGGACTGCGTGCACTTGTCATTGACTGCCTCCCTCACCAGCCTGTAAGCTCCACAGAGGCATGGCTCCCCTGCATCGAGTGAGTGTGCCTGGCACACAGCAGACACCAAATACGTACTTGCGCATTAATGAATGAGTTAAAGTACAGGAGTATGATCAGAGGGGCCCATTAGGCTGTGCTTGCTTCCAGCTGCTTTCTATCTGTACCTCACGTCTGCTTCCCCTCCACCCTTTTCCCCACTGCCTCTAGCCCTGAGAGTTCTAGACTCTCCTCTGGCTTCTTCGGGAGACCTTTGCTTAGGAGGAGCCTGGAGTGGGACCCACAGAGATAGGACTCAGTTCAGCTAGGATTTACTCCACGTTAGAACTCTGGCTCCCTGAGCTGGGGCAGTATCCTGGGCCCTCCCCCATACCCACCTGGAGGGGCAGGTGACTGCTCACCTACAGATATGTGTGAGAAGGCCTGGGAGCTGTTCCCCGCACTGTTGCGGGCCCTGCACTCATAGGTCCTGTTGTGTTCCAAGGTCCCAGTGACCAGCAGGCTCCGGACAGTCACCTTGTGGAAGGGCTCCTGGCTCAGAATCTCAGGGTGTGGGTCCTCGAAAACCAGTGCTTGGGCCTCATCACATCTGAGAAGAGCAGTGTGGGGCTCAGAGTGTTGGAGTACCAGCCGCTGCCCCAGCCTCTCAGTCTAAGTGAGGAGTGAGAGGAGCCCACTTACCTATCAGTATGGCCGCTGCACTGCACCCATGTCACATTCGGCGGGGGGTACCCAGAGGCATCACAGAGCAGGGCACCAGAGCCATTGATGGGGTTCCACGTGACCCTTACTTCTGGGGCATCTGAGGAGGGAGGGCAAAGCAGAAGAGGGAGAGATCAGCCCAGAGGCCCAAGTCCCCGTGCCTGACCACCTCGCACTGAACTTTCCCTCCCAGCGTGTCTCTCCAGGCAGCCCCGGGGACCTCACGTCCCTAAGCCCCACTCCATCACTCACATTGAAGGGTGAGCTCAAAGGTCAGAGTATCCTTGCCTCTGGCGTTTCTGGCCCAGAAGGAGTAGAAGCCAGCCTCATAGGGCTTCAGACGAGGCAGGTAGAGGGTGGAGGTGTACCTGTGTGAGAGGAACAGGACATCTGGGGTGAGCACCAGCCCAGATATGCCCCCGACTAGGACAGTGGGCTCAGACAACCACTCTAAAGGGCTTTGTTTTACTTTCGGTAAAGTGTCCAGGGCACAAGGACCTCGGCTGAGCCAGGAACCCAGGGTGGTGCCATTGAGATATGGGAAAACCATCAACCCAGTTTCCTCAATTGGTTGTCTTATCTGTAAAGCAGTTTTGTTTTGTGGTTTAGCAGGATTATCCAGCCCAGGGATGGCAAACAGATCTGCTCTCGTGAGCCAGTTATGGTGGAAATACTGTCTGGAGAGCGTGTCTAGGACTCTGAGTCTGCATCTAGACTCTGCGGGAAAGTGGCTTAGGGATACCTGTCGTGAGTGTGGGAGAGGAAGTTATCGCATGCACCACATACTCACTGTCCGCGAGAGCTGTATGCTCTCATTCAAATAGAAGAAGGTTAAAAAAAAAACAAAACTATTTTAACCCTTTTTATTATCGAAGAGGTATCAGCACTCCTCTTAGGGTGGAAACTCTCTTAAATAGAAAGCCGCCTATTTGGGCCACTTTGGATGGAAAAATAAGATCTCGAAGACATAATCCATAAGGAGACAGGAAAAAGAGATTTCTAAGACAGTATGCATGTGGGAAAAGCAGGATTATGGGAGAAGAAGGAATGTAGTCAGATAGCACTTTATGAGATGAGTTTGAGCCTGTGAGGGGGTGGCCAGAGAAAAATTCTGAGCTGGGTGACCACACGCCCTTATAGAACCTTTTGATTTATCTGTGATTGAGTGGTGTTAATTCCCTCTACTCCCACCCCTAAACTGTATGTGGCAGATAACCTGCACAATCATTATTAGGAGTGTATCCACAAGTGGAAATCACAGGGTATTGTCTTCTACATTTGGATTGGCCATGAAAGAAAAGAATGAATGAGATTGAGAGTGCTTGGATGACCATGAGAATGTGCACCACAAGAAATGGTAGAATTCTTGAGGAGGGCATTGGATTTCCCAAAGATGTGGGACAGAGGGATATGCAAATTTAATCTAAATCTCAAATATAGATGTCTGAGATTGAAGTTCTACATAGTCAGGGAAAGCGAGACCCAGAAAAAAGAAGGGACTCACTCTAGGTCACACAGCAAGGTTGAGACATGACCCAAGTGTCCTGACTTCTGGCTGAAGCATTCTCCATCTGGTCATGGAACTATGCAGAAGGGAGCTGATAAGGGTGGTACCTGTATGTTTCCTTGATGGTGACAAAATTGAGCTTAGGCTCATGATTAGAGAAGGGTCCACGATAGGTCCAGTTAAAAACTTGTAGGCTTGGGTAGGCCTCTACTGTGACTTGGAGGTTGAGCCTCTCACCCATGGCCACCTCCTGGAGGAGGTTCTGCTCAGTGGTCAAGTTCAAGTAAGCACTGTCTGGAAAGCAGAACACATAGAGATCTGGCATTAGTGGAAAGACGTCCTGGTTTGTTTATTTGGTCATCCATCCATTGACTTAGTCATTCAGCTGGACCCTGCTGGGTGCCTTCTGTGAGCCAGGCACACAGTCTCCATCCCTAACCAAGATTTGCCCTCTGACATCTCTCTTCCCACCACCTACCACAGAAACCCAGGGCTTCAAACTCTTCTCTTCACTGAGTCCCTGGGATAACCTGGGAAAATTCCTATTCTCCTTGATGTCTCCACTTCCTTATTTGCATAATTAAGAGATTGGCTACGTCTTTAGTTATAACTTTTTGAAAAAAATTTTAGCAGTAAACAAAAGTCTGTTTTTTTTTTCACATGCCCCCATCCATTTCCCCTTCCTCTGGTAATAGTTCAATCAGTGTGGCTTCCACATCCAGCATGTAATTCAGGCCAGCCAATAAGAGCAATGTGTCCCCTTTGAACCAGTGATTGGTTTGGTATAGGCACATGAGTCCATGAGTCAATGACACTCATTTCCATAATTCTTGTTGGAACTCTGGGAATAGAAGACGTCACTCCACTGGGGTTACCATGTCTGATGCTACTAGAGAACACACACACAAAATGTACAGCTAAGGGCTGGAAAGAAACAGATTCTTGTCCACATCATCTGAACACCTAGATCCAACTGTACCTGAAGCTCATATCCATGGCATTTTAGCTATAAAGCCAATAAAAATATTCTTTTGATTAGGTTAGTTTAAGTTGGCTTCTGCTAACTTGGACCTGAAAGAGCCCTGACTAGTTCCTCCTAATTAAAATGTGCATAAATTATAGTCAAGCTACTCTCGAGGATCTGAGGAGGAAAAGAGGAAGGGATCAGCTCCAGAGGCCCCAAGTCCCCTTGGTGTTCTCAGGACACCCTGTGCTTCCCCCATGATCACACTGGGTGAGCACTGTCTGTTCACATGTTTAAGTGACACGAATGTCTTAGGCAAAAATGAATGAATGAATGAGTGAACAGTGAAATCCAGTAGAGAGCTACTAAACATCGATCCCAAAACAGAACAAAACAATGCTAAACAAAAATGCAGCAAGGCACTATAGGAACTCCAAGGAGGGATAGAGGAGTTCTGGGGGAGGATCTGGGAAGCATCCCAGAGACTTGGCTCCCTAGCCAGGCCTAAGATCAGGGAATTCTAGCAGAGATATTCTTATCAGTGCCTTCTTCTCTTCTATCAGCTCCCTCCTTCTCAATCCTGTTACGTACCTCCCTCATCCAGAATCCCTGCCAACCTCCCCCACCACCATGATGCTCACCTACCACCCGGAAGACCATGGAGGTGGAGTGGATGCCCTGGGCGTTGCTGGCCACACAGGAGTAGTTGCCGGCATCTTGGAAGCCTACTTGATCGAGGTTGAGGGTCACAACTTTTTGGTAACGGTTATCATGGAAGTCAGAGTGCTTAGGGATTGTGAGCTGCAACCAGAAAAAATGGAAATAGTATACGGAAGTTGTTTGGGGGATTAAAAAGGTTTAGGTTCAAATCCTCAGCCTTTAAGGATTATCTTCCTTTCCTTGGTTGAGGGATTGACCTCTGAGCCTCAGTTTCTTTATCTGTAAAAAGTGACTAATACTGGCCCCATGCTCCTAGGGCTGCAGTAAAGAGTAAATAAGACATTGCATGCAAATGGTATAGGGCTATGCCTGGCACACAATAGGCATAGTGGGAAGGGAGAGGGTTCTCAGAAGCAGCTTAATGCTATTCCCTCCTGGGAATACTCCTTTTTCCTCCCTCTGTTTCAAAGTTTTTCTGGAATAGCCTTATACCCCGGGGCTTCAAAGGTGGCCTAGAAACACCTTGCTAAGTCAGAAGTGAGCTGACACCTGGCTCTTGTCCACAGGCTGGAGCAAAGGTCATGGGTCAAAGGGGTAGAGTACTACTTCCTCCCACAAGCTTCAGTGGCATGAGCCTGGGACATGGTTTTGGACCAGCTACTGATTGGCAGTGATAACCCTGGTGAGTCTGACTCCTTCTCTTGACCTGTGATGTACCCTCCACTCAGAGAGCTGGCTTGTAAGGCTGGGGGCTTCATCCTGCAGAGCCTGGTGTACTGGGAGAAGGGGTAGACTTTACCCTGCTGTCTCCCCAGGGACTGACCTTAGTGTTTCCTCGTTGGAGAAAGACATCAAAGTTGACACCAATGTTGCTGGCTGAGCACACAATTTGGGCGGCCTCTCCACGGATCCGCACTAGCTCTGCAGGCTCCAGTGTCACAGTTGGGGGCCCTGGAATGACTGAAGCCAGGGGAAGGGACCCATGAACACTCAGGCCAGAGTTATTGCTCTGCTCCCTACCGTGGGTCCCCACTACGCTCTCATCCCAAATCCTGGGAGGCACCATCAATGCCTCAGTTTTCCCCACAGTAAGTCTTGTCTCCTAAATAGACATTGAAAAGTCCATCACCTCCACCCCTCCCCAGTCTCAGAACCATCCTCTGCTCTGGGCTCTTGCAACAGCCACCTGGAAGGCCTCCCTGTTTTTTCTGCAACCCCACCTGGACCCCTCAGAAGAGCCAAAGTGAGCTCTTAAGTAGGTAAATTGGATCATGACTCTCTCTCTTGTGCCAATATTCAATTTAGTGGCTTCCCTTCATTCTCAAAATAAAAGCCAAAGTCTTTCCCACATCCCCAGGCCCTGTACTGACCATCTGAACACCTGCCATCCTGTGCTCACCACCCCATAGCCACACTGGCCTTGGCACGGCAGAGCCTTGCGCTAGCCCCTTGCTCCTGGAATGCTCTCGCTCCCCATTTCGAATGAGTGTCTGTTCTCACCCGTCAGCTCTTTCACTCAAATGTTCCTCAGAGAGGCCTTCAGTGACCGGTTTGGCTGAATTAGCTTCACACCTCCCCTTAATCCCAAAATACACACACACATGTCCAGCTTTCTCCACCTGGGTTTCCTGTTGGTCACACTGGCATGTTATTTACTTTTTCTCTAGGCTGTCTTGCCAAGGAGGGTGGCAAATCTATGAAGGCGCTGTCCCCCACAGCAGCTAGCCCAGTGCCTGACATGTAGTAGGCACTAAATTAATATTTGTGGCTGTTGCTGTGGTTGAAAGACAATCTAAACCAGTTTCCCAAGGTCCAGAGACACTAAAGAGCTCATCCAAGGTCACCGAGGGCGTCTTAGCAGAACCAGAGCCCAGGACAGCCCAGAGCCCTGCAGGATGAAGTTCAGGGAAAACGCCCCAATGGCCTCCTCTGCCCACAGAGTGGGGTTCTTTTCACTTCCTTGGCGGGTTTCGCGGCCTCAAGCCCATGCTGCTCTGAATTCATTACAGGGACCTAATTCTTGTCTCAAGCCCAGGTGCTGAGCCTGGGGCCTCCTTACATATCAGCCCTTCCATCAACCAGAATCCTGTCCACCAGCCCAGCAGGGGCGAGCGGGAAAAGGAGCAAGACCGCACCAGCAGCTTTCCACATCCGCCCACAGTGAGCGCCGTCTCACGTGGCCACCACCACCTCCCTGTCACTTGGCTCACCACCCCGCCTTCATGTGCCCGGTGCCCAGGCACCAGGCCGGCACTGAGTGGGAAACCCACATCTGAGGGTGTCAGAGAACATCTGGAGCCTCTTCTCACCTCTTGACTTTGTACCTGCTGTTTCCTCTGCTGAAGTACATCTTTGCAGGGCCACCTCTTTCTCATCATTCACGTTTCAACTCAAATGAAATGTCACTCTCTCAGCAAGGCTCCCCCACTCCCCGTCCCCACGCACTCTACTCCAGCACCTCATCTAATGGTTTTCCTAGCATGTTTTGTAATCCGAGGTGATTCTGCCCATCGAGTTAATTTTTTTGCATGTGGTCTGTCTCCCTGCCCACATACCGGCCTTGTCCTGCCACAGTAGGTGTACCATAGATGACTGTAGCATAATTGAAAGGAAGACATGAAAGAAGAGGGACACTCGTTATCTCCCATGAGGCCCGGGTCCTGCCACCATTCGCATGGCTGCCAGCTCTCCGTCCCTGCCCTCCACATCTGGTCTGCCCATCCCTGCCCCACGCACCTTTCTGCACTTTCAGTCGGATGCCGTTCGTTGTCACCATACTGCCAGCTACTTGAGCCCTGCATTGGTAATCCTGACTCTCAATGAACTTGGCCTTGTGGATGGTGAAGCCACGCCAGGGTGAGAAGGAATAGTTGGTTTGGCGCAGGACAGGCCGGCTGCGCACCCGCATCAGGGAGACTCCCGCCTGCAGCTCCGGATCGGTGAGCAGGCATGGCAGCAGAGCATCCTGACCCTCGAACACTGTCACTTCTTCGGCCAGCACATTCCAGGGCCGAGCAGGGTCTGGGGAACAGGGGGATACAGGGTCACAACTGCCCTTCCTCCCCCAGGCCAGGTGGTCTCTGGACTGTGGTGATAGGGAGACTCAGATATGCTGATCATTTGCTTAGGTCATACAATACCAGGGAAGCTCAGCTGATGCTTCAGAGTGGGGGCTCTGGAGCCAGGTCCAGTCTCACTGCTTGATGCTGTATGACTTTGAGCAAATGATTCAACCCCTCTGAGCCTCTGGAAAGTGGGCATAATCATGGAACCTACCTCACAGGGTTATTGTCAGGACACTTTCAATTAGGAGCACAGCCACAGTTCCTTGTTCATGGCAGACACTCAGTAAATGTGGACCCATTTTTTCATGGTTGATAATATTAAGGCCCAGCCCTCCTGCCCATTCGTGGCGGGGCCTGCTGGGCCAGGCATCTTGGGTATGGGCCCAGATTTCTCACCTTTGACATAGAGGTGGATGGTGGCGTTGCCCCCCAAGGGGTCTCCAGGCTCAGTGCAGCGATAGGTCCCGGTGTTTTGGAAGGTGGCATTGTTTGTGGTCAGGATGCTGCTAAGGCCCTCAAGGCCCAGGGTCCAGTGTGGGGAGGAGAGGGGGCCATCCCATTCCACACTGCCGTTGCCCACACATCTCAGGGTCACTGTCGCACCTGGCTTCACAACCAGCTCAGGGCCACTGGGTTCTATCATCGGTACCCCTTGAGCTGGTGAGGGGCAAAGAGCAGACAGATGTGAGGTCTGAGGTGATGCTCTCTAGGCCATTCCCTGCCGCTGAGATGGGTGATGTCCTGGCAGGGGTGATGCTGGTGCTAGGGTTCAGCTGTGACTTGCAGGATCACCTCTAACAAGTCCCTGCACATTTCTGGTCATTTGCTCAGCCCCCTATCCCAAACCTGCTCAGGGATGGACTGAAGTCTCCAATGCCCAGCAGGCCTCTCCTCTGAGAAAGGGGCTGGGAGCTTTCTTAGCCTCCCACCCAGCCGCTGCCCCACAGAGGGCTCCCCTGCCCCCTGCCTCAGTCTTCCCAGCTGTGAGTGCATCATTCCTCTCCCCAGGATTAGATTCCTTCAGCCTCCTGAAGTAGGCTGCATCCTTAGTGTGAGAGCCCAGGGCCTGTTCATAGCAGGGGCTTGAACAAGCAAAGGAAGAGACAGATGAATGCAATGTACATAGCAAAGTCATTCAACTGAATTCATGGAGGGAAGGAGAAAAGAGGTGTAGGATCTTGGCCCAGCAGAATTCGAAAGGCCCTGCTGTGCCCACCCCCATCGTTAGTCTGTAGCACAGAGTCTCTGTGCTTCAGGGTCCTCCCTATGAAATGAAGACAATAATTATACCCATTTATTGAGATGTCAGGACATTTAAATACATGGAAAACCTTTAGAACATCACCTGCCACCAAATAAATACTCAGTAAGAGTTAGCCATTACATTTATTGTCTAGTTTACCCAGAAGCCCACCCTGACACCCCAGCACTGCTTTCTTTACTGGAGAGCCAATCTCTTTTAAGGAAAATTTTCATGAAGGAGAAAAGAGAACTTGAAACCCATATTAGGCCCTCCGGGAAGAAGACCCGTTGCCTCTGCCGAGTCAGCATTTTTCCAGGGCCTAAAATAGGGGCTAAGGAGGGAAGTGAGAGCTGATTCAAGGCCTTGGAGGGACCGCCAGGCACCCTGGCCTGTGTGGGCGGAAACACATTGCTGGCGCCGGCCTGGCCCCTATTTCCGCTCTGCCCGCGGCCCTTCTCCCTGGGATGCTCTCACTTCTGCTTCCTGACCCTCCTGACCACTGTCCCCTCTTCGAGGGAGAGATTCCCAGGAAAGGAAGTGCCATCTTCTGGGCATCAGAACACCCTGGGCTGCAGGGCCTGGCTCTGTCTGCCACTGACCCACGGGGTGCCCTGGCGAGTGCGACCCCTTGGTTCTGATGACAGGATGCTCCAGCCCCAAGGGTGTTGGGTGAATTTAAGGCTTCTCCACTGTCCTGTATGCAAGCTCCTCAAATGAATCTCTTCATCCTCACCACCACCATCGACCCCAGAGTCAGAAAGATCTCTGTCAAATGATTACAAGAGGGCTTAACTTATGTTTTTATTTCGTACCCATCAAAGGTGTGTGGCCTCTCTGCCTGAGCTTCTGATCGGCATAAAGGATCGAGTGAACTGGTGGATACTGCCAAGGCCAACCAGGGGGCCGAGGGAGGGGGCGGTGCTGTAGCGCTCCTGTGCCAATGTGACCATCAGGGAGGGGAGCAGCAGCAGCATTTCAGGTGGGCTGTCTGCAAATAGAGCTGGCACTGTCCTGTTAGAGCTGTAGTGATGTGGGCCCCCGGGGTGTTACTGTAGAGAGGAGTCTGGACTGTGGGATCATACCAATGTGAGTCTGAACCTTGGTTCTCCCTTATGGACCGGGTATGTGCCTTCACTTCTGTGACCCTTAGGCTACCCTCTCGTCCAGTGGCATAATCCACGTTCCCACTTCTGAGATGTCCTGAGAGAATTCAGTGAGGAGACACACAGCTCCTAGCTCCAGCATCTGTTCCTGCCCCAGGCTACTGCTTCGGTCGCCACATTTCTAACCTCCCTTCTGGTCCTGACATCCTGATAACTAAAGTTTTTAACTTTTAAAGGCCAGAGTCTGTGCTGTAACATCACACAGTCTTGGATTCTGTGTTTCGCTTCTGTACCCACTTGGTTTCACAGGAGCCTCTCGCTTCCCCTCCCCGCCCTGTCTCCCTAGCCCCTGCCTTGGCCTCCTGGAAATGCGGTCAGAGAGAGGCGTCTGCTCTATTTTGTTGTGTCCTGTTGTCTCAGATATTCACGCAGGACAAGACTGACACCCTCAACTTCCGCCCCCAGTTTCCCGGCACTGGCAGGAGGGGAAAGCCTGCTCAGGACTCGTCTTCCCTGCGGTGGGCACTGGGGCATGGTGAACCCCGACCAAGCCCCCCTCTGAGCCTGTCCAGTTTTCGCCCTCTCATCTCAGCTCCCGAATTCTCTCCATGCCCCAAACCTCCTTGCCTCCCACTTACTTGAAAGACCTCTCTATCATCAGCTCCTAGGACATCTTTCAACCTCCACTCGTCTCCCCTAACACACACTGGCCTGGGACACAGCCCTTCTTCAGCCTAGGATCTTCATAAGCCTCCCCGCATCTAGGGTGCTCGACCCCATCCCCGGACTCCTCACAGCAACACCCCTGCAGCCCCACTCACTCACCTCTTATCTCTCCTTCCAACCCCTCATCCAAGTACCCAAGGAAGGACCACTGCCCCTTGGGGCCTTTCCAAATCAGGTCCTGCCTATAATCAGTGAGCTGGCAGAGCCCTCAGGGCTCTCTGCGGCTTCCCTACTCTGTGTAGCTATGGACCAGCAGCACTGGCATCTTTTAGGAGCTTGTTAGAAATGCAGAATCTCAGGTAGCACCCAAAACCTACTGAGTCGGAATCTGCATCGTAGTAAGATACCCAGGTAATCTGTGTGGACAATAAAGTTTGAAAAGTTTTACTTTGATCTAGTCCCTCACCACCCTCATTGCCTACTGTTGAATAGAAGTGGACACTGAAACCCTGAGAGCAACAGGGGCTTGTTCAGGACACACTCAGTAAGTCAGCATCAGAGCTGAAACGTATCCACAGCCCTAGCTGGGCTGCCTCCACCCAACTCACACCCTCTTTTCCCTCCACTGCCTCTCCAAAGCGGATAGCCACAAACCTGCCATCCAGGCTGAGGAAATAGAAACGCAGTGAGGGGCAGGGGCTTATGGAATCCTTACACAGGGGCCCTCTCCGTCACTTCTCCCCCAACCCACACCCAGGGCCCTCAGTTCTGCTCTTACCATGCCAAGCTGTGGCCACAAGCAGGACCAGTAGAGCCCCTGGGCCCATGGCCTCACTGGGGAGGCGGCAGGCTGATGCAGGGCTGGGGGCTGGGCAGGCACTGGGTCTCCCAGCTGCTTGCTTTGCAGGGACCAGGAACGCTGCCTGGACAAGTTCCTCTCGCTGCACGGACTATTTGTCTTGTTTCCTTCTTCTTCCTCCTCCTCCTCCTCCTTGTGCTGATCCCCTTCTTCCCCTTTTAGCTAAGCAAGGCAACCACAGAGTTTGGAAATCTTGGGTCTTTAGAAGAAAACAAAGCCATGTCCCTTAGGGGGAGGAGTTGGGAGTCAGGGGCCAGCCCAAGCCTGGGGGGAGAAGTGTGGGGCCCTTCTGAAGTCACCTCTGAAGGGTTCTGTCAGAAGAGACACTCCCCAGGTCAAACGGTCAGTCAGGAAGTAGCACAAATGGGGTTCTTCAGAGTGGCTGGGTGGCTTTGGCTATGTCAAAAGGGGGTTGGTCTGGGAGAGGCTGGTAATAGCAGTAAGAAGCTTCCATTTATAGGACACTCACTAGCCAAACCCCATTCTTCTCTAACTCATTCAAAAAATAGGAGATAAGGGAACACTTTTCAACTTGTTCTATGAAGCCAATATTACCTTGACACCAAAGCCAGAAAACTAGACCAATATCTTTTACAAATATAGATGCAAACACACTTTACGAAATACCAGCAAATCAATTCCACTGGACATTAAAATGATTACACATATGACCAAGTGAGATTTATTCCAGAAATGCAAAGACGGTTCAACATTAAAAAATCAATCTAATACATCAGATTAATAAAATGAAAAAAAAATCCCACATGATCACCTCAATTGGTGCAAAAAAAAAAAAAAAAAAAAAGCCTTTGACAAAATCTAACATGCTGTCGTGATAAAACACCAGACAAACTGGGAATAAAAGGCAACACCCTTAATATGATTAAGGGCCTATATAAAAAATTCATAGCTAACTCAATGGTGAAGGATTAAAAGGTTACCTCCCTCGGATCAGGAAAAGGACAAGGACACCATTTTCACCACTTCTATTCAATATTGTACTGGAAGTTCTAGCCAAAGCAATCATGAAGAAAAAGAAATAAAAGGCATCCAAATTAAAAAAGAAATATAAAACACACTCTATTCACAGATGACATGATCCCACATATAGAAAAATCCTAAAGAATCTACAAAAACAAACAAATAAACAAACAAAACAGAAAAAACTCTATTAGAGCTAATAACTGAATTCAGCGAAGTTTGATATTGCAGGATACAATATCAACACAAAAGACTCGATTGTATTTCTATACACTAGCAATAAATAATAGTAAATTAAAAAATTATTTGCAATAGCATTGAAATGAATAAAATACTTGGAAACAAATTTAACCAAGGAGATGCAAGATTGAAAAACACAAAATGCTGCTGAAAGAACTTCAGAAGACTAAATAAATTATTAAACATTTTATATTCATGGATTAGAAGATTTACTATTACAAAGATGGCATACTCCCCCACAGTAATCTACAGATTCAATGCAGTTCCTATCAAAATCCCAATGGCCTTTTTTTCAGAAATGGAAAATGTATGACACCAATACTACTGATTCTCAAATACATATGAAATTTCAAGGGACCCCAAATAGCCAAATCAATCTTGAAAAAGAACAAAGTTGGAGTCACACCTCCCAATTTGAAAATTTACTGCAAACTGCAGAAGTCAAAACAGTGTGGTATCAGCATAAAGATTATATATATATATATATATATATATATATATATATATATATATATATATATATATCCAGAATCAAATGGAGAGTCCAGAAAGAAACCTTCATATCACATCTATGGTCAATTGATTTTCAACAAGGGTACCAAGGCCATTCAATATGGAAAAAAAAAAAGTCTTTTCAACAAATGATGTTAAGAAAACTGGATAGCCACAAATGACAAAATGAAGATGAACTCTTCTTACTCCACACCATACACAAAAATTAACCCTAAATGGATTCAAGGTCTAACTATAATGACTAAAACTATAGAACTCTTAGAAAAAAGCATAAGGGTAAATATTTATGACATGGACTTAGAAATGGTTTCCTAGATAAGTCACCAAAAACATAAACAGCCAAAGAAAAAAACAGATACATTTAACTTCATCAAAACTAAACATTTGGTGCATCAAAGGACATTGCCAAGAGAAAAAAAAGACAACATGCAGAATGGGGGAAAATATTTGCAAACCATATATAAAAGAATTAAGTATCCAGAACACACACACACACACACACACACACACACACACACCCACACGTAAATAAATATATATATATATATACATATCTTATAACTCAACAACAAAAAGACAACTCAAATTTAAAAGTGAACCAAAATGTTGAATAGGTATTTCTCAAAAGAAGACATACAAATGACCAACAAGCACATGAAAAGATGCTCAACGTCATTAGTCATTAGAGAAATGCAAATCAAAACTACAATGAGATACAACTTCACACCAACTAGGTTGGACATAATAATAAAAAAAATAATTGGAAAATAACGCATGTTGCCAAGGGTGCAGAGAAATTGGAACCCTTGTACATTGCTGGTGAGAATGTAAAATGGTGCCAGTGCGGTAATAATCAGATGGGCAGTTCCTCAAAAAGAGACAAATAGAATTACCATATGATGCAACAATTCCACACATACCCAAAATAATTAAAAACAGGGACTCATATACTTGATAATAAATGTTTAGTACAGCACTATTAACAATAACCAAAAGGTGGAAACGGTTGATGAATGAATAAATAAAATGTAGTATATCCATACGGTGGAATGTTATGCAGCCATAAAAAAGGAGTCAAGTACTGATACATGTCACGACACAGATGAACCTCAAAAACATAATGCTAAGTGAAAGAAGCCAGACACAAAATGTCACCTATTATATGACTGCATTTATAAGAAACATCCAGAATAGATAAATCCACAGAGACAGAAAGACTGGTGCTTGCCAGAAACTGGGGTGTGGGTGGAATAGGAAGTGACTGCTTAATGGGTAATAGAAGTGATGATTACACTACACAGTGAATCTACTAAATGTCACTAAATTGTACACTTTAAAATGGTTGATGTTTAAATATTTGTTATGTGAATTTTACCTCAATCTTAAAAGAAGGTATAGACTTTCTTAGAAAAGCAAAAACTGAGAGAATTCTTTGCCAGCAGACCAGCATTACAAAAAAAAAAAAAATGTTAAGGAGCGCTCTTCAGGCAAAAAGCATGATACCAGACAGAACTTGAATATACAAAAAATAAAAAATAAATATATAAAGAGTGCTGGAAATAAAATAAAGGTAAATATAAAAAATACTTTTATCTTGCTTTTTTATTGCTCAAAAACATAACAGACTGTCTAAAACAGACATTTGCAAATTTTTCTGTAACTATCCAGATAGTAAATATTTTAGGCTTTGTGGGCCTTAAAATCTGTTTTGCAGCTACTCAACTCTGCCATTATTGTGCAAAAGTAGCCATAGACAATACATAAATCATGGAGTGTAGCTGTGTTCTAATAACACCTTATTTATGAAAACAGGTGGCAGGCTAGATTTGGCCCATGGGTTATACATTTAACACAAAAGTAGTTGCAATGTACTGTATGTTTATAGCATATGTACGAGTAAAATGTATGACAACACTACTACAAAAGATAGGAGGGAAGAAAGTACCGTATACTATTGTAAAGTCCTTATACTATATTTGAAGTACCACAATATTATTTTTTGGTAGACTTTGCTTAATTAAAGATTATATTGTCAACCTAAAATAATCACTAAAAACTTAAAAGGTATAAGTTATAAGCCAATAGTAGAGATAAAATAGAGTCATAAAATATACAGAAAAAAAATTTTTTAAAAAAGACTACCAAATAGAAAACATCTAATGAGATGGTAGATTTTAATCCAACTGTACAACTACTGACTTAAATGACAGTAGCCTAAATATAACAACTAAAAGATAGAGATTGTCAGTTTATATTATAGAAAGCAAGACCCAACCATTTTCTATTACCAAGAAATTCACTTTAAATATAAAGACTTAAATAGGATAAAAGCAAAAAAATGGAAAAAGATAGTTTATGTAAACAGTAATTATAAAAAGCTAGAGTAGCTCTATTAATATTAGACAAAATGGACTTTGGAACAAAGAATATTTCTAAGGATAACAAAGGACATTACATATGACAAAGGAGTCATTACCCAAGAAGATATAATAATTCTAAATGCATATGCTTCTTATAACAGAGTTTTTAAATAAAAGAAGAGAGAGACAAATCTCTGCAACAC
Source organism: Macroglossus sobrinus (assembly GCA_004027375.1). NCBI lineage: Eukaryota > Metazoa > Chordata > Mammalia > Chiroptera > Pteropodidae > Macroglossus > Macroglossus sobrinus. The sequence continues at coordinate 1,944,729 of PVKZ01000066.1, forward strand.
AAACTCTTAGTAATAGTACAAATAAAGAGAAAATCAGTAAGGATATAGAAGACTTGAAAAAACTATCAACCAACTTGAACTAATTGATATTTTAGAATACTACATTTAACAACAGCAGAATACATATTCTTGTCAAGGATACATGGAACATTCACCAAGATATGCCATATTTTAGGTCACAAAAAAAACCCCACAAAACATTTAAATAACTAAATTATATAAAGTATTTCTTGTACTATAACAGAATTAAACTTGAAATTATTGACAGAAAAATATCTGGAGAATCTCAAATATTTAAAGATTGAACAACAAAGATAAAAAAATCATGAGTCAAAGAGGAAAATCACAAGGAACATTAGAAAGTATTTTGAATTGAATGAAAAGAAAGAAATTATCTAAATTTCATCTTAAGAAACTAGAAAAATGAAGAACAAATTAAACTCAAACAACAGAAATCATTGCAATCCAGAACAAAAAAAAAATTTAAGAAAAAATTAATAAAACCGAAAGCTATTTCATTTAAAAATATATATATCCAGGAAAATATAAAAATTACACAAATTACAAATATCAAGAATGAGAGAGTGGATATCATTGTCAAACCTACTGACATTAAAAGGATACAAGGGAAAACTATGAAGAATTCTAGCTGCATAAATTCAACAAGTTTGAAAAAAGGAACAAATCTCTTGAAAGAAACAAACTGCCAAAGCTCACTCAAGAAGAAATAGATAACATTAATAATCCTATATTTATAAATAATATAAATTGAAAGGCATCACTTCTCCAGTTTGAGCACTCCAGTCCCTTAGCAGTTCTCCTAGCACATGGTCTCCAAACACATTAAACTTATAGTTAAAAATCTTGTAATGAACACAAAAATAATTCAGGCCCAATGATTTTGCTGGTGAATTTTACCTAACAAATAGAAATAACACCAATTCTATACAGACTCTTTCAAGATGCAGCAAAAACGTCATTCTACAGCCCTATTTGATTTCCCATTCTTTTGTTAAACATCAGTGATCACTGTAAGATATTCTTACATAAAGAGGATCTAGCACCCCAAATGGAAGTCCCCACCAAATCCCTTTCCTCTCAATCACAGCCCTTTTTCCAACAAAAGCCATTGGTAGAAGTTATGTTTGTACCCTTCTCTGATGTTTGCCCTGCAGGTACAGTCTCATTCATGTATCCCATCCATCCATCCATCCATCCATCCATCCATCCATCCATCCATCCATCCATCCACCCTTCCATCCATCCTTCCATCTATTCATTTATTTGTCCATACTTTATCATATGCTATTTATTGCTCTGGGGCTTGCACTATTATCATTTAACAACATATCTTAGAAACCTTTCCCTGTCAGTTCATAGGCATCTACTTCGTTTTTTAAATTGCTGCATTGCATTCATGGTATGAACGCACTATAATTTATTTCACCATTCCCCTTGTGAATGAATTTAGATTCCGCCCCCCCCCCCACCTTGTAAACAATGTTGCATTGAACATCCTCACACATGAATCTTCGTGCAGGTGTGCCATCATCTGAGCAGGATCCAATCCTAGAAGAGCTTTGCTGGTTCAAAAGGTAGGTACATTAAAATGCAAAACATTGTTAAATTACCCTCCTGTGTGAATGTTTATTCCCATCAACAGTGCGTGGGAAACCCAGCTTCACTATATTCTTGCTGACATTGGATATTTTTGATCTTTAAAGTGTTTCCCAATCTGATAGAAAAAATATTATTTCATTGAGATTTGAAAATGAATTTCCCAGATTAGTGGTGAAATGAACTTTTTTTCACCTGTGTATTGACTCTTCAGCTTTCTTCTATAGATACTCTTTGTCCATTTTTCTGTTTCTTGTCTTTTTATTGATTTGTTGAGACTACTTATATTCTGTATTATGTCTATTAACCTTATGATTACATAAGTTGAAAATATTTTCCATCAGTCTACCACCTCTTTTTACCTTTCTTTTAATTGGTATATTTAATCACACAGAAGATTTTACTTTACCCGTAATCAAATCTGTTGTCTTTTCGTTTCTGGCTTCTGAATATCATGTCTTGCTTAGGAGGGGTGAACCATTTATTGTTTATAAGGCACTTTCATTTCTATTTTCTCATGCAGGCCTGGGCCACATGGGCTCAGAAAAGAACATTATCTCCATTGTAGAGATAAGAAAAGGGAAGGTCAGAGAGGGCAAGTGGCTTATCTCATGTCATGCAGCTACTCTGAGGAAGACTCAGAACCAGAATTGGGATTCTCAGGGTCTCAGACTCAGGTCACCACTTTCTGCTATCTGGGTCACTGGGCCAACACCATTCCCCACAGCCCCATGGCATCCCAGGCAGGTCACCTGTGTGCTTCCTGTTGTCAGAAAGCTGGAACCCTTGCTTCCCTGTGAGGGTACAGATCTGCCTCCCTGGTGCACCTGCCTGTCACTCCTGGCACTGCGTGCTGGACCCCTAGACAACTCTGTTTCCTATCCCTTGATAGGCTTCCAGTGATGTGAGGTATCCTGTGTTTCTTGGTGGGGGGCATCACTTTTCCAGGTTGAGCACTCTGGTCCCTTAGCAGTCCTTCGAGGACATGGTCTCCAAACACATCTGGTCATCCTCACTCTCATCAGATCTTCAACAATGTGTGGCATCATTAATGTGACATTAACTTTTTCAAGTTCAACCTCTTTAAAGGGAGTCCTTTCCTGTGGTGACAGGGGTACAACCAGATGTTATGAGAAGACAGAGGACAGAGAGTCTGCCAGGGCTTCGGAGCAAGGCTTTAGAGCTGAGCCTTGGAGGAGTCCTCCAGGCAGAAAGGAAATCCAGGAAAGGGACTAGCATGGGGACAGAGAGGGTGAAAAACCAGGGCTTCCTGTGGCCAGCCAGAGGAATGGAGCAGAGCAGAAATGAGAAGGGGTGAGTTCCAAGTACTCAGGGTCCCTGACATCTGGCTGGGTGCTCAGGGTACATACTGTAGGTCATGGCTCTTAATGGGAGCTTCTAAGAGCAAGGGACCTCCAAGTGCAATCCAAGGACTCCAGCCTCAGAATCACAGGAGTACCTGCTAAAATGCAGTTTCCAGGGCCGTCCTGGGCCTGCTGAATTAGAGTGGGAGGCTGTCTAGGGGATTCTGATGTCTAGTCATGGCTGGGGCTGCTGCCCTCAAAAGCTCACAATGGCCTCAAGGAAACCTAAGAATCTTTGACATATAGGTAAAGTTTCTTTGATTGAGGCTCTCAGCTTTCATGCAATTCTCACAAATCTCTGGCCCAGGCTGGCAGAGACCTCCCTCAGGTGGAAGGTGTTAAGGGAGAAAAGGGATGTGGCCAGCAAAAGAGGTAAAGGCCACTGTGGTCCTGAGGGGGGCCCTAGACCACCTCAACAGAACCTTTCTTTCTCCCCAAGATCAGAGGAAGCTTCTCACCCTGTTATTTCTGTCTACCCGGCAAACTCCTATAGCTCCCCAGACTCCCTACCTCCAGGAGGTTTCCTGTCCCAGCCAGATGAGCAGGTGTTCTTTCTATGCAGCCCGGTCCTCCTAGCCTCACCCTCACTCCAGTATTTCCCTCACTTGGCAGGCCTCAGAGTTAGATCATGTGCTCGCTGTGTGTCAGGCAGTGAGCCAAGCACTCTTTGGAGAAATCTCATTGAATCCTCAACCCTAGAGGTACGTGTTGTTGTTATCCCAAGACTCAGAAGTTAAGTCACTTTCCCAAGATCACACAGCTGGCGAGGGTATTTCTGCCTCTTGGGCATCATTCTGATCCACTGACTTTAGATGTCTGAAGGATGAATGAGTCAGTGAGTGAATGAGAGCAGTGCTGCAAAGCTCTGTGAGGAAGAAGGTAACCTCCCCTCCCGTGAATACTGAATACGGCATTTGGGAGGCATAACATTGTCTAAGTGTTGTTTATGTGCCAGGCACCATGCCGAGCTCTTTGCATATTTATCTCACTTAATCCTCTCAACCATGAGGCTGGTTCTATTAATTATCCTCATTTTGCTGATGGGGAAACCAAGGCTCAGAGAGGTTAGGTCACTTGCCCAAGGTCCCAGAGCCAGCAGATGCCTGAGCTGGTAGCTAACGATCACCACGCTGCACAGGATGACCCTGGATCTTCCCCAGCAGCATGCATGCTAACCACCAGTGGACATGGGGTTGAAGTGTCCTGGGGTTCTGTGCGGTGACCCCCTGCTGAGGAAACTGCAGTGATGCTGCCGGGATGGTGACCAGCAGGAATCTTAGCGTGACATCACTCTTTCCTGTGGCAGAGGAACTTTGAAAACAGTTTATATGTCATCCCAAGGATTAGGAAATCCTGAGGCGACTATATGGGTTGTGTCACGTTTCTGCACATAATGAGGGCCCAGTCCTCATCTCCCTGCCAGGCTCCTGGCTTCAGGCCCCATGACAGGGACAGCTTAGCCCCACTCTCCTGACCACTCAGCCCCAGCCCCATCCCAAGCCCAGGGAACAGCCCATGCCTGGCAGAGAGTGGGAACTCGGTCAGTACCAGATGCATGAATAAGTGAGTAAATGGATGAAGAGAGAGCAGAGAAACATTGGCGAATGCTTCATGGTTGGGCTCTGTTCTGGGTCCTTGTCTGTAGGCCCTTCACTACCCTGCTGGGGGGTAAGACAAGCACCTAGGTGGTGGAACTCTAATGCAGGTGACAACACTGACATGGATTGATATGGACATGATTTATCATCCAAATAGGACCTTTGAGATCAAAAGCCGTACTATTAATAATTGCACTAACTCAGGGAGGCATTAAAAAGGACCATTTTGAGACACCCTATTCATTGGTGCCCTCTCTTTGCACCAGTCTCTGGACTAAACTTTTTCCACAGATCATCTCATTTGGTCCTCACAGCCACTTTAGGGGCTAGCTATAATTATCCAATGTTACAGAAGAGGAAAGACAAATTCAGAGATGGTAGGTGTCCTGCCAAGGGTCACACAGCTAATAAGTGGCAGAGCTGGATTTGAACCCAGGAAATTGGCCCCAAAACCCATGTGTTTTACCAGCGTTCAGCAATGGCCAGCGTTCTCAGAGATCAAGGTAGAGGGGAATGGCCTGGGCTTTGGAGCCAGATAGGCCAAAATTGCATTCCCCACTCTTAGCTGTGTGACCACAACCAGATAGGTCCCTGGCCTCTCTCAGTTTCTTTATTTATAAAATGGCAGCGGGGTTACTGGCTCAAATCCAGTGCGACAATAATGAGGTGAGGTGCATTCAACAGATATTAATTGAGCATTTACTCCGTGCTTGGCCCTAGAAACACAGTGGTCAAGATAGTAGGCATGATCCCTCCCTTCTGGAACTCACAGCCTGGTGGCAGCTCCAGGACATAGGGGGAGTTGCAGGATGTCCTGGGAGCACTGAAGAGAGAAGTCAAAGAAAAGTCTGCCTAATCTGAGAAAGATTTGGAAAGGGAGGTTCAGGGAGGACACATGGTAAAGGCCCGGAGGTGAGTGAGTTCATGGGACATCCAGGGGCTGAGGGTGTCAAATAAACATGAGGGCCCATCAGAGGCACAAAGGACTAGGAAGAGAAATCACTTCCAGCCAAGAAATCAGGAAGACTTCTTGGAGGAGGTGGTTTTATGCTAGGCTGGGTTTTTAGGGGAAGAGTTTGCCCTTTGGCTATAGAGGGCTGGGCAGCATCAACAGAGGTGCAGAGGTAGAGCTTCTGCACAGCAAAAGAAATAGTCAACAAAATGAAAAGGCAACATACATAATGGGAGAAAATATTTGCAAATCATATATCTGAGAAGGTGTTAAAATCCAAAATATATAAGAAACTCATACAACTCAATTTAAAAAATCCAATTAAAAAACGGGCAGAGGAACTAAATAGACATATTTCCAAAGAAGATATACAAATGGCCAAGAGGTACAACATCCCTAATCATTAGGAAAATGCAAATAAAAACCACAGTAAGATATCATCTCAAACCTGTCAGGAATGGCTATTATCACAAAGACGAGGATAGCAAGTGTTGGGGAGAATACGGAGAAAAGGGAGTCTTTGTACACTGTTGGAAGGTTGGCAAGCTTGTGGCCCACACAAGGGTAGACAGGCCTTGGAGGGCAGATGTAGGAGAGGCAGCCGGAGAGGCTAGAATCAGGTCAGGAAGGGCCTTGAAGAGCACACCAGGGAGTCTGGACTGTGTTTGTTGGGACATGGGGTGCCATTGAAGGCATTTGAGCAAAAGAGAGCCAAAATCATAATATGCTTCAGGGAGATCAGTGATGACCAAGATTAACTTTCAGGCACGGAAGCTTCCATTTGCTCCCTTCAGAAGGGCCACAAGCACTCTGAGAATTCTGTGATTTTACAGAAGCTTTCTAACTTCCCTGTGTTTGTGACTTATTTATTTTTTATTTTTTTGGTTTCTTGTAGAGATTACTCATGAAACCCCAAACCAGATTCTATGGAACTGTCTCCAAGCTTGTTGGAAGGAGCAGACTAGAGGGAGTGACTAGAAAGGGCAGGCAGGCCAAGGAGGGCCCAAGGCGAGGGGCAGGGGCTGAGCCAGAGGGAGGGGTCACGAAGAGGCAGTGTGGCTCCTGTGATGTCCCTGAGGTCCTGCCAGATCCTGAGATGAGCCAGGCCCCCGATGAAGCTGTGGCAGATCACATTCTGAGCTGTGGGAATCTGTTACACCCCAGAGAAGCCCCAGAACCCCACTCCAAGGGGGAGCTCCCCACAGAGAATTCAGGAGCCACACCCTGAACGGGCCATAAGCACCCTGACTCCAGGGCCTAGCCTACTTCCCCTGAGTCCAGGAACTGAACTGAACAGACTCCCTGAGCAAGACAATAGCAAAGACACCAGCCTGGAAGGCAAGAGCCTCCTCCCTGGGTGTGACCTTGAGCTAGCACTTAATGGCTCTGAGTCTCAGCTTCCTCATCTAAAACTCATCTTCCCATGGCTTGTCTCATAGGTTTATGGTAACCATCACATGGGACCACACTCTCTAAACTATGAGGGACCAGGGCAGAGCCAGGGCATGGAGGCCCCTCTGGGTGGTAGGGGCTGGGAACTCACCAGCAGGAGTTGCATTTCAGGAAAGTTTCTGCTTCTGCAAGTCTTCGAAGCCTTCTGGTCACTCTGGGAAGAGAGTCTCTGCTTGGTGCACTCCCGTCTTTAAATTTTTTTCACTACTCGCCTGTGGCTTTTCCCCAACAAAACAGAAGAGTCTCCAAACTTCTTCCAGGAGGCCAGAGTGCCTAGCTGGAATTAGTTATCTTGTGTTTATCACTTCATGTTTGATTTTCTTAGCCTTCTAGAAATTCTATAATTTTGTGTTTTTTAAGGGAACTTTTTGACTCTAGTAATGTTTTAAGTATTTATTCTCTTTACTCAGCAACTCTGTGTCCGGGTATTTATCCTATGGAAAAAGATGCTTACATAAATATGCAAATATAAATGTACTTTGCAAACAATGGCCATTGCAGCATAATTTATAACTCTGAAACACTAGATGTCCATCAGTACAGGACTGGTTAAATATTTTATGGCACAGACATTCTTTTAAATTATGTGCAGCTCTCAAAATGAATGAATTAATATTTGTAGGTACCACTGAACTATGAGTGTGTCCATCATGTATTGTTAAGTGAAAAACAAAAAGTTGCAAAATAGCAGTGGTAGTTTTGTTTAAAATTATAATTGTATGCCTGTATACATAGCTATAACTACAAAATATAAATATTAGTATAGGTGTATGGAGGGTACCTAAAAGAGTATAACTAAATGATGAACAATGAGGACAGAATTTCCATAAGATAAATTCCTACACACATATTTGTCAAACAAAAAGATAAGCATTTGAAATGTTACTGGAGTCTAAAATACAAAATACACAAAGACTTCCTCTTTCTGTATCATGTATTTTGGTAATAGATATTTCTAATGATGGCGAAAGTTACATAAATACTTTTACAAAAGTAATTTTTAATCATTATGAAGATGAATAACTTTTAATTACTATGAAGACGAATAAGAAACTAAAATAAAAGAGGCCTTTTGGAGACAGTGCCCTAAATCAAAGAAAGTGCATTAATGGAGGGTTGTGGAGCTCCTCTCAGCTCAAGTTCAGAGCCCCAGGGGCAATAGCTTCTTTTAGTCTTTCCCTATTTTTCCAGGAACGAGCCCCTGGCTATGAATAGGGTGGCGGAAGAACAGTGTCCCAGTGGCTCATCTGTCTGGGAGGAAAATTCCAGCTCACCCATCCTGGGGCCTGACTGAGTGGCAAGGCGGGAGGCAGGAGCCGGCTGAGGCTGACCTATAGTGACCCTTTCCCTGGGCCCTCTGCACAAGAGGCTGTGAGGTCCAAGCTCTCCACCCAACTTTTTCAAATGATTTTTATCTAGCTTTTAGATTCACATAGCTTTTTCCTCTTACCAGCACTTTCCTATGCTTTCCCTTAGGGACACACAGCACCAGAGAGTTCCGGAGTCAAGGGTTGGGGACCCAGGCTCCCCAACTCTGCACCCCTACAGTCTTGGCTGGGTGCTTTATCTCCCTGAGTGTGACTTGGGAGTTAGCCAGACCCAGGCCCCTGCCCTACCAACTAGGTGACCTTGGGCATGTTGCTTCACAACCTCCCTAAACTTGTTTCTCCTTTTTATCATGGGAACAATCGTGGCATCTGGTTCATAGGGTTGATGTGAGGGTCAAAAGAGAAAAAGTGTGTGAAGCAACAGGACAGCCTTGGTACATAGTAACTGCTCAATAAGTGGTCCCCAGCGTTTTATGTCTTCCTTTATCTCTTTATAGCATCATTAGCTCCATTCGCTGCGGAGGAAGTCGAGGCCTGCTGTGGTATGATTCACGCAGGGTCCAACATGCAGCAGGCCTGAGGGGGAGGCAGCCAAGGTCTCCTGACCTCCAGATGAAGGCTTTTCCCGTGAGTGAGGATAATCCCCGTCTGGAATGTGGTTGTTTATTCTCTTTACAGGGCAGATCTGAGTATTGGCTCATTCTTCTTCTTCCACAGCCAGAAGAGAAGGATTCATGGGATCTGAAGCCAGGACCCCGGGAGGGTGGGCTTGGCGGCTTGGCAAGGCCAGGCCTTGCAGCGAGCGGGGCTTCCCCTGGCGTGGCTCAGCTGCTCCTGAGCTGGCGGCTGGGCCTGTGAGTCAGAGCTCCACGTCTCCATTCCTCTCCCCACTGGCAGCCACAGCCCCAGACTCCTGGAGGCAGTCCAGGGAGATCTGTGGCTTCAAAAGAAGGTGCCTCTCACCCAGAAACAAACCGAGATGCCCCTTCCCCAGCTCAGAGAGAGCAAGGGATGGCCAAGGTCACACAGTGAGGTATGACAGACCTCAGCCTGGAAACTGGTTCCACTTCAGGCGACCCCTCCCAGGAAGCTCCAGCCTGGGTCTTGGACCTTTTCCCTTAGCCCCCTGCCCCTGGTAGCTCTAAGGCCCTTGGCCTCGTGCTGCTGTCAGGATCTCCCAGGCCTGAGCTGGGCAGTGGAGCCTATGGCCAGTACTGACTGAGCTAACAAACAGGCACCAAGATGCCTGGCTCACACCAGCCCCACACCACTGAGCTGCTGCAGCCATAAGGTGGGCCTGCCAGGTCTGCAATCCCTTGCCTGGTCTGTCAAGACTGCCCTCAGAGCCACAGCCAAGCCCCTTTCCTTCCCTTGGCCTCGCCCTGGCCATACACCCCCACACTTTCCTCTGTTCTTCTTTATCTCTTCACCCTCTCTTTCCACTTTTTCCAGCTCTCTGCCTCCCTGGGACCTGACCACTACTCACCAGGGCCTGGGCTTTAGTGGACGCCTCTCACAAGCCACACCAGCTTCAATCTGGCCCGTAAGCACGGATGGGGGGTAGGGCAGGCAGGGTCAGCTTAAGAGCCAAAGCCAAAGCACATGGCAAGGCGGAGTGGGGTGCAGTGGGGGCAGCAGGAGGGGCTCCTGCTCCTTAGCACAAGCCTGTGAACAGTTCTGCCTGACCCGGGGCCAGACCCTGCAGAGCCAGAAAGGCCTTCTCATGTGCCAACCGGGAAAACTGAGGCCCAGTGTCCAGGTCACCAGCTACTAGCAAGGGGCAGGGGTGAAAACCCCCATCTTACAGAGGGAAACCAGACTCAGAGCAGAAGGGACCTCATCCCTTGTGTGGAAACCTCATCCTCCCTACCCAACTCCCACCATCTCCCAGGCACGAGGACTCAAACCCGCGAGACCACAACGTCTGTGAGTGAGAAGCACCAGGTTTAATATTCAAATCTTTCTCTTAAAAAAAAAAAATAGTTACACGGATAGGAAATTTTGATGGCATACAAAATAGCACTTCTGTTGTATAAATGTGAGTTAATGTGAGTCCTAAAAATACTTGTAAACCTAGGTGATTACATCTTTGGTACCGTAGCAAGAACCCACTTCTTCTCCTCCACCAGGCTTTGTGGAACCCGGGGCAGGGAGGTGCCAACCAGCATAGGGGGCTGATGCCCGGAGGGACTGATCTTCCCTCGCCCCCTTTCCAACCCTCCCCCGCCAGAGGTCTTGGCCACAGCCCTCATTCCCCTGGCACTTCAGTGCGCCCTGGGCTGGAGTGTGGCTGGCAGAGACAGTGAGGTGAGTGGACCTGGGCAGGGACAAAGCCAGACCTTGTGGGTACTGACTCAGGGATGAGGCAGCTGGCAGGTGAGAAGGCAGTCCTCAGGGCACCCACCTCTTGTACGCCTTCCTCAGGTTCCCCATCCAAGCCATCCTGTCCTTTCCAGGGCCCCCCAGGGGCTCTCGCTGTCCATTGTGTCTTCGGGACAGACTTGGAGAACAGGTGCTGGAGTAGGGGACTATGTCAGGTGGCCTGATTTGCCCTCTCTGCCTTCTTGGCCCAGGGTAGCTCCAGAGGTCATTGTGGGCACTGAAAGATGTCCTATGAGCCTCCCATGTCCTTAGGGCAGCTGCTGAGGGCTTTTCAGGACATTGGCTGTCACTTCGAGTCAAGGCCTGGGCAGCTGGCCTTTGGGGACTTGCCGGGGGCCCAGGAAAGGGGCATGGTTCCTGAATGCCTAGAGTATGATATGTGGTCTGGAATCTCCCCAGACCCAGTTGACCCCCAGGTTGGATGGAGGTTTGGCTTCATCTGGGCAAGTATACAACCCTTAGAATCTTCTAGAATATTAGTGCTGGCAGGGAACCAAAAGTCAGTGAATCCAATCTACTCATACTTCAACAGAGAAAACAGGCCCAGAGATTGGGCAAGGGTATCCTGCAGGGTCTCTTAGAAGGTCCAGAGCACAGAAGGGCCACACTCTGGTCCACACACGCGGCCACTGTGCACGGGCATGTCGACACACTCATCAAGGCATAGGCCCGCCTGGCCCTGGACGCTCTGCTGGATAGAATAAGATTCGCAGTGATGAGGAGAAAGGTCCCAGGACTCACAGGCCCAGGAAGACACAGACATAGGCACTTTTTATGGGCAGGTGGGCCCCGAGTGCCTGAGGCAGGGGCTACAGGCCAGAATGTCCTCAACTTGGCTCAGCCCCCAGGACTAATTAAGCATGGATGGCCCCAGACCAGCTTGGGCCTGGGAAAGCAAAGACTGGCATTGAGGCGAGAAGGCTTCTGGATGAGGCGACACTGTCCAAGGCCAGGCCCCAGCTCAGCCAGGAGCCAGGGATGCCAGGGTCCCTTCCCGGCTCTTGGGCAAACAGAAGTAGGAGAGAGCTGCAGCTCCTTGAGGGGCAGCTGGCTGAACAGAAAAAAGTTCATTTACCACCTTATGAACCTTGAGAATCTCCCCATGGATTCCAACCTCCCTACCTGTCAGCCAGAAGAATCCCAGACTATGGGTCACCAATTCTAACTTTCCCATCTTACAGATGGAGAAACTGAGTCCTTTGGGGGAACTTTGGCTCATAGTCACATGGCCTCCCCAGAGGCAGAGGGTCATGGCCCCTGCTATCTTCCTGTCTCCTAAGCCAGCCCCAGGGGTTGGGGTGCAACATGCCAGGGACCAAAGCTTTCCAGAAGGGGACAGCTGATGGGAGCAGCCTTGTTGATGGAAGGCCAGGCCAGGCCAGGGGGCGCAGGGTGCTGGGAGGTCAAGGGGGAGCTTCAGTTCGGGCAGGGCAGGGTGGGGGCCAGCCCCCTACAGGAAGCTCTCCTCTGCCTCGGCCCGAGGCTCAGAGCAGCTTGAATCTGGTGGCCACTCCTGCTCCAGCTCAGGCCCTGGCTCCAGCTCCCGTTCCACCTGGGGCTCGGGCTGGGGCTCTGGTTCTGGCTCCTCTTGGGGTTCCAGGGGGCTGTCACAGGAGATGGTAGAGGAGGTGTTGACTTCATTCAGGGTGGAGCTGGAGGGAGAAGGCAAGTGAATGAGAGGCTGGGAGGGGAACATATAACCAAATAACAGCATTAATCAAGAGCTTTCAATGCGTCCAAACTTGCGCCACGCACCTTACACACTTCAGCTCACTTAATCCTTGTAAAGACTATGCAAGGCAGGCACAGTGGGGAAAATGCAGCTCAGAGAGGCTATGTCACTGTCCTGTACCACACAGCAGGTAAGTATAGGAGCTGGCACTTCACAGCAGATCCAGCTTATTCCTCACCCATTAGCGTCTCCACTGCCTACACTCTTGAAGGCACACTATCTCATTTAACCCTCGCAACAACCTCCAAACTGAAGTGCTCTTATTGTTTTTATTTTACACATCAAGAAACTGAGGTTCAGATATGGGAGACAACTTGTCCCAGGGCACAACAGGACCAGCTTAATTCCTCTGCGCAGTGTCTACCTGGAGCTGGGAATATTCGCTGTTTAAATGGAGCGGGAGGGCCTTTGGGGAGTCTTCTGAGTCCTGTGTGTGCTCCCAGCACACAGAGAGAGAAGGTGCCTGGAGTTGGAACCCAGATGGAGATCCTGCCACTTCACCATGGGGTGGGTCCTGTTTTTTGAGGGGGAGGGTTTGGTCTTATGGGGAGCCCTTCTTTCCAAGTGAGGGAGGACCCTGTCTGAATATCAAGTCCAGGCAACAGCTGGGCCCTCCACCAAAGCCGTCCCCACACTCTAACTTTAGCACATCCCAAGGCAAAGAATAGCATGCATCTATCTCCTTCCCAGGCTGGATTCTGGCCTGAACTCCTGTAGGCACCTCTGCCTCCTCTAACCATGCTGGCTCCTGGGCCCCCAAGGCATGGTGCTGAAGGACACACCACAGGCCTGGGGCTAGCGATGACCCCGAGTAACACATGGGCACCAGGGATGCTAATTAGGTTTTCTTCCTCTTCTCCTTAGGGCTAGGACAGGGCCTAGTAAGAGGAGAGTATAGAGGGCCTATGGGGGCTCCTTTGACAGAAACAGCTACATTGCGGGTAAGACCCATCCCATGCTCAGCTTGCCCTCTCCACGTGAGGGCATTAAAGATCAAATGAGTTCAATTCTCTCTTCTAGTCCCTAGCAGGAAGGAGTGCTCACCTTCTGTAACCTACTTCTAAGGCAAGCCTGCTGCCAGGGACACACATACCACACACACACACACACACACACACACACACACACACTATTGCATGTTCCGGGCCACAGCAGCTACCTGGCAAGGCTGGGGGAACCCTCCAGTGGGCCCTCATCAGCAACCTCAGGTTTGGGGTCGGGCAGGGGGATGATATAGTCGTTGTCACCCTCGTTGGGCTGCACGGCAGTGTAGAGGACTGAGCTGGTGTGCAGTGGGGATCGCAGGCCATGGAAGCCAGGCAGGCGGGCTTGGGACCGCAGGACGGCTGGGTGGTCGCTCCTCAGAAACTCTTCATCCACCTGCTGGTACTTCTGCTCCAAGGGACCAGGGGAGCCGGAGAAACAGGGAAGATAAGATCAGAAAAGTGTTTAGGGATCACCTGACAGTGAGATTCTGACCTGGCCCCTCGTGTCTTATGTAAATTGGGCAACTGGTGCTCAGAGAGGAAGGACAGTTGCCCAAAGCCACATAGCTGAGCTACCCTCCCACCTGGCATCTCACAAGACAAGGTGATCTTAGAGCCTTCCAGGGAAGGGGCAATCAGTGGACCAGCACCCGCGACCCTAACACTTCCCCACCTTCCAACTAGATAGATGCAGCTCTCATTCTGCTTCAGCTTCCTTCAGTGAGACCTCAGTATCCCTAAATCCTGAATGGTGTCAGCTCACTGGTCCCTGAGTAATACCAGACCTGGGTGAGAGTAGGGTTAGCAGCAGGCCTAGGGAGAGGGCCGTGTCTGTGCCGAAGGAGATGGCATCCCTCACTCCTGCTCCTGCTGTGGGCGGGGAGGGTTTTAAGGCCCTGCTGGCTTTTCTTGCCTCTTCTGAGTCTGGATAGGGCCCAGGGGATCAGGCCCTTAGTGGTCATCTAGTCTGGGGGAGTTGAAACCTCTGAAGGAGACCCAAGATTTGGCATGGGTATGAAGGCATGTGGAAGGATGCAGGATAAAGGGGGCTGTAGGTGCCCCCCCCACATACTTTAAACCAATCAGCTGCCATGTGGAATTTCATCTCAAAGATCTCTGTGCTGCTAGAGTAGACTAAACTCATAGCTCCAACCCATCCCTGACTAATACCAGCAGGGAAACTGAGGCCCAAAGAGGATAAACTGTGGTCCCCCAAATACCAGCATGTCACACACAGCCTTGTACCCAGTATCTGACTTCTGGACCAGAACTTTCCATTACCCATCCCCACCCTGCTTCAACCTACCTTTTTGTAACCCTCACCCAGCAGTCTCTCAAGAAGCAACACCAGCTGGGAAAAAGGGGGCCGGATCTCAAACTTCTCCTCCCAGCACTTCTGCATGATCTCGTAGCTGGGAAGGGACACACGGGTCAGGGTCTGTGACACAGGGTGCAGAGGGAGGGCGGCTGCCGCCCCGGAACAAGGCAAGCAAGGAGAGAACTTGGGGAAGGGAGGTGGCTAGGTGCTGTTTCTCCACTGCCACACCTGCGTATTCCCTGGGGAAGCCCTCCCTCCCAGCTCAGTGGTTCCATGGGGTTGGCCACATCTTGGTGAGTACTGAACCTAGGTCTGGCTGGTAGTTTTCATCCCCTCCGCTCAGTGGCTGGTACTGACTGGACAGACATGTGACCCCAGATGAAACTGACAGTCAGCTCTGGGCCTTGTGCTGGAATGATGGTGAAAGCAGCTGGGACATAGCCATTGAGTAGTGCCAGCCTGAACTTGAGGCTGGCACAGAGGAAAGCAGAGCCCGGAGTGAGAAGGAGAGACTGCTGATGATGTCATCCACACACCTAGATTTTACTAGATCCCTGAACTAGTAAATCTATTTTTTACTTAGGCTAGTGACATTGGATATTGTTTGCACCAAAAATTCCTCCCAAACGTGCCACTCACATCTCATCGGAGGCATGAGCAGGCTGGGCCATGCGGTAACCCCGCTTGATGGCATTATAGAACTGCTCGTTCATGGGCAGCTCTGGATAAGGGGTGCCACCTGTTGGGGAGCAAAGACAAGAGAAGAGATACACAGGTTCAGGGGTGTTATAACAAAATGGCAGGAACTCTCTTCTGTGGAACAGGAAGAGGCACGGCAGCCCTGGCATGGGTGAAGGAGCCTTGGAATTGGGAAATGTGGGCTCCTTCATGGTTCTGGACAGATTGCAACCCTCCCCAGATCAAAGGACCAGAGAACACTAGAGTCAAGCAGCCTCTTAGGTGTCACTGCCCAAACACCTTGATACTCAGATGGGGCAGTCAAGAGACCCAGAGAGGGCAAGAGACTTGCCAAGGTCACACAGCTGTGTAGAAGCAGCAGAGCTGGGACTTGAACTGGATCCCCAACCCGTGTCCCAGAGTCTGTTCACGGCCCCGACCAGGCTGGAAGTGTGAGTGCCACTGAGGGCCATGGGAGAAGGAAGCATTACCCAGGGTGAAGATCTCCCAGAGCAGGATCCCGAAGGACCAAACATCACTCAGTGTGGTGTAAAGGCTGTTGAAGATGCTCTCGGGGGCCATCCACTTCAGAGGCAGGAAGGTCTGTGGGAGGCCAAGGATGGCCTGAGTGCAAGGAGGGGCGGAGCCCCACACTGCACCTGGGAGCAGGGAGGAGGCCTGGCAGTTCCCATCCCCGGCCCTTTCTCATCCCCTAGTCCTTGAGGGCCTATCTCTGCTGGCACACAATTTCTACACCGATCCCAGTACTGGCCAGAGGATCAGGAGGCCTAGTGTCTTTTCCCACAAGCTGGGGCCATAGTAGCTTCCAGGTCTGAGGCTCTTCGTGGAACAGGCTTCCCTTCCTGACCCCAGGAGAGGTCCCTGGTGGAGCCAGCAGAGGGGAATGGGAGCCAGGGACATGGCCAAGGTGCTACCCAGCTCTCATCTTAGCTGCTTTAGATCTCTGTGGCCTAGTGGCCATCAGCTCAGGGGTTCTGGGGACATGAGTGGGAGGCAGGATGTTCATATTTTAACCAAATACTGCCCATCATCTATTTGTCTGCCTTAAGCTGTCACCTAGGCTTCTTCCTCTAACCCCTGCCACAGCTAGGACAACACATTTGGCTTGCTCCCTCTCCAAATTCCCTGAGACCCATTACAGCTGGTCCCTTGCTCCCTGCCATGACCAGCAAGTCTGAGCTCCCAGCCCACCCCAAGCCTCAGCATCTCTGCCCCCTCCAACCTCATACACAGTGGTGGTACCTTTCCTGTCCCTGCACTCATGGCTTGGCAGGCAGAGACTATCACTACTGGGCAGGTCAGATTGTGAGGAGCCCTGCCCTGATCTATGGGCCAAAGCCATGCTGACCAGGAGGGTCAGAGGCACACGGGATGGGGGAAGGTACTCACGCTGCCTTTGGAGATGTAGTTAGAATCTCGCATGATGTCACGAGCCAGGCCAAAGTCACAGATCTTGACCAGTTTGCCCTCACAGATAAGCACATTTCTGGCTGCCAGGTCTCGGTGGACACACTGGGCAGAGAAGAGCGGGAGAGGGTGGGAGCTGAGGCCTTGGGGGCAATTGCGGGGAAAGACCCTCTGTGTCAAGTGCTTTGGGAAATAAGGCATTGCTGTCTAGGTGTGAGGGGCCACACAGGTGAGAGAGGCCACACGGTGTGAGGGCATTCACTGTCCTCGCCCACCAGAGGGGACATAGCTTCCATGTGGGGCCGTGTACTTGGAGGACCGTGGCTGGCTGGGTGACCCGCCTCCCACAACCTGAATCTACCCACTGAGACCACACATACATTCTTGGAAGCCAGGAACTCCATGCCATTGGCCACCTGATAGCTGAAGCCCACAAGATCCGTGTAACTAAGCACTGGTGACTCGTTGATCAAAGTCGCCCGACAGGTCCTCTCAGGAGCTAGGAGAGAGCAGAGGGTCAGCATCTTGTGTCTTCCCGTGGCCCCCAGAACCTCTGCTCTTTGGCTTGTGGAAGCTGAACGTCCAGGACAGGGGGTTACTGATCCTCTAAGTCTCCCCCAAAAGGAAGAACAATTTCCATATATCTAACCTAAATCTCTCCCATTTTATCAGAACCTTCATCGTCCAGAAAAACTTTCAGCATTAGCCCTGGGCCACCCTTGCTCAGCCTGGTCTGCTCACTTTTGGGGAACACTAGATCAGCCCAGGGCCTCTCCGAGCAGACTTCTCTTCCCCAAGACCCAGGAGGCTAGGTTCTCCCCCTGCCCCACCTTACTGCTTCCCCTGCCTGTGAGCTGTGTGCATATCTCTGGACCCAGAAATAGGGGTTCCTCTTGGGCCCCTCCCACACAACAGTTTTGGGCAAATGGCTGCACTCGGTTTCTGCACCTATGAAATGGACACAGGCCACCTTCCTCTCAGGGCTGTTGCCAGGCGGGGTGTGTGAAAGATATGAGGGCCACACAGGGTGCGGTCACCATGTGTACCCACCGGAGGGGACGTAGTTATCGTAAGGAGCCATGTAGTTCGAGGACTCAATGTCTGCGTACTTGACGTCCCCTTTCATGTCCAGCATGGGCACGTAGTCCACTGACTCATCCTTGCTCATGTCCATGTAGCCACCGTCACTCTCTCCAGGCAGAGACATGTGGCTGAACACGAGAGGAACATTGTAGAAGGAGAGACCACAGGTTTTCCCTTCTCTCCCCGCTCCTGCCCCTCTGTTTACCCCCTTGGGCAAGGCCTTGTCACCCATGTTTTTCTTCTTTCTTTCCCTCTCTCATCCTCCCCCAGCCTGCCACTGTCATTACTACAAAGAAAGTCCTTTCGATCAACCTGTGGGGCCCTGAGCTGAGTCCTGGGGCTGCCAAGATGACATAAGGCCCAGTGTGTGTCCTAAAGAGCTCAGACCCAGGGGTGATTACAGCACCCCAGGACAAGGGTCACAAGAAGGGCGTGTGCCAAGGCACCTTCCTGTGCCCTTTATGGTTCCCTACGAGTACCCGGCCACAACCCAGAGTGGGCAATGAATTGCCCTAATGCCTCTGCTTGTAGCATCGACTCCCCCATATACCATATAAACGTGTTCCTACGAGTAGAAAAAAGATTGTAAGGAAATCAGTCAAAATGTTAGGGAGGACAGGGATGAGTTTTGCTGTCGCTTAATACTTTTCTGAAGTTACTCTTGTCCCTGCAATAAGTAAGTACTGCTTTTGTAATCAGCAAAAGAACTAGACATTATATTTGGAAAAGAAGTAGGAGTGGGTTGCAGTGGCCTCAGGGCACTGGAGAGACAGCTTTGCAGAGGGAGTGGGAGCTGCAGTGAGGAGCAGAACATGCAGCTAGGCCTGGGACAGGAGAGCTCCAAGTGCTCACTGTGGAAGGCTAGGACAGTATTATGGTGTCTCGACACAAGGACTCTATGAGGGGTCAAGGGGTCACATCTGCAGCGTGCTTAGCACAGGGCCTGACACATTGCAGACAGCCAGTAGGAGGCAGCTGACCCCATCCCCATCATCGCCATTACGGTCATGCCTTCCTGTGGGGTGGCCAAGGCCTGGGTCTTGGACTGACTTGTGGAACAGCCCTGGCTCCAAGAGCGACTCCACCTGCCTTGGCCTCAGCTTCCTGTCCTGGACAAGGAGGGAGTGAGCAAGTGCTCCTCATGGCTCCCGAAAGATTCGGCTCCCTGCCTCCATCCCTGTACCTGGGCAGGGGGAGCCCAACGGGCAGCGCGTTGCTGTAGAGCTCGGCGCTGGCTGGGTGGCCCTTGTCAGAGCAGTGCTGCAGGAAGGTATGCTTGTTGCGGTGCAGGTAGTCCACCAGGTCGCCGTAGCGGCAGTACTCGGTGATGATGTAGATGGGCCCTGTGGAGGGAGAGGCCCAGGGGGAGTCCTCAGGGAGGCCTCAGGCTTCCTATCAGGGCCATGAGGCTAATGACAGACTACACGTGAGTGAACCAGCTAGATATGATGGCAAAGAGGCTGCAACGCCAGGCAAACCTGGATTCTTTCCCTGCCTCTGTGACCATGAGCAAGATACTTAATCTCCCTGAGCCTTACTTTCCCCATCTGTCAAATGGGGCTAATAATACCCACCTCGAAGGGCTGTCGTGAGTGTTCATGGGATAATGTCTTTGTCGGCTCAGCTCAGTGCTTGGTACATAGCAAGCACACAGCGTTAGCTGCTATCGATACGTTTTCAAACTAAAGCTTGTTTTGGAGCCCAGTAAATAAACAGAGGCAACTCTTTATTTCAGGTTACTGTTTAAATTCAAATAAAATAAATCTACTTAAAGTCAATCAGTGAGAGTTTGAAGATAGCAATGAAAACAAAATTGTGAAGTATGTGATCATCACAGGCATAAATTACCCTTTGCATGCAATGTACTTCTGTATTTTGTTTTGGTTGCACAATACTGAGGAAAATCCCAACCCTCACAATAAGCAGCTGCAAATGGCAATAACATTTTGTGTGTGTGTGTGTGGCTTAACTTGCAATTGGACCTTCAGATAAACACACTTGGCCGACAGACTTTATGATCTGAATAAAGGCAGCTCTCAGTTAGCAGGCTGGTTGCCTCCAGTGCTGGAGATATAATTGATCTCAGTGATGCATAAGCTGACATTTATAACAGTGGTTAAAATCTATTGTGAGAATTTTTAAATGTCCCAGGACCCCTTGATTTGGGAACTGTTGGGACTAGTAACTTAAAGAGGCCTTGGTGGTGCTGTGATTCTGTGAGTTTCTAAACCCCCAGTCCATCTGACACTGTGAATGGGTGAAAGTGCTGGACAGGATGGGCACAGACACCCCAGCTGCAGTATCTGGACTGAGGACAGGGTGGAGAGGGGCCAGGCCCTGGCCTCTGGCATTTCCCAGAATCCTCTGGGCAAGTAGGATTGTACCTCCTTTGGTGCAAGCCCCGAGCAGGTTGACCACGTTCAGGTGGGGCCCAAGGTGACTCATGATCTTCAGCTCCGACATAAGGGCTTGCTTCTCACTGCTGCGGGCAGTGGCTATGGAATAGAGGGAGGGACTCAGGCCCCATCACTGAGGCCACACGAAGGCCTCACTACAGCCTGGTCTGGCTCTTCTGCCCCCATCTGTGCTATAAGACCCAGGTGGCCAAGGGTAGTAAGGACCTACATGCAGGGGGAGGGGAAAGATGATGGGAGGAAGGCGGAGAGCAGGGAGGAAAGGGAGGAAGGAGGCTGCCAGAGGAGGGAACAGGGTGAGGGAGCCTCTCTCCCAAAACAGAACCAGGCGCGGTGCTGGCTGCAGTGTGACTGAACTTCTTGTGGCCAGTGAATCCAAATTGGCCCTGGCCCGCTCTGGGAGTGCCTGAGTGTGTAGGGAGGGAGCAAGAGAGAGGTTGCGAGAGAGGTTCCCAAGACTCACATTTCAGCATCTTGACAGCCACTTTCATTGTGGCCTGAGAATGGCTCAGGCCGTGAGCTGTGGCCTCCACCACCTGCCCGAAGGCCCCGGAACCGAGGGTGCGCCCTGCAGTAGAAATGATCCCTGAGCTCCTGGGCCACCAGGAAGCTGCAGCCCCACCCTCTCTGAGGTCAACCTAGACATCCCTCGACTACCCTGCACCTAAGGGGTTCCACCAGAGGAGGCTCCAAAACTCACAGTGCTTCACAGTCTTTCCTGGTGTCTCATCTCTGTCTTATCTGCTTTCTGGGCCATCTTAGTCCCTGGAAGCCTTCCTCCCTCCCCAAATGGGGGCACAGCCCCTCTGTGCTCCTCAGCCTCCCACTTAGACTAAGCATAGGCTTGGTGCTCAGCCCGTCCTCAATTAATACTTCCTCTCTTACCATGAAGGGGTCCCATCTCACAGTCATGGGATCACAGGACCTCAGTGCTGGACCCTGGGGGATCATCTTGTCCCCATTGCACAGAAGGGGAGACTGAGGGCCAAAGAAGGCAAGACATCGGCACCAGGTCTCAAAGCTAGTCATGGCAAGGCTGGGAGCAGACCTCAGTCTTCCTACACACTTCAAGTCCCCACACAGCCACATGAGGCCTCCTTGGACTGACCAAGCACAAGCTGGTCCCGTGGTAGCTCCCAGGTGGAGTCATAGGGCAGCTGCATGGGGTCCACATAGATGTACTCATGGCCATCCGAGCTCACGGATTCAATCACCTTCCATCGGATCTCATAGCGGGGCTTCTGCAGGACCGAGACCAGGGATGGGTCGTCAGAGCAGGGATGGGCCTTGAGGCTCACTAGGGGCCAGAAGACCCGGAGGCTCAGAGAGGGGCAGGGGCATGGCTGAAGTCACACGGCAAGTTATCCGTAGACTCAAGGCCTTCATGGGCTCAGGGGTAACAGATGCCAAGTGGTCCCAGCTAACAAGTGGCTGAGGAGGAGCTGGCAGCTGACACCCAGCTGATCAGAACCTCCTCACCAGCTTCTCCTAGAGCCTCAACTGCTTCTGGAGAAGAGATGGGAGTAGAAGAGCAGGCAGCGTCAAAAAGTGACACAGAGCAGGGGTACTCTGACAGATGTGGACAGCCCCTCTGCATGCTGGGGTAGTCACAGCAGAAATCTCAGAAAAAATGTAACTGTAGGATATTGAAACCATAGGAAGTTGGAATGACAGGATTGGAATTTTACAAAGATAGACTATGGAACACTGCAATCCTAATGCAGAAATCGTATTCTGTTTGAAGCACAGAACAGTGAAATCTCAGTACAGAACATAGAAATTACAGATTAACAGGATTAGAACACAGTTTAGTAGAATCCTGAAGTCTCTGTGGGTAAGAGTTGGAAGAATCCTGGGGCCCAGGATTTGAGGTCTACCACAAAGGTTTCATGCCCCATGGCTGAGATGGGCAGGAATGATGTCTGAGCAAAACCCAGAAAGGGAGACAGCAGACGTAGGACCTCCTGATAGCCTGGACCAGGTCCATGTTAGCCCAGGCTGCTGGGGATGGAGGCAGCTCAGCTCAGATGCCCAGCACCACTCTATATCATTTTATACGTGAACTCTGTGCTGGGCCCTAGACATGGCCAGATCCTGCGGGATTCAAGGATAGCAGGTGGGGGGGGAGGGTGGGGGGAAGGTAGTTCATACAAAACAAGCTGTGCTAGTCTGTACGCATTAGGTAAGAGTGGCCTTACCTTCTGCCAGAGCATAATGAGGATGAAGAAAGAGATGATTGTGAGGACTACCAAGGCCAGGATGGCTGAGATCACCACCACCTTGAAGGGCGAGGCTGGAGGCAGAAACAAGAGCTGGTCATAAGACAACAGGGCACTTAGCAGTTGCTCTCCCCTCACTCACCTCTGGTATCACAAATCCCTCTCTGCACATCCTGCCCAGAACAGAAACCCTCCCCCAACCCCCATTCCTCGCCACAACCCCCTGCCACAATCTATGATGTCAGACCCTCAGCCTCTCCCTCTGGGCCACACACTTAGCCTCTCCCATAAATACCCCATGCCCTTCAGTAACTAGCCCCAGCTCAGATCTCTATCAGCTTCCATATTCTTTCAGCCCTTGCAGGGGCCAGTCTGGCCTACCATAGCTCTAGATTAGATGCAAGTTCCTGGCAGCTAGGCTGTGGTTCGCCTCTCTTCCTCATGCTTACAGACATGCACTATGCCAGTTTTCACACACACACACACACACACACACACACACACACACACACAGGACTTATACATGCATCGTTTGTACACTTGTGTAGGGATTGTGTATCCACATAGACATACATACAGACATCACTCCAGCCTTACACCTGTATCTGGGGATTGTGCCTTCTTCATTACATTTGGAGGGTTGCACCGTGTCCAAGGATCAGTGATGCTCATGTACATGGCTTACAACATACATAGCGCATACACACACTAGGTATAGGGAGAAAATGCTATTCATAGCCGTGGTTTATAGACATACACTTGTGGATGTACGTGTGCCAATACTGTGTTGTTGTGTAAGTGCACACACAGGAGCATGCTCTGGGGGGTTTCACAGTGCTTTTGAGTGCCCGTGACAAGCTGACTCTGGCCTGCTGTGTGTGCACAGGCAGTCATAAGGACGGCAAGATCTGGGTGGGCGTGAGGGGTCATCGTGGGCCGCTGAGGCTGGGTGACTCACACTGTGGTACCAGGGTGACTTCCTGCGCGTCATGGCCCAGCAGGTTGCGCAGCGTGCAGCGCACAGACAGCGGCTGATCCACATGGCTCAGGCGCAGCATGCTCACCACCTCGAACTCCTGCTCCTCCGCCCAGTACGTTACGTTTGTCTCCAGCTGGCTCTCCTCGGAACTGTTCCCCAGTGGCGTGGGTGGCAGCTCGCGCGGACACCTGCCAGTAAAGCCAGCCAGGGCAACTTCCAGTCCCTGCTTTCTGCAGGCAGGGAAACTGAGGCCAAAAGCAGGCATCGCCACAGGGTTGTGGTGGAAGAAGGCCAGGAGCGTGTCGGCTACTTCCCACTGCTACTTCCCACCGCCTGGTCCTGAGCTGATTCCGCCTGTGGTCCCACAACCTACCAGCAGGGGGCGCTCCTACCCCAGAACAGAGAAGCTTGGTTCGCAAAAATCACTCCCTTCTTTTGACCCTCAGAGTCAAACTAAGGAAAAGGGTCAATTTAGGCCATGCAAAGCATCTCCAAGAAGCCATATCTTCTAGAACTGGGGTCCCCAACCTCTGGGCTGCAGACAAGTACCGGTCCGTGGCTTTTTAGGAGCCGGCCGCACAAAATGAGGTGAGCAGCAGGTGAGCAAGTGAAGCTTTGTCTGTATCTGCAGCTGCTCCCCAGCGCTAGCATCACTGCCTCAGCTCCACCTCAGGCATTAGACCTTCATAGGAGCGCAGGTGCCTTGTACCAAAAAGGTTGGAGACCACTGCTCAAGCCTGGAACAATGTGCCCAGAAGAAGGGGCTGGACTAGATGACCTTCAATAGGTCTTTCCGGACAGCTGTGGGTACTCTGGGAGACTGAGGCCAGGGTTTTTTTGCTCACCTTTTGAGGTCCCCGCAGGTAGACCAGGTGAGGTGTGGCTGGGGCATGCCCCGGCCACGACAGCGGACTGTCTGCTCCCCGTTGGCAGGGTGGCTCTCGCTCAGCTCCAGCACGCGGGCAGGCACTGCACAGAGAAGGCATCCGGGCCAAGAGGTGGGAAGGGCAACACAGTGAGAAAGGCCCTCTGAGAGGACCTGGCCCAGAGTCTCCCCTGGGGGGAGGGGAGCTGAGGCTGCAGGTGAACCTTAAATACCAGGAATCACTGTGTGAAAACTGTCAGATTCCCCTTCTGGGTACTTCAAAGGAAAAGCCTCAGTAGGGTGCTAGTCTGTCTTTAACACTTCTCTGATACTTGCTAATCTGCCCTTTTAACAAAGAGAGCAGGCCTCAGTAGCAGAACCTTGGGAAGGCAAGAGCGTGGAGCTAGAGTTTAATTGCGTTGTTTTGTTGTTGCAGAGTTATATTTATGACATGTGACGCTGATTTTCCATCTACAATTGAGAGGTTAAATTCTCTTTCAAAATAATTTATTTTTAGAAAGTCGATTAACAAAACATTAAGTCACCATCATGTCATTCCTCTGCTTAAAACCCTGCGATGGCTCTTCCTTTCAGTCCCAGTAAAAGCCCAAGTCCATCCAAGAGCACAAAAGGCCGTGATCTGCCTGCTCCCCACTCCCTAACCGCCCGGACCCAGCTCTGGCCTCATTTCCCACCACTCTCCGTCGCTCTGTTCTGGCCACTCAGGCCTTTCTGCCATTGCTCCTGTCTTTGCACTGCCTGGGATGCCCTTTCCCCCAGAGAGCCACTTGGGTAAGGCCCTCACCGTCTTCAAGTCTTCAGGCAACTGTCTTCTCAGCGAGGCCAACCCTGATCACTGACATTTAAAGGTACAACCTTCACTGTCCCTGCCCCCAGAATTCTCAATCCTCCCCACCCAGCTTCCCACCCCCCACTTGAACCCCTAAACAGCACTTCTTACCTTCTAACCTTCTACATAATTTGCTGGGATGTTTAACCCCTATTGTTGAATGTTTGTCTCCCCCCACTAGAATGCAAGCTGCACAAAAGCCTCAAGAACCATGAACAGCCTCACATACTGTCATTGCTTGATAAGTATCTATTTAATTAGTGCATATATATATATATATATATATATATATATATATATATGCAAGAAGGAAAAATCATGGCATTGGCACATGAATGCCTGAGGTTTTGGAAACACTAGTCTAGCCCAATGGTCAATGTGTACAACTGGGGAAACTGAGGCCCAGAGAAGGGGCATGCACACAGCAGTGGGTCAGTGTTGGTACTCAGTCTCCTGAGTCCCCAGCTCCTTCTCCTGCTCCTCCTATGGGTGAGTGGACAGTGTAGGAAGGGAGAAGAAATGGGGTGGGAGAGCAGGGAAAAAAAGCAGGATGAAGGGCCCCTCACCGTTAATTTGCAGCTGGAAGGAGAGCTGGGCCTCAGCGTCCTCATTGAAGGCCCTCATGGTGTAGTGACCAGCCTCAACCACCTTCACCCGCACCAATGTCAGTTCTGACACGTACCTGGGGAGCAGGCCAGGCCAGGAGACCCAGCTGTCAAAGCTGGAAGAACTCCTAAAGCCCTCCCCACCCTCCTTGTATAGACAGGAAAAACAAGGCCCCGGGAAGGGAAAGGGCTTGCCAAGGTCACACATGTGTCAGTAACAGACCCCAGACTCACACTCATAGGATTAGTCTCCTATTGAGCCAAGAAGGAAGGTTAGGAGGGATGGGGACGGGGTGAAGGGAAAGCACCATTTCCCTCTCCCCCATATCTCCTTCAGGAAGGCCTCACACTGCTTTATCCTAACACAGCGCACCTCAGGTCATCCTGCTCATCTCCAGCCTCAGGGCCACCCCTATGCACAGGTGGCAGTGGCCTGCCTGGCACCCTCTTCCCCAATCATCCCACCATTTTCTCCTCTGCTGCCTTCCAGCTCTACCCATTACAAGGACAACTAAACATCTCGGTGATCATCTGACCAGTGTCTGTTGTTCCCACTAGACAGGAAACTCTCAGAGGCATAGAACTGTGTGTTCTGTTCTTTGCAGCATCCCCAGGGCCTGGCACAGCACCTGGCAGGGAGTCTGGCAGGTAGTAGGCTCTCATGAAAGATGGGCCTACGTCTGTCAAGAAGCTGAAGGCTGTGGGCTGCCTGGCGACTGCAGAGAATAATTTCAAGAATGGAGTGGGCAGGCGGCTGCTCACCGAGTCTCCGACACATTGCGTGTAGACAGGGCGATCTCGCCTGCGCTGGAGTCGCCCAGGGTGCGGTTGTCCTTGAGCCACATGACAGTGGGTGGCGGGTAGGCTTCGAACACCACCTGCAGTGTCCGGCTCCGGTGCAGCTCCGCGAATTGTACAGCGTCCAGCTCCTCCAGCAAGTGCACGTAGCCACTCTCTGCAAGGGGCAGCCGTCAGCGGCGGGGGACTATGCCCAGCCACCAATGGGACAGCGCTCCCGGGGCCAGGGCTTTTGGAGGAGAGGCTTCAGCTGAATGCCAAGGGATCCCAGCCTTCGTGGGCAGGGCTTCAGCTTCAGGAACTACCGTAGCTGGTACTAAAGTTGGGACTGGGCCTGGAACCAGGTCAGATTTGGGCTGATATTGGTCTAAGGGCCGGGTTCGAAATTGGGAATGGAACTGTAGTTCTCACTGGGCATGTTCTGGCCCAGAATTGTGGCTGAGATGAGTTGCAGCCTGGTTGAATTTGGGGATGGGGCTGCCAGGGCATGGGATGGAGATTAGGATTAGAAATTGAAATGGGGCCTGGATTCTGGCTGGGTGGAAGGTCTAGGTAGGATTAGGATTTGGTTTGGGGTGGACACTACGTTTCGCTTTGGGTTTATCCTGGAAATGGAACTTTGGTTGGCACTGTGGCTAGGGCTGGACTGAAATGTGGCTGACAGCATCCCAGGGCTGTGACAGGGTGTGGATCCAGCTCAGAATGAGGATTGGGGCTGAGCCAAGTCACGCACCAACCACGGTGACATTGATGGCCTTTTCATCTCCATGGTCGTACACACTCTCTGATACATTGCAGATATAGGTCCCTGAGTCGCCCAGCTCGACACTGGGGATGTGCAGGATGGAGCGTATGTGAGAGGGCGTATCGAAGTCGGTCACTGGCTCCACTAGCCGCCCACTCTGTAGGGACACGTGGGGCAAGTTTCCCAAATCAGGAGCGGGTCAAGAAGTCAGGCTGCAAGTCGAGATGTACATCCTGCCTGCCCTTCCTGCAGCCCCTGGCCCAGCATTACCTCCTTGCGGGGGTACATCCACTCAAAGTTGACCACCTCGTTCCCAGTCACGATGCACGTGATGGTGATGTTCTCACCCTGGCGGACCACGGTCTGCACTGCATTCATGGAGATGTTGATGGATGACGCTGGTGGAGAGAGACTAGCTTAGGGCTGAGGCACCTCCGCTTGGGGGTGGGGTCAGGGTCCACAGAGGAAAGGGATGATTGGTGTGGAAGATTCATTTATTCAACAAATATTTATTAAATATCTACTCTATGCCAAGTATTACTCTAGGTACTGGGGCTTTAGCTGTAAATACAACAAACGAAATTTCTGTCCTCATGGAGCTGACATTCAGAAGGGATAACAATTTGAAAATCAAAAGTACTCACTCTCTGGGCATCTAAATACAGGGAAAATTTATTGAGCATAACTGTGTACCAGATACCCACCCCCATCTTCTGTTTTATTTAATCTTCACAATAATCTCATGAGGTAGGCACTCATTATTCCTATTTTACCGCAGAAGAAGCGGGCTCAGAGAGATGCCTTGTATGAATCCATCTGGCGGGAAGTGGCAAAGCTGGGACTTACATCCAGCAAGCCAACACAGTATACAGCCCAGCTCTGCCACTAACGCTTCCTGTGACCTTAGGCAAACTCCATCTTCTTTCAGGGCCTCAGTTTCCTCATCTATAAAATGGGGGACCATGAATGACCTGCCTTCCATCATTGTAATGAGAATCCAGTGAACAATGGAGTTGCACACTCTAAATTGGAAAGGGCTCAGTGAAGGGTCATACTTGCCTCTGCTGAGCATCAGCCCAGAAAGGGAGCTCACCCTGGAGGCTGTAGACATAGTAGGCTTCGGAATCCACCTCTTTGTCCCCGATGATGGTTTTGCAGACGTAGGTCTTGTCCTCAAAGGTCCCAGAGAAGCCACGTTGGTGGTCATAGGGGAAGGGCAGTGGGACATCCACTTTCTTCTCATGCAGTGTCACCACCAGTTGTGGATCTGTCACTCGGCATGGAATTGTGATCTCAGTTACTTCCGTGAGAAAGATGAACACTTCCTCGGGGTACACAGGGAGAAAGCCCATGTTGGGATCTGCCAAGGGTGGGACAAGAATGAGAGTCAGAGGGAGCTGGGTTTCTGGCCATCTCCCTAATTCCTGTGTGACCTTGAGCAGACCTCTTCCCCTTTTCAGCCCTTGGTCTTCCCATTACAGAATATGGATGATCTCAGGGGTGCCTTTTAGCTTGAACATTTGATTTGGACAGCACCAGAGTAGGAAAGAAGATAAGCCTCAAGCTGAAGGGCAATTGGTACACAGAGCTTGGAGAATGAAGATGAGAGGTGCAGGCTAAGAGGAAGCGTATTGGAACCAGCTGAGAATGCAGAGTTCTTGGGAGCCAGGAATGGGGTGGGCTGGCAGGGAGTAGATAAATATTCAGACCAAAGGGTGCAAGTGATACTCCTGGACTGAGCCAGGCTGGGTTCCATGATTCGTCTGCATTTCTAAACTGGCTGTATTTCACGATGTCACTAAAGCACTCTCTGAGCTTCCCCAGATGCCTGCAGTTGAGAAGAGGAGCAAGGGAGTGAGCACACAGATCAGGGGTCTTACCTGGCACAAAGATATAGAGCCGTTTTTGCTCACCATCCTCCAGCCCATGGGAGTCATTGTAAGTACAAAAGTATTCTCCTGTGTCTGACCCATTGACATTGGTCAGCGTCAGTATGCTGGAGAAGTTGCCATCCTGGGTCTCAATCAGTTCTTGCGGGAGCTGCTTGGGCATCATCCGTTTCCACATCACCGGAGCTGGCCCCGAGCAGGTCAGAACGAAGGTGCTGGAGACATTGAGGATAATCTCCGGCTCTGAGGGTGTGATGACCAGACCTTGGGAGACCTGTGGTCCCAGCAGCAACAGCAGGGGCAGCAACAGCACCTGGCCTTTGGGAGAGGAGGCATCAGACGTCAGAGCACAGGAGCCCGCTTGCCTCTCCCCAGAGCTGACCCTGGGGAGGCCATTCATGCACAGCCCTTGAAAACACGCCGCCCTAATCCACACGTGGGCTGGAACCCATGGTTCTGAGGCCTGCTTGTTTAGCGCCCGGTCCCCAGGGACTCCTTCTGGCCTCCTGGCCTCCTTGATCTCAGTGCCTTTAGACCCCCAGCCGTGGAGTCCTTCGGCACTGCAGCATTCAGGCTATGGGCATGTTCTTACAAAGATGTCAGGAAATCCTCGGGAAGCAATTCCCAGCTTCCAGTTCCTGCATTATTTCCCAGGTCACTTTCTGGGCCTCTTCCCTACGGCTGCCCAGGTTCCACCCAAAGCCCAGAGGTGGCCCAGCTTGCGGAGGGTGGGGCAAGGCAGCTCAGAAGGGGGCAGACTGGGGCAGGAGAGGTGCTGAGGCCCCTGGGGAACTCAAGGGGCCTGGGGCTGGGGGATTGTCAAGGGATTGGCTCCTCATCTCTTACTGACATTCCCTGGAGAAAGATTCTGTAGCCCTCCACCCCCACCCCAGACCTAGGTACTTGGCGAGCCAATCACTCATCCTCAGGTAAGTGATTGCATGGTCATTGATTGCCAATGACCGCTCAATGGCTGGTCAGCTGCCCAGCCCCTAGAGAGCCCAGTGCAAGTAACAGGCAAGAGTGAGGGGAGACTGTGCTGAGAGAAGCCCAGCCAGCACTTGGGAGCTCACAGCCAATGAGGGGTGCAGGCAGGGAAGAGGAGTCCCAGAGTAGAAGCAGACTGGACAGGCTGATGTTAGCAAGTGCTGAGAAGATATGGGAGGCTGCGGTGACTGTTAGTGAGGCGGTAAGGACAGCTGGTGAGGGGGCATACAGTGTTTAGGGCCAAGCAAAGGATTTGAGCGGATGGCTCTGGACAAGCACAGGATCCACTGAGGTTTGTGAGCTGAGGGATGGACGGTGGAAGGCACCCTCCACTGAGACTCACTGGAAAGGCAGGAAATTGAAGCTCAGAACAGCAGTTCTCCCAGGCCCCGGTGCTAGCATGCTCTACTCCTGCCAGCTCCAGGGTCCTGCTTAGTGCCTCCCTGGGTCCCCTTACCCCTGCCCCAGTCTACCTACCTTTGAGGACAGGAGCTGGCATGGCACTCAAAAGCAGCATGGTGTCCTGCAAAGTTAAACAAGGGTCAGGGCCCAGGGCCCATCTTTGCACCTGGGTCCTGCAGAGTAAGCCCCAGCCCGGGCCACCCAGCCTCCATATTCTATGCAGCTAAAGTCAAAGGCCACCCGCGTCCCATAGCTGAGAAGGCCATCATGCCCACGCGTCCCCTTCCCCTGCATTGGGCTCAGCCTCAAGGTGTCTGGACCCTGCTTTGACTCTGCCTCTACCTCTCTGGTGACCCTGGCTGAACCCTGGCCTCTCTCTGGGCCTTAGTTTCTCTGCATGGACAGTGGGGGTGGGGAACTTGGGCTGGATGATGTCCAGGGACCCGCCAGCACTAACAGCCTGTCCTCTGGGTGACAGTTCCAATACCAGGCTCTTATCTGCCAGGACAAATATTTGGGAAAGTGTGATGAAAGGCCTGGGGTAGAAGGTGGGGGTAAGCCAGAACCCGGAGGACTCCCACAGCTCCACAAGCACAACAGGAAGTGGAGGCGGCTGTGGGAAGGGAAGCGGGGGAGTCAGGGCTGTGGAATGTGGGGGGCACCCCCATGCCTGACCCCCTTTACCCAGCCCTGAGATACACAGGGAGGCCCAGGGGAGAGGGGCCAGGGGCTGGGTCCAGGGGAGGCCCCACTGTACAGCAAGCCTAAGAAGGTCCTTGGAGACGGCTGAATCCAAGCCCCATGCCCCCAGTCCAGATGGGGAAATGGAGGCTCTGAGGGGAAAAGAAGTTTGCCCGAGGTTACAGAACAGAGCACGTCTGAGAGAGAGACAGAGACTGGTAGAGGCAGAGAGAGACAAAGACACGGAGAGATGGAGGGACAGCGTTGGAGACACTGAAAGATAGGTTGCATTGGGTGAGCCTTTGTTCCATCCCTGCCCGTGGTCGCCCCATCCAAGGATCCCAAATAACTGCCAACAGCCTGGCTTGCAAGGGTCTGCCTGCAGCATGGACGGGAAGGAGACCTGAAGTGGGTGGGAGTCGCAGAGCAAGAAATGTGGGAAGTAACCACGTGACAAGGCAACAAGGAGCCTCCCAGTGCTGTGTGTCTGCTGACTTCACTGAGAGGCTGCCTAGCCGGGCCTGCTCCTCACCCCCACTGCACACACCCCCCCCCTACCTCACCCCTTTTAGTTTCCAGTCCAAGCCTGCTGTTTGGGTTTGAGCCCCCAGCAGAGCTACCTCCTGTGCCATCACGATCTCTGTGGCCTCAGTCTCCAGCTCTCAAAATGGGATGATGCTGAGTGTACCAGTTACTGCATTGACACATTAGTGGTGGGACAGAGGCAAGGCTCCTAGCCTGTGGACCCCCAGTCTCAGCCCTGCCCAGTACCCCAATAAGCACTCTGAGTGAATCTGCTCTTCTCCTCCTCCTTCTCCCCATCCCCTCAGATGAGCCTGCCTGAGGGTTCCCTCCTTTCTCCCCTCTCCCCTCTCCCAATTGCTCCGGACTAAAAGCCAAACCTTTCTGAGGCCCCCCTCCCTCTCCGTATCTCCTGCCTCAGCCCCTCCAGCTGGATGCCAGGCCTCCTCCAGAAGGAGGGAGCAGCGCCATGGTGGAGCCAGCAGCCCCCACAGAGGCCCATCTGCCCCTTGGTGGGTGCCCCTCTGACTCCCCTCTTCCTGCCAGACATCCCAGCCAAAGAAAATCATTAGCAGCAGAAGCTGGGGGAGGGGGGCATTTCAGCCTCCCTGCCCCGCCCCTCCCAGCCTCCCTGGCTGGCCACACTGTTTATTATTCTAAAGGAGGAATTTGGTCGGCTGGCCTGGAGACGGGAGGTCACTGCAACTGGGGCTGGCCCGGCTTTGAAAGGCTGGGCAGTGTGGGCTGGGCCCCCTGCATGAGCAGCCCCTGACCCTGGCTACTCTCCTGCTGGGCCTGGGGCTGGAGGCGGCTTGGAGTCTCTGAGACTCTCATCTCGGAGGGTTCTTCTTGAACAGGCAGCAGAAGCCCAGAGAGGGACAGAATCAAGGCCCAGTCACACAGCAAAGAGGCAGAAGCAGGCTATGGGGAGAGGATAGGTAGGGCAAAGGAGCTCAGGGTGAGTGTAGACACCTGAGGCAGCGTGTAGACGCCCCAGGGATCTTGGTCTGGCTTCTCTCTTTATGAAATGAGCATTTTGTCTCTGGTCACAGGAGGCCTCAAATGCACCTTGAGTCTGAGCAAGTCTCCAGCCCTCTCTGGGGCTCTTGTTTCCCCATCCACCCAGGGAGAGGTTTAGATGGGTCATCTCAAAGAGCCATCCTAGTCTAAAACTGCCAGGAGAAGGCTCTAGTCACTGTGATTCTTGCTCAGGGTGGTTTGGGGAGGTGGGGGCTGATGAGAAGGAGGGGGCTCCGTTCCCAAGCCTGGAGTCATGTGAGAATCCATAACCTATCTCATTCCATGGATTAAATTTCCCCAACCATTCGGTCACAGACTTGCTGTGTGGAGGCTGACAAGTTGTTTCCCTTAGTTTTTCAGGTGCCTTTCAGACAGATAAACTGTGATATGGCAATCCAGAAGGTGGCCGGGAAAGGGCCGCAGGACAGGGAAGTATCAGAGTGTGGCCTGGGGCACCCAGACACGATCTCTTAAGCCATTTCAGATGAGTCCCTGACACCCAGCTGTCCACTCAATGTCTTGTGGACCTCTTTGAGCTTCTCAGAGGCTGCCATGGATCCAGCCAACCCCAGAGGATCCCAGGCAGCTGATTTGGGGGTGGTGGGCTTACTTGTGACAACTTCCCTTCTTCAGAGGTAGGGCTGAGCTCCAGGGAGGAACCACCTGGGACAAGGTGGGTGTCACCATCAGAGAACAGGCACCCCCTACCTACCATGCTCTCCTGCCCAGGGAGGGCCCTGAGACAGAGGGAGGCAACCTTCAGGGACCCTCCCCGCCACCCCGCCTTTGTCCAGGAAGCTTTCATGATTCCTCCTATTTTGGCCAGGTTTGGGGAACAGAGGTCCAAAGATAGGATAATTGCCCAGCTCCTCACAGTGAATCAGAGGGACCCCTTTGGGGGAGCAGAGTGAGGACCCCAAGTCCAAGGGAGCAAGCGTTTTGCGGGAGGCTTTCTCAGAGCCCCAGACTTCCCTCCTTCCAGCACATGCGAGTCTCCATTCCTTTCCCACCGCCTTAATCTAAATAAATCCAGTTCATCTTGGCCACATCCGCCGGCAGCAGCTCCCCTCCCTCGGGGTCCTGCGGCTCCCACGGCACAGGCAGGCCAGGGAGGGGGGCCTGCGTGGCTGCCAGTGGGGGAGGCCTGCACACAGCGAGCACGTGCACACACAGCACAGACTCCTGCCTACGCGCGCACTCACACACTGCTCTGAAACACATCGTGTGCAGCGGGCCCTCACACAGGCACTCGACATGTGCAGGCCCAACACAAAACACACATGCACGCAGCTCCCACTGTGCCCAGCCCACATCACACAGCGCAGACTGCTGCCTGTGCTCTCCACTGTGCCCTTGTGATGTGCATACATGTGGCAAATCACATATGCCCGGGAAAAACAAAGCTGTGTGTGTGTAACACGTACACAGAGCATGTGCACATGAGACCTCAAACCCACCTGAACACACATCCATGTGTGCACAGAGCCAGGCCCTAGAACCAGCACGTGGTGTGCTGTTCTAAGCAGTTGACATGTATTCACTCACTTGCTCCTCAGCCAAGTCTATGAGGTAGGTACAATCATTCCTATTTTAGATGAGAAAACTAAGGCAGAGAGCACTTAAGAAACTTGCCTGGTGACAGAGAGCAGAGATTGAGCCAAGGTGGAGTGCTCGGCCACCACTTCTGTTTACTTGGTTTGAGCTGAGGAGAAGGTGGTAAAGACTGATAGAAACAGATGGGTTTGAGGTTTATCTAGCTGAGAACAACAGGACCTGGAGATTAGATGTTAGGGGGAGGAAGAGAGAGGTATCGTAAAGGAGCCCCACCCCTATTTCTGGCTTGGTGTGCATGTGCTGGGGGCAGTGCCATTTTCTGAGATGAAAATGAGGCAGAAGAGCAGGAATAAGAGCTGTCACTGAGCTGGTTTTGGGTGTCAGGGGTTGCAGGCACCTGAGGGGACAGAGGGACATTCAGTCTGGAGGCAGGAAAATGGGGATGGGAGGAAAAAATAGCAGCGAGTTGAGGATGGGAGGAAGCCCTGCTTCGAGGAGGAGGCAGGTGCTTGGCCAGGGGGCCTCAGGGATGCTCTGAATAAACAAGGTACTAGAGAGAGGAGGGCACCCGGCCATGGGGTCTCGAGGTTAGTCTTGGAATGTCAGAGCTCCACAGCCCTCAGGGATCATCTACCTGATCCAGCCCCCTGTCTCTGCCCCACTGTACAGATGGGGAA
The DNA here is from genome assembly GCA_004027375.1 of Macroglossus sobrinus. Taxonomy (NCBI): domain Eukaryota; kingdom Metazoa; phylum Chordata; class Mammalia; order Chiroptera; family Pteropodidae; genus Macroglossus; species Macroglossus sobrinus. The sequence goes on from PVKZ01000066.1 coordinate 1,979,854, forward strand.
ACAGACTTAGCGAAGGACAGGGACAGGTCTCAGTGTTTTGACTTAGGCAAGCTGGGCTCAGGTGGCCAGTGGAGACTGATGCTCACCTGACCGGCAGCCCTGCTTCAGATGTGAGTTTAGTGGCTTGAGACTCCAGGATTAGGACGACAGCTGCTGCCCCCTCACTCTGTATAGGATGCCCCCCACCCCACACCACCCCCACCCTGCTATACATAGACCTTTATATCAAAGTCACTTTCCCTGCACTGTCCCAGTCAGGCAGGGATTGGAGACTGAGTCTTAAAATGAGAAATGACTTGTTAATTTGCTGGCAGAATAGGACACAGACTCAGGTCTTCCAACCCGCAGTCTAGTCATCTCTCTTCCATACCAGGGGCGCTTCACAGCCCCTGGACAAACTTTAGGAGACAGGCCCCTGGCTGGGAGTAAGGGGGTATAAATTCTAGCTCCTGCTCTGTCACCCACCTGTAGTACAGTCCTGGCCCTTTCTGAGCCTCAGTTTCCCAATCTGTACACAGGGTGGGCAGAGCTATCCTGGGACCATGTCCAGTGCTGACATGCTGTGCTCTCAGGACCCTGCTCTGGGAGGCAGCTGTGCTGAGTTGGAATGCTGGGGTGGGGGTGGGGTGCTGGGGAGGGGCCTTAGCCAGGATATCATGACTCAGCTGCGAGAAGCAGCCAGCTCCAGGCCTGGGAGTGTGTGGGGGCAAGAGGCATCTGGAGCCAGAGACTGAGTCCTCCCTCTGGCAGCTGGGGGAGTACGTGAGAGTACAAGAGTGAGGGCAGCACAGGCTGGATGTAGTAGAGAGTGTGGCCGCTGCGGCCTTGCCCCAAGTGGGCTGAGATGTAGGTGGGATCTTGCAGCATGGAAGCCAGGCAAGAAAGCAGAGTCCGTTGGGCAGGGAGATGGTTACAGGTGAGGTACAAATCTGGGAAGGAGTTGAGGATGTGGGGCTCCTACCTGTCTCCCTCAGTCCTGTGCCCCACACTTCTATCTGTTGGGAAAGGCTCAGCATTCCACCGTGACGAAATGAATCTCCCCCACAAGCCTCAGGATCACACTGAGGCCAGAGAGGGAAGTGGGCGAGGAACTTGGCCCAAATCACAGTGATGTAGCTTGATCGCCCGAGCTCAACTCTCTGCCATGCTGCTTCTAGAAGCAGAGGACCTTCATGTTTTCAAGGTACCTGTGAGCTCCCCCAAACAAAATAACAGAAATTGACTAAGTTAGGGCATGGCACAGGCTCTAGCGGTTCTGGAAGTCCAAATGGGTAGGAGAACAGTGCCACTTCCGCGGACCATCATTCTGACCCACCCACCTCTGCCACTCCAGCGCAAGCTTAGTCACCTCTAGCTGCCCCACTGTACCCCTCCTCACATCGCCTCACGATGGTCTGTCCTCTCCCAGCTGTTCTCACACCCCAAAGTCTCTGAAATACCTGTCTGACAATGCCCTTCGCTGGCTCTTCTGTGTCCCTTCATCCATCACCCCTAGGTACAGGAGTCCCCCCTAGTCACAGTTTTGCTTTTGCTTTCCTTGGTTTGTTACCCCCAGTCTGAAAACATCAAATGGAAAATTCCAGAAATAAACAATTCTTAAGTTTTAAATTGTGCACTGTTCTAAATAGTGTGATAAAATCTTGCAAAATCCCCCTCCATCCCACCCAGGACATGAATCACCCCGCTGTCCAGTGTATCTACTCGTCCGTTAGTCACTTAGCAGTTGTCTCGGTTATCAGATCTGTTATCGGAGAGAGACCACAGTCGCATAACTTTTATTAACAGTATATTGTTATAATTGTTCTATTTTATGATCAGTTATTGTTGCTAATCTCTTATTGTGCCTAATGTATAAATTAAGCTTTATCATAGATACGTATGTACAGGAAAAGACATAGGATATATAGGGTTTGGTACGGCTTGGAATGTACCCCCCTCAGATGGGGGTGGGGAGGCTACTATAAAGATCTGCTTCTTAGCCTGGCCTTTAAGAACCTTCAAGAGCCTTCACGCCCTGGCCCTGCAGACAGCTCATCATAACTGAGTGAGGGAGGGAGGTTGCTGCCCTCCCTGATCCCCAGGGCCCGTGTGAGGCCCCCACACTCGTCACTCACTCTGTGCTCCTCTCCCCAGGAGGCCTCCCCAGGGATACAATGGAAAGAAATGACCTATTTTCTGGAAGTTCAAAATAAAATGAAACATCTGTCTGGACTGGAGCCAGGCTGATAAAGAACGAGCTGATTCCCCCTCCTGCCGCACGCCCCCTCACCCGCCAGAGTGTGAGCACTTGGGGGTAGGGGGCCCTGCAGGCCTAGCTACTTGGAACAGTTCGTGGGAAAGCACTCAGTGTGTACCTCAGGCCTCCGGGGGCCCAGAGGAGGGGACCTGGGTCCCCACACAGGCTGGGAACCAGCCTGAGAAGGAGGTCAGTGAGGGAGGGAGGCCAGCTGCACGCCCTTGTTCACCCGCCTGTGGAGCAAGCACTTCCTGCCTCCTCAGGCACCTCACTGGCCTCCCTGCTCGTCCCCACATCACCTTCCAGGCCATATGGCCTGTCAGTGGATTCCCAGACCAGAGTCCTCTGAATCCCATCGGGGCCCCTAACAGCCCCTTCCAAAAAGAACAAGGACTTAAAAGGCCTTGAAAATGACCACAACAATGATAATAGCTACCTGTGATTTAGTTCGTATCACCCACCACCCGGGCTAAGCTCTTTATGTGCATGATCTCAGAGCAACCCACGAGGTCAGTGTTGCTTCTCCATTTTACAGTGAGGAAAGCCAGGCGTTGAGAAGTTAAATCATCCATCTAAGGTCATGGAGCTTGCCAGTGATGGAGCCAGGGCTTAAACCTGGGCAGACTGACCCCAGACCTGAGTACACTGACCCCAGAGCACACAGGCTCAATACTCAGGTGACAGCTTCTCTAAGGCAGGAGGCAAAGATGACAAGCCTGTGCCTAGCACACAGTACAAGCTCAATACATGGTTCACCAACCTTGCTCTTTCACTCTGTTTCCTGACCTCTCCTTTTGGCCCATGCTCTCCTTCATTTGGGGGGAACCTGACTTTCACAGAGCCATACAGTCTTAGGAGATACTCCCTAGTCATATTTCCCCCACCCTCTCTGCAAACAAAGCCTACAATTGCACACCTCCCATAACAGAGATCTCACCACCTCACCAGCGGCCCATCCCATTCTTGGCCAGCTCAGGATCCTCAGAGGTTAGGCTATTTGAAAACTTTTATTACATTGAGTGCAATCTGTCCCATTGTATCCTCTACTCATTGGTCCTGCTTCTTTCCACCAACCACACCGCCCCATCCCAGGACATTCTTCTTCTCATTCATTGTTCTGATGCCCCATAATTTAAAAAATAAATAAATAAATAAATAAATAAATAAATAAATAAATAAATAAATAAAGCCCCTATTAATTGGGACCCAGGCACTCTGCTAAATGAGATGACCTGGCAGGGGTTGGGGGCGGAGGGTGTTTTATCTTCACAACAATCCTGTGAGGTGGGTATAATCATTATTCTCATTTCACAGAAAAAGAAAATGAGTGTAGGAGAGGTCTGGTAACTTGTCCAAGCTCACACAACTAATAAGCAATGAAGCTGGGATGCAAACTCAAGCCTGTCTTGACTCCAAATTTATATTCTTCACCTCCATGCTGGACTGCTTATCTCCTGCCCAGAAGCAGGTCTGTTCACAGAGAAACACTCCCACATGGGTTCACCTTACTGGGGTCCATGCAGAATCCAGGCTCTCAGGGATCGAAGGATCCCCAGAAGTCAGAATCCTGTCCCTCCCCTGGCTGAGGTGCAGAGTGATCAAGGGGCAATCCAGGAATTTGAAAGTCAAGCTAGGGATAGAACTCAAAACCATCCTGCAACTTCGCTGTAGAAGCTGAAGATTGGCACACAGGCTGAGGAGAGAAGTCCTTGCAGAGGACAACCTGTGTCTGGTAGGGGCAGTATCCAAGCAGGGGCTCTGGCCTGCCATGAAGCCTGTCCCAGGGGCCTCTGAGATGGAGAATCCAGGCAGTCGGGCTAGGCATGTGACCAGCTCTGCCACAGGCCTACTGTGCTCAGGGTCCAGGCCTGCCCCTGCCAGGGTCCCAGCACCCCCTTCCACTGTTCACAGAGAGCCTGGGCCTCTGCAGCTACGGACTTCCAGGCCTCCACCATCCCTCTATTGCCCTGGCTCACACCCCACCCCCCAAAGCCTCATCTCCGGTGGTGCCATGGCAACGAAGAGCACCAGGCCCTGGCAGCCAAAGGAGCCCCCGAGAGGGGTCCCGGGCTGAGGCTGGGGAGGTGGGGGTGCAAGAGGCGTAGACAAGCAAACCTTCTGTTCCCCGGGCTGCTGCCAGCCCCAGATCAGCCCTGGGCTGGTCCACAAATAGAATAGGTTCTCAGAGCCAAGTGGGCAGGGGCAGGCAGGCCCCAGGCCGTTGGTACTGACCCACCAGCACACGGCCTTCCCCCACCAGGCCGGAGCCTGCTAACCAAGCTGGGGTAGCTAGCTATTAATTGGTGCCAATTACGGAGCATTGAGATTCCCCTCAGAGCCCTCCTGGGCAGCAGAGCAGAAGGGGAGAACGCTCCCGTGTTTCGTTTCTCTCTCTTGCTTTCTCATCATCTGCTCCTGCACCCAGTTCTTCAGCCATTCACCTCCTCCCTCAACCCCCAATTCTCCCATATACTATAACTCACCTTCTCTGCGGCTTGGTTTTCCCATTTGTAAGTCAGGGTTCATCAAGGCCTTCGAATGAGTTAATACAAGTAAAATGCTTAGAGCAGGGCCTGGCACACAGCCCTCTGCTAAGTCAGTAGTCACATTATTATTATTCTTCATTCACTCATGGGAGAGTAAGTCACTCACTCACTCACTCACTTGGCTTGGAGTACACAGCTGAGACCCTGCTAGGCTAGGCTTGTCAGCAAAGGGATGCGTGTGATAAATGAGATGGCAGGAAAGCCCCTCCCCAGAAGGGCTCCTTAGGAAGGGGTGCTGCTATTGTCATTGGTGTTATCAGCAGGCTTACCTGGGGTGGGGGCAGGGTGTCTCCCTCTAGTATATTAAGGGAGATTGAGGTCCACCCAGGACCAGAACCTAAGTCTAATGACGCCCTGTCCATTCTTCGTCAACGAACTCTTTCCTGTACCTTTGTCTTAGTCCTTTAATTTGATTGCCCACACATGAAGAAACCCACCTAACAATTTTTGCGGATATCTCCAAGTGCCTAATTAGAGATTAGGTTTACAGTAGGTGCTGAATAGATGCTTACACAGCAGGAGAGATCAAACGGTGTGTAGGGTCGGCTCTTCTGGTCCTCAGCTCTGGGGCATCTACTGCCCCTTAATAACTCACCAGGCTGGGGAACTGGGATGGGCAGGCAATGCTGACCCTTCCCTTCCAGGGAGGTGATGAGACAGGCTTGTGAGGGGGCAAAATGGACAAATAAAACCCTGATGCCAGCACACTGTGCCTAATGCCGCCTAGGGCACTAAAAGTGCTTAGGGTCCCAGCCAGGCCTGGGGCAGCAGTGCCAGCTTGAAGGCACTTAATCCAGGTCCAAGTACCAGTCCTACCCTCTCATAACTGTGTGACCTCTGAGTTTAATTTCCCTGAGTCTCAATTTCCTAGAAAATGGCATAAAAAGCCCTTTTCCATTGCTGCAAAGGTTAGAGATGCTAATAAAATGCACGGGACACATAACAGATGCTCAGTAAATGGTAACTCTTATCATTATGTGATTATTCCAATGGGGCCAGGTGGCCTTGAACTAGGCCTTCGGGTTGAGTTGGGTCCTGTGGTAGATGGTACCAAGGAAAGGTATTCCACAGGGGCTCTGTGTGAGCAGTCAGGGAAGCAGGAGATCTCAAGGTGTCTGGGAGAAATGGCAGAGACTCATTAGCACTCCAGAAATTAGGGTTCTTCAGCAAAGAGGTAGGTTCTGGGCAGGGAATGGAGGTAGAGGTCACTTTGGGAAAGATTTGAGGTGCTAGGTAAGAATTTCGGCTTGCCTTGGAGGTACCAGGAAGCCAATTTTCAGAGCACTGATAATAAAAGTGGGGGTAGTGATAATCGTGCAACTTCAAGCACTTATGGGGTGGGGGCCTCCACTAAGGAGAATGACAGGAGCAGGCTGGCATTTTGTGGGAGGGTATGGATTAGAATGAGGACAGTGGAAGCAGCAAGATCAGTTTCAGGGATGAAGCCATCTCAAACCCAGCCTGAACTCCCTGGTAGCCAGCTATATAAATTGTGAAGCCAAATGCAAAGTGAAAACACAGGGCCCCCTGTTAAAACATAATTAAAGATTTCAAGTGCAGGGCCCTTCTAAACGTGGAGGCCTCTGTGACTGCATGGGTTAAATGTTCATGAAGTCACCCTGGCTCCCTAGACTAAAGGGGAGGCCATCTATCCATCTGTCTGTCCATCCATCCATCCATTTATCCATCCATCCACCAATATGTTTATCTACCTCTCTGTGCCTGGCAGGGGCTCTCAGAGGCTAAGGACAGAGCACGATGGGACCTCTGGGGTCCTTGAGCTCTTCCCTTGTCTACACACCTTTACGTAAGTAAAAGGAAATTATGGCCAGAATGGAGAAGCAACACAACCAAAGACTCTGTGGTCCATACAACTACACAGAAGGGTTCCCACCCCTCAGTGGAATGGCACAGCACCTCTTCAGCCCACCTGTGGCCTCACCTCAGGGAGAGCTGGAGCTGAGCCCTGGATGACATAGGTGGGTGCAGATGCAGCACACGTGGTGCAAACAGGAAAGGCCAGCCCCGGAGGCTAGGTCCCAGGCTCGGTGCCATCGCTGTGGATCTGTACAACATGAGGTACATCCTCCCCCTCTCTGGGCTGCAATTTCCCGCCCGCCCAATAAGGAAGTTGAACCCAGTGGTCCCCAAAGTCTTTTTGTCTCTGACCTTCAGGAGCTGTCTGACCCCCTGGCCCTGCTGCCCCTACTTCCTAAGGGACAACACTTTCCATCACAGGACGGCAAAGATGGTCCCTCTGGCAGATGAAAGGTTTCGGGCACCTGAGACATCAAATAGCCCTGATCTGAAGCAAGGAGAACAGAGGGTATTAATGTAGCTAAAGTGATACACTTTGATTTTCAACCTCCTGCACTATGCTGGGGGCAGGGTGCCCAGAAAGCATCTGAGAAGCGGGTATCCTGGGGCCAGCATCTTTTGCCTGAGGGCTCTGGGCCTGAAGTCTTGGGAGAGGTTTGAGGTGGTCTTCTACACTGGCAGCAACAGTGTGTGAGTTCCACGCCCTTCCCAACAGAAGAGGGTCTCTGCACCCACTCCCTCACCTCTGGACAGCATCTTTTATCCATGTACCTTCGGCCAAAGCCTTGCTTCCTCTTGAATCAGAGCATATGAGGTTCAAAAAGTCAGCATTGGAAGAGACCTCAAGGGTCACAGCATCTACACACACTCCCTGACAGGCACAGCTCCTGACCCTCCTTCCTCAGTATCCCAGGAAAATAGGCTCACGGGCTGCGTGGGAACAAGCCCTCGGTGCTCCCTGAGAAAATGGGTGCATTAACAGGCCACTCTAATTGCCAGAAAGTTCCTCCTCGTTATTGCAGGTAACAGTTTTCCATTAGTGGTCATCGATCCTGACCGCTTTGTGTAGCGTGTAGAAAAAGGGTAAGAAAAAAAACCCTTTCGCTGTGAAGTTAAATATGCATGATCCCTGAGTACACAACAGGGCTTGTGCAGCTGCCAATCTGGGCTGGTGTGGCCTGGAATCCTGGAATTGTTTTAGGGCTGGAAGGAGCTCAGAGATGATCTCGTTCAACCTTGTTTTACTAATGGGAAAACTGAGGCCCAGAGACAGACTGACTCACCCACAGGCACACAGGATGGGTTCCAGGGTCTAATGACCACCTCTGGAACTCTGAGGGGACCCCACAGCTGAGGCACATTCTCAGAGCTTATGCTGGAGTCCCAGAGGTGGCCCCGGCCCCACACAGCCTTTCATCAGGGCCCTGGGGTCAAAAACACCCAGGTGCAAGTCCCTGCTCCACCACTTCCTTTCTGTGAGACTTTGGGCAACTGACTTAACCTCTCTGGGCATCTCGTCATCTGTAAAACAGAGAGAGTTTATAACTACTGTTGGAGTTTGTTGCAATGATTAAATTAGTTCAGCAAATATTTAAGCACTTACTGAATGCCAGGCCTGTTCTAAGCGCTGAGGAATACAGCAGTGAACTTTGCAGTAATGGATGTAAAGCACAATGGAAGTGCTGAGAAAGGGCTGGTCCCTGTTATATCATCCTGTACACACTGCTTTCCAGCTGAGGCGCTACAAGCTCTGACCCTGGGGGGGTGGGGACATGGGGGACTGTGGAAAACAGTGGAAGACGATCTCTCTCCATTCCAAGGGTCCACTGCCTGCAGGGTTCAGAACCATGTGAAAAAAAAAATGGGATAGGCAGGGGGCACATTTCAGAGATGTCTGGGGACCCTTTCATTTCTTTCTCCCTCCGTACCACACTCAACAGCCTGTCCTGAGCAAAATGCCTGGGGCACCCCCTTTCAGCCTGAAGGCAGCTGGCCTAGAGGACGGAAGTGGGCCTTTAGAATACTCATGGTGGCCAGGTCCCTTCCGTGGTCATGGTCCTTTGCAAGATGCATGCCAATTTCATAGCCAAGTCCACCTATGCAGGAGGCAGGAGAACAGTGGCCCTCTGAGCCAATGGCATTAGGTACAGCCCAAAAAATGTACAGACTGTGCTAAGCATCTAATCTACACTGTTACTTCATGGAGCCCACATCCAACCCTGCCACTCACAGAATTGGGGACTGACACCCAAGAGAAGCAGAGCACTGGCTTAGGGTCACACAGTCAGCCAGAAGTCAAATTGGGGGTTAATGCGTGGCCAGCTGATCCCAGACCTGACGTGGTTTACCCATGGTACCCACTGCCTTCCAGATGCTGACGCAGTTCCGAAAGAAGACGTGGGGGCCTGAGGCTGGCCACACAGTGGATCTGAGACAAGCCAGGGCAAGAGCCAGGTCTCTTGACTCGGAATCCACGGTGCTTTCCGCTGCCCCACATCTGTGGGCAATTACAAGTTCTCAACTCTTCCCCCCAACAGAGGAGGCAGGGCTGCCTAAGCACGGCCGAGGGGCGGTTGCTGACCAGGTGGCCTTCTTCCTTACTCAGGACTGACTTGAGCCAGGGCCAGGCAGACCTAGGAGCAAGCAGGCCAGGCCTGGTGCTGAACTTTCTGCTTCGGAAGATGCAGGAGCCAGGCGTAGGCTCTGTGGGACATCTCTCCTCTCTGACCAGGGTTTCCCGGAGTAGCGAGGGGGTTAATTCTTTGGATTCAGGCAGAGCGTGGCCTAAATACCAACTCTGCTAACTGCGTGACCCTAGGAAAGTCACTTAGTTTCTCCAAGCCTCGGTTCTCTTATCTGCAAAGCAGGGGGAACAAAGACTTGCTGTGGGGTTACAGGCATGTGAGGTCCCAGGTCTCTGTGCCTGGCACAGGGTCAGCACTCAGTGACGGTGACCGACATGGTCCTCCAGTCCCTGAGCACTGTGGACTCAGGGAGCCTCCAGTATGGGGACAGGAGAGGATTGCGTGACTTTAGAAGATTTCACTAGAGACCTCTGTGCACTTTGGGATCGCGGAGGCAGACAGGGGCACTCCTCCCCATTCAACATAGAAAAACACAGTCTGGAAGAACCCGCAATCTGGAAGGAACCTTGAGGGATGACGGGAGGCCTGGGTTCTGGTCTCACACTTGGGAACAGAGGATCTTCAGCAAGTCCCTTCCCCACTTTCACCAGAATATTTTCTCAGCCCCGCTGCCCACCTGGGGACATTAGGGACAGAATATGAGATGGGGAAGCAAGCCCAGGGCCTGAATGGTCCCCGATGTGCAAACAGAACACAGGAAGAAAGCCAAGCAACAAGGTTCTAGCGAAGGGCATGGCGAGCACTTGGGAGACTGGAAGAACCTGGGAAGGCTCCCTGGAGGAGGTGAAGTAGGGAGGATCCTTGAAGGGAAAGTGGAGGTGCTGAGGAAGAGCACATCCATAGTCAAGCTCTTGCAAATTCCTTCCGGGAACCCTGGGATCTGACCGGAAAGAACAGGAACACAAGGACCAAGTTTGGAGTGATGGGGCAAGGCGCTTACTATTTCCCAGCACTCTGCCACTCACTAGCTCTGTGGTGGTTTTGTGGCAGCTGTGAGCCTCAGTTTCCCCACATATAAGGTGGGAATAAAATCGGTCCTGTCCCTGGAGCTGCTGTTGAGCCTTACGTGGGAGCACGCTTACAAAGCTCTCCGCACAGCCCTGGCATGCAGGGGCAATCAGCGGCAGCCGTCAAGAGTCTGGGATTTCTACAGACTCTTTCTCCGCGGGATTGTCACAGAAAGAATCGTGATCCGATTCATGTTTTAGGACAGAGTGGAGAAGGGACAGTGTCCAACAGGAGGGAGACAGCCAAGAGGCCAGAGTAGCTGCCAGGGGACCAGGGGAAAAGGCCCAGCAGCCGACCCCCCTTCTTCACAGAGGGGCCCCCAGATCTGACCTGCCGATCCTCAGACCCCCAGCCCCAGCAGTGGCCTGCCAGGCCCCAGCCCCCACGCCTTCGCACTTTCCCAGCCTCTGGGGGTTTGGAAGGACATCTTAGGAATCTGGAAAATTTGCAAATCCATTTAAATCTCCAGAGGTTGCCTGGCGGCAGACTGGCCTAGAGCCAGACAGATTCTTAGGGACAAGGCTTGGGCCCAGGGACAGGGGCTATGGCTCTGAGGTTCCCCGTCCCCTACTAGGTCCCCTTCCCATGTTCCCTGTTTGTCATCTCCCAATTTCCTTCTCACAACCCCCACAGGCGCTGCTGTGCTTCGGAGGCCCCCTTCTCGGCACCCAGAAACCTCTGTGGTTTGTTTGATGAGGGTAGGGGGCTGCGGGGTTGAGGAGGCCTGGGCCACCACCCTCCCCAGAAGCAGCCTGAGCAAGAGACAGGAAAACAATAGTTCCTCCAGCCCTGATGTCGCCCATAGACTCCAGCCTCCTCCCATCTGGTTTTGTTAAAAATATTTTCAATTTTTTGCCCTACTTGAGAAGGCACAGGCTAGGGCGAGGGGATGGGACAAAGAGTTGGGGTTCCCTCCTCTAAGAGCACTTACCTTGCTGCTGATGCCTTCTGGTGTGGGCAAGGTCCCCAGCTCTGGGCTGTCACCCCCTCCAGGAAGTCCTCCTCACTGCCCTCTCCTTTTATCAGAAAGTCTTTGCTGGCCTGAAATGGGGCAGCAGCTGGGTAGGAGGGTAGAATGGACCGTTGTAAGTCTCCGGGAGTCTCAGGAGAAGGGAGGGAGTTAGGGGGTTGCAGGGGTGAGGAGTGGCCTCACACCCAAAGCATCCTTCGGGAGAAGCAGGGTTGCCAGGAGGGGCCGCCCTGGGTCTGGCTGTCTGCGTCTCCGCACAGGCTGCTGCCCGGAGGCGCTGGTCAGAGGGGCCCCAGCTCTTTTCTTGTCCTCCTCCTCTCCCGCTCCAAGTTGCTCACAGAGCGATCCTGGGTCCTAGACGGGAGCGGGTAGGGACTGAGGGCTGCTGGCAGCCCCCAGAGCTCACACCACTGTGGGCTTCCCTGCCCTCTCCTCCCTACCACTCCCCCCTCACTTTGGGGGAAAGGCTGCAGGGCGGCCTCTGATTGGTCCAGCTGGGAGAAGGGGGGTGGTGGGGCGGACGCGTGCGTCTGTTTTCAATTTCAGTTTTTTTCCCCCTTTCTTTCTTTTCCCCCAAGTTTCTTGTTTTTCTTCCTCTGTTCCCTCTGCTTGCTCCCTCCCGTCGCCTGCTCTCTCAGGATGTGAGGGGATGTTTAGAAATTCCACAGCCCACGCCAGCCAGCCGCTGAGTCACTTTTATTAAAGAGTGCCCCAGCCCCACTCGCCTGACGCCTGTCTCGGGGGGCAGCCTCTCCTTGCCGTAGCACCTGGGAGCAGTTCTCTTCTCTGTGTCTCAGTCTCTCCATCTGTAAAGGGAGCTCCGATAATGTATACAGTTGACACAGTCAACATTCATTCATAGAACAAGCATGGTGAACACCTACTATGTTCCAGATACTGTGCTGCATAGTGGGGATATAACAGTGGAGAGGACATAGTCTCTGACCCCAGGGGCACCCAGGCTGGTGAAGAGACAGACAATGCACAGGTAGGTACTTCAAGGGATGGCAGGAGTCTGAGAGTATAGAGGGTCACCTAACTGGGGTTGGAAGGAATCAGAGAGGGTTTCTGAGGTGACTTGAAGAGATGGAAAGACTTTCCAAGATTATCCGTCATTTCTCAGGAGAAGAAACCAAAGCCTAGGGGTAAATTGGCACAGAGAGGGAAAGAGACTTTCCCAAGGTCACCCAGCATACTTCAGATTTTCAGATACATTCCTTTCTATCATCTCAAAGACCCTGGCATCCCGGGAAAGGTTTATTTCCCTGTTTTACAAACGACGAAATACTGAAGCCCAGAGGAGTGAAATGAGCTTCCCAAACTCACACAGCAATGGCAGAACTGGAGCAGAATCAGGTCTCATGGGTGACACGATGGAACAGACACAGGTGCTCTGATCCCAGAGGAAGACCCACAGTGCAGTGTAGACTGGCCCTGCTGTCCTCCTCCTTCCGAGGTTCCCCCTTTCCCTGCCTCGCATTCAGTCACCTAACAGCTATTTCTGAGTACCTGTTATGTTCTATTTCCATCCTCCTACTCTCCCTCTCCCCCAGGACCCCGACTGGGCCCTCATCCCCTCACTTCTTCCACCCTCATTTCCTCAGATCAGAATATGTCTCTAGTCACAGGCTCCTGGCCCTTAGATGCCAAGGGACATCGTTTTAAAAGGACTTAGAGAGGTGAGGTACCCACTGCCCCCACTCCTATACACATGGGAAACCGAGTTCCCGAGAGGGGAGGAACGGTGTCCCGGGTCGCACAGGCTGAGCCTGACTCTCCTCAGGGCTCCTTCCATCTACCCCCGTTCCTCTGCTACCTCCTTCTTCTCCCAGGTTTCTCCTGGGCCCTGTTCACAGGGCAGGAGGGTTGCTTGAGCTGGGATTGTGTGCCAGCCACGGTAACCTATCTTGTGGTCATTCCTTGGTCTTAGCCCAGTGAGGACTGCAGAGCACAGCATCTGGGCTGGACCACACAGAGGGAGAAGGGTTCTCAGACTGGCACCAGGCCACAGAGTAGGGGCCATAAGAGCAAGGGAGGGGGCCTGGCCCAGCTTGGTGGAAGTAGGGTCATAGGAGGATATGGTGATGATCAGGTCATATAGGGATTTCCTGTGCCCAAAACTCCATCAGTCTTTACAGCTTCTTTCCTAGCATTTCCCTTGGCTATTCACCTCCAAAGTCTCAACCCAATTGCTGGGATCAGGATAGCTTGGTGGCAGCGAGAAGGAGCTTCAATCTCAATTCCCCCAACCCCCAAAAGCTAGTCTGGGAGTCAGGAGATCCAGCTGCAGACTTTTTGTGTGGCCTTGGAGAGGTACCTTGTTCTTCCTGAGCTTTGGTTGCCATGTGTACATAATGGGGGGACTCATTGTGCTGGAAGGCTCTTGGGATGCTCTGTCTGTAACTTCCTTAGAATTTGATTCTGGCTATGGAGAGGAGGCTGGTGGGCCCCAGGGCAAGGGGACAGCTGGGGGCCAGAGATGCAGCACAGAGGGGAGGGGGTGGTTGGTGGTGGCTCCCCCGGGAAGCTGGCAGCCGCCAGTTTCCGGCCAGCCCAGCCGTCCGGCTGGCCCATCTGGAATCACTTAGCCCCTACTCCCATTAACCCTTGGCAGACACCAAGGCTGTTACACCTCCTTTCAGCTGAAATGGGGGTGGGGAATGCAGAGCCACATAGAACACCACAGGGCACTCTCCAAAGGCTGGACAGTTGAGGCAGAAGGGTCATGATTTGATGAGGGAGGTTCTGGAACCAGAGACAGAGCTGGATTCAAACCCCAGCTTATGCAGTTCCCAGCTGCGTGATCTTGAGCAAGTCATTTAAACTCCTAAGCCTCAGTTTCCTATTCTAGAAAATGGAGATAATTCGAGGAATGATGCATAAGACTATCGTGATGCGTAATTCACTTAAAGTACAGTGTCTGGTAGTTACAGTTGAAACAGCGGGTTTCTCTCATTCCAGCTGCAGCCCATCACTGTGTGCCCCTGGGCTAAGCTCTCCTTCTCTGGGCCTCAGTTTCCCCTGTGCGCTCTGAAGTGGTGGGCAGTGGACAGTGCACATGAGCAGTGCAGCACCACTATTCTGCGTAGGTCAGCGTAGCCCCCAGCCCCACTGTGGGCAGGAACAGTCTCCCACCTGCCTGCTTGCTCAGCCCAGCCTCAAACAATCCTGTTTGCTCAGCCCTTCCCCTGCCCACAGCATGGTAGTTGTAAGTTCAAGGTGAGCTCTACCTCCTCCTAGCTGTGGGACCCTGAACAAATTGTATGATCTGAGCTCTTTCAGCCTCAGTGTCTTCAGGTGCATGTGGATACATGCATCTACCTCAAGTGATGCACAGAAGGCATTTTGTGTAAGGAGTAGAGCAGGACAAGAAAGATCCACAATAGGTGACAGATTCTCAGGTGTCTCTGGGAGCTGCTGTCATAGAAGTCCTCTATCAGGACTCCAGGATGGGAGGGAGGCTCGGCCAACCCCTCATTTTGCAGCCAGGATGACCGAGGCCCAGTGATAGAAAGTGACTGTGCAAGACCAGGACTGGAACCAAGGTTTTCGTCTAGACTTCCAGGCTCATGCTCTTCCCTGAAGGAGGGAACCAGGCTGAACTAAGCCCCCCTTTCCCCAGACCCCCATCCACGCCTGTCAGCCGGAAGCCACAGTTCTCAGTGATGCTGGAGGGGAGAAGGGATCCAGAAAGAGCGCCTGAGTGGGAAAATTCCCAGGAGGCCGGCTCAGCACTCACTCAGGCAGGACCAGCGGCCACCACATCTGGCTCTCCCACGCTCCCAGGGCTGCCCCCTCCCAGGCTCTCCAGGCTTGGGCTGAGGAAGCAGCACACATGTCCCAGGCATCTATACAGTCATCTTGGATGTCTTAGGCTGGAAGTGTCCTAAGAATGAGTTCATTGTACAGGCACAGAAATTGAGGCCCAGAGAATGGAGAGGACTTACCTGCTGTTAGTTAGCAGAAAGAAAGGGCTTGGATTTCCAGACTCCTGACCCTCAGCTCAGTGTCTTTCCACCCTGCATACCGTGAGCAAGTAAGTTCATGTACCTGCAGCTGGGGAGCCAAAAAAAGGCCCCTTCTCCTCCTAGACACTCAGCATAGTGGCTGTCTAGTTGGACAGAGGGACCGGTGAAGCTGCAGGACACATTCCTACCCTAGATACCTAGGACTGCTCTTACTGGGCCATATAGCAGCCACCAAGGCCTGATCGGGTCCTAGGAAATAAGGGCTTCAAGATCCTGCCTACCTCAGCCTCTCTCCAGCCTCCAGCGGGTCTCAGCCTCAGTGTCCCCAGGGAACAAGGGTGTGTCCTCCTGGTACAGAGATGGCTCAAGGATCTTCAGAACAGCAGGACCCTCAGAAGCCACAAATCTCCTGCCTCTGGACACACTGGGTTCCAGAGAAGGCCAGAACCTGCTCAAGGGCACACAGCAAGTCTGGAATGGGGCCTCTGACTCAGACTCCCTGTTCCTCGCACCATTTCTCCATGCAACAGAAGTTAATTGAGTACCTACTATGTGCCCTGCCCTCCAAAAGCTCACAAGCAAACACCAAGGAAACCACAAAATATCTAATTGTGATGCATGATGAAAAAGAGAGAATAATGTGCTGTGTAGGTGGGGGTTCCTGTTTAGGTAGATTAAGGCTGCTTGGGAGAAGAAATATTGCAAAATTGGGACCTGATATTAGGAGGCCACACACAATGCAGGGACAGGAACAGTGTTCTAAGTAAAGGAAACAGCATGTGCCAAAGCCTAGAGGTCAGAAAGAGCTTGGTGTGCTTGAACAGAAAAAAAACAGAACGATTAAGGCTCAGAGAGGGGACATGGTATGGTATAGGCTAGAGAGGTACCCAGGGGCCAGATGTCAGGGCCTTGCGGGTCTGAAAGGAGTCTGGCTTTTATTCTGACAGTCAGGAGGGGCCACTGCAGCATTTTAAGCAGAGGACTAATGAGATCAGGTCACTGAGGTGCACTGTTGAGAATAGTCTAATGGGGGCCAGAGGTGAGGCTGGGAGGGGAGTGGAGGGGGTTAAAACGGAGGCTGTTGTAGTTGACCGTGGGCTGAATGCCCACTCCTATCCATCTGAGAGGCTGCAGGAATGGCAGGAAGTTGGGACTTCTGGGCCCCAGTCCATGCTTGACCACTGACTCACGGTTTGACTTTCCTTTCCTTGCCTGGCTTCTCTATCTTCTCTGAGATACAGGTCAGAACAGTGCTTCTTCAGATGAGGACATTCTGTCCCCTCTAATCCGTAAGTGACATTGTATTGGGGAACTTCCTCTCTCTTCCAGGCCTCTGTTTCCCCACAGGGAGGGAGAGGAGAATCAGCACCTTTGAGTGCATAATTGAGATCAGGCAACCAGTGAGCCCTGCAGTAGTACCTGGCTGCACCAGCAGGTGGTGTTCCCAGCCTCTGACAGGCCAGGAGGAGAAGAAAGGTGCTTGGAGGAGAGAAGGGAGGGGAGAGAGGTCTGGTAGACAAAGACACCTGACAGGAGCCCCAGCAGCCACCTGAGAGACTCATATCTGCCCCCTGGAGGTAAAAAGGGCAGGAATTACCATTCCTGCTTCTACCTGAGAAACAGCTCAGAGAGTGAGTGCTCCTGAGGTTGAGGTTTGGCTGGGACTGGCCCCCAGTCAAAGCCCTTTGGTAATGCTGGTCCTGGAGCCCACCAGCTTCTCATAAGCAAACCACTTCTAACAGAAAGCTGAGCGCAGAACCTTTTCTCTAGCAGGTCCATAAACCTGATTTAAAAACCAAGTTATCACGAAGATCTTTATGAGGCCATCGTCTGCACCCCACCCCAGGAGGCCCTGGTAGGGGTGTGTGAGAGCAGCCCAGAGGGAGGCCTTCCAGAGGGAAGAGGGGGCCACCCGAGGAGCCAGAGGGAAGAAGGGATCCAATAAACAACTGCTCCCAGAGATAAGGGGCCGTCAGAGAGGAAGAGGCTGCGACTGACTTGGGGGATGGCTGGAAGCGGGTGGTGCTTCTACACCCACATATAGTCACAGAGCCATGGCTAAACCACTGTCTGAGACACCCAGTCCTTAGTGGTCACATGGGGACCCTGAGGCCCAGGGAGGCCAGGGCAAGTCAAAGGCCAAGGTGGGAGAGGACCTGCAATTTCAGACGCCCAGTTTGGGACTTTTAAAGAAGGTTACAGTGACCTCAAGAGGGGGAAGGTCACATCAAGGCTGGCTCAGGTCTCTGATTGCTGGGTGGTCCACCTAGGGGTGAGAGTGAGGGGAGAGCTGAGGTTCTTTTGCATGATGAAGCCAAGAGAGGAAGAAGAACCAGGTATTTGTTTCAGCAAAACCCCGGGGGTGGGGTGGAGGTGGGGGTAGAGGCACTCACGGGCTCACTGCCTTCCTAGGAGGTCTCAGCTGGAAAGGAAAGAACTTCCAGATAGGCCACTGACTTGCTGGGTGGCCTCAGGCAGGTGATTCCACTTCTCTGAGCTCCAGGTGCTTCACCTGCAAAGTAGAGAATAACAATCAACCCTACCTCACTGGGTTATTTGAGGATGAACTGAGATAATATAGGTGTCCCATGATCTGAAAGCAGAGCGTTCCTATGAAACATTACATAAGCAGAAATGGCGTAAAGCAAAGAAGCAATTGTCTTGGGACGCATCTTACTAATGGATGCACAAAATAAGTGGAGAGGGAGCACAGATGCACATGGACACAGTTCAAAGCTATGGCGGCTTGATACTGAGATGCTGAGTGTGGTTCCAGAGGAAGGAGCTTGGTGGGGCCACTCACTGTTTGAGGTATGCCCTGCTCACTGCAAACAAACGAAATGCTATTTTTGCTTTTTGCCTTTTTTTGCAAAAGCGAAAATCCTCTTCAGATTTCTTTTGATTAGCAAAATCAGGTATTAATGTAGGTCTATCAAAAAAGCAAAGTGGCAAAAAGCGAACTTCCAAAAACCCTATATATGCAAATGACTTGGCATGATGTCTGACACTTAGTAAATGCTCAATAAATAATGATGCTATTATTATTACTCCAGCAGAGGTAGAGTCAAACCATGAAATCTCAGAGAGATGCAGTCAAAGGCCGTGGAGCTGGGAGTCAGCAGTCCTGGGTCTATTTCCAGTACAGTACTGACCTGCTGTGGGAACTTAGGGGGAAAAAATACTTTCTTTAGGCTTCTGGGCCTCAGTTTCCCTATCTGTAAAGTGAGCGGGTTGGTTCTCTAAGGATCTTCCATAGGTTCTGTAGCAGAACCTATGGTGCACCTGCTCTCCTACCCTACGTGGGTTGGAGGATCAGCAGGACTGGGCCGAGTTCCCCTAGGGCATTTTGGCTGGACAGAGAGAAAGGCCAGTGGGATCAGGAGACCCAGCTTCTGTGCCCAGTCCTGTTACCTGTGTGACCTTGGTCAGGTACCTGGACCTCTCTGAGCTTCTTTTCCTCACTTAGCAAATGGGACTAGTTTGCCACACCCTTCCCAACACCAAGAGCTCAGGGAAGAGCAGGCCCAAGGCGAGGGGTGTGGTGGGATGGGCGTGGAGGAATGGAGGAGGCCCACTCCAGGAAGTGTCTGTGGAGTGGGAGGCACACCCAGCCTCCACCCCCGGAAAAGACAGCACTGAAGGAACCACGGAGCAGCTGGCATGGCTCCCCTAGGCCTCAGGGCTCTCTGGCTCTGCAGTCTCCCTGATTGGGGAAATAGTCCCTGCTTTGCCTGGAAAGTCCCCCATCTCTCAGCCACCACCCAAGTCCTAGACACAGTCTTCCTTGCTCCCGAAGCCCTGCCCAGCTTTTGTGCTGCTCTCCCCGTAGCTGCCCCTCCTCTGGCTCATTCTTCACCAGCCATAGCTATCCTCCTGCTCTAACCTTTGATAACAACTTCCCACACCCCTCATCAGGCCTGGCTCAGTGGGCCTCACTCTGCCCCTCTCCAGACTCACATCCTGCTTCCCCCCTCATTCCCCCATCACTGAATTCCAAACTGGTCTTTCAGTTCTAGGGGACCACACATTCCCACAGGCCACTGTTGCTCGGCCTACAATGCCCTTACCCACTCCCGGGGCCTCAATTCATATGTCATTTCCTCTTGTAAGACTTCCACGTCTCTTCCCTTTGGGTGTAATCTTGGGATTCCTAGCCCTCACTAAGATGTAATTTTACCATTGTGATTATTTGATTCAAATCTGTTTCTCCACCTTCTCATTCTGTAAGCACTCCAAGGGCAGGGTCTCACCCGGTACCTAACAGTATCATCACAAAAGGAAAATACTAATACATACTTGTCAAATGAATGAACACACTGAACAAATGAATTCCTATACCTATTCCCAACCGTTAAGCCTTCCATCTACATCTGTAAATCAGCATACTCTTGGAATAAGAGGTCACCAACCTTCCCACTCCCCCTTTCTCCAGGATAAGCATCCTTTCTGCAGCATCCCCGACAGAGGACTTTTGCATGCCTCCTGTGATGGTGAGCTCATCCTCTTTTTCATTTCCTGATAGACATCCCTTTAGAGAGCTCTTTATTATGAGTGTCTGTGTCTGCAATTTTTTTTCTCTCAGGTTCCACCTCTGCCCTGTCCCCTTCCCCAAACTCAGACCTTTAAGCCCCACTCCAGGTCTCCTCTTTCTCCAATCTGAACAGTCCCAGTTACATCACCTCAGATAGTAAAGCCAGGTCTTCCTTTCTCTGTATACCTCCCCGTTTCTCACTGACCCCTTGAAAGCTTGGGTCCTGAGTGGAGCCCAGCACTCTACATAACTTCTGAGTAAAATTTCGCCAACACGTCCACTTCCAGACACAAGAAAAGGCGCCTTCCCTGCTGAGGCAGCCACGTGCTCGTCCCTGTCAGCCACAACCCAGGAACCTCTCCCCTCTTCAAGAGCTGCCTTCATATTGCCGTACAAACTGGGACACAGCTTCTTTTCTTTCTGGGCCCCACAGCTTCCACCTGTACAATAGAACGAGCTCCTCTGAGCAGGAACGGGAGCCCTGGGCTTACTGTCTCTGGCTCTGTATGAGAACAAAATTCAGACCAGGGCCAGCTTGATGGGTGGGTCACCTGCACAGTTACACAGCGCCCAGTGTTTAGAAGGGCCCCATGCTTGGTTGAACACTCTGCTGTTGCCACCTTGAAATTCTTAATAAATTTTGGAATCTCACACTGCCATTTGGAGCTGAGTCTTGTAAATCATGTCCTGATCCTGACACATCTGTCTAGCCCTGAGATGATGCTGACCTGTCCAGCCAGTGTGGTGACTCAAGGGAGAGATAGGTTAAATAGCTAAGACCCTGATTCTGTCCACCTCTGGGGGCCACATGTCCCTGCACACTTAGGGGCCCCCCAAGACATATCAGAGGCTCAAATCCCTTAGAGGGCTTCTGAGAAGCTCCTTGACACTGAACCCCTTGTGGAGAAGGAACCCTTCTCTTCTAGGCTTTATGCCCCAGATCCCTGACCTTCATGAATACTTGCCCAAGTCCCTCAACCTTGCTCCCCACTCCCAGTTTACTCATGGTCCCTCAACTGTTTACCCCACCCCCCACTTAGTAGCTGTGTGCTAGTCTTTAATTGGGGGAGTGGGGGGGGGGTGGTGGATGCAGGATGCATTTAAAATACTCCAGGAGCCGCAGCTGTAGTAAATAGACCAGGGTTTAGGGTCCTAGTTCACACTAACCAGCTGTTAAAAGGACAGTTTTGAACCAACTGGAGTACTTCGAATATGAACTGGGTGCTAGATAATACCCAGGAATTTGTGTTAATTTTGTTGGATGTGATAATGGTATATTATGTAAGAAAAATGTCCTCGTGTTTTAGAGATATGCATGCTGAAGTATGTAGGGGAAAATGACATGATGTTTGATATTTGTTTTTAAATACTTAGCCAAAAAAGGAAGGAAGGAGATGAAATAAGTGACAAAATCTTGAGTGATACATATATAACAGTTCACTATACAAGTCTACTTTTGTGCATGTTTGAAAGTTTTCGTTAAAATAAAGAGATGTAAGAAATCATCAACAGAATTTTGAAAAGTTCCTTAGAATGCCCCCTCCCCCGCTGTAAATGCCCCTACCCCATCTCCTTCAAACTTTCTCCAACCAATACAGGCCAACTCCTCAATTATATGCAGACTCCTTTAGGCGTATATGTGCATCTTCTCAGTAAAAACATCCACAGCTTTCCTCGGAGACTCAGAGGGGTCGTGACCTCTGCCCCCAAAAGATTAAGGACCCTGCTACCTTACAGACAGGAACCCTGTTTGAAGTCAGGTTGGCCCCTCACCTCAAGCTGTCACTTTGCGGAGTGTACTACAGGCCTGGTGTGGCTGTGTGACGCTGGCCTGGAGTCCCCTCTGCAGCCCCTGGGATCTCTTTTATCCTGGAGGAAGACGAGATGTCCAAGCAGCTAGGCCGCCGATCTCGTAGGAGACTCCCATACCTAAAGTGCCCCGACGCTCGCCCAGGATGAGCCCTCCACGCCCCCATCCCTCCAAGGCCCCGGCCCGTCCACCTCCCGCTTGGGGCGGCAATTTGTCTCCTTTTGAACCCCCCGCCCCCGACGGGTTTCCCCCTTTGATTCGAGACCCGGAGGCTCCCCCCCGCTTTGAAATGCAAACCCGCCTCGGCTGGGGCCGCAGGCGGCCTGGGGCTATAAAAGGCCTGGGTGGGGCGGCCCGGCGGCAGGGCCGGCGAGTTCAGGTGAGCTGTTGCTCGTCGGGGCGGCCGGCAGCGGCGGCTCCAGGGCCCAGCATGCGCGGGGGGCCCTGCGGCCACCATGTACGTGGGCTATGTGCTGGACAAGGACTCTCCCGTGTACCCTGGCCCCGCCAGGCCCCCGAGTCTCGGCCTGGGCCCTCAAGGCTACGGGCCTCCGCCCCCGCCCCCCGGGCCCCCGCAGTACCCCGACTTCACCAGCTATTCTCACGTGGAGCCGACCCCCGCGCCCCCTACGGCCTGGAGCGCGCCCTTCTCTGCACCCAAGGACGACTGGGCTGCCGCCTACGGCCCGGGCCCCGCGGCCCCCGCTGCCAGCCCAGTCCCGCTGGCATTCGGGCCCCCTCAGGACTTTAGCCCGGTGCCCGCGCCCCCTGGGCCTGGCCCGGGCCTCCTGGCGCAGCCCCTCGGCGGCCCGGTCGCGCCCTCCTCGCCAGGAGTGCAAAGGCGGACTCCCTACGAGTGGATGCGGCGGAGCGTGGCGGCCGGAGGCGGCGGTGGCAGCGGTAAGGACCCCTCCCTGGCCCTGCGCCTCCGGTCGGTTCCCCTGGGCACCTGCAGGTGCTAGGACAAGGCCCTGGCCGCCCCGCGTCTGACCTCTGCCCTGGCCCTGCTTGGATTCTCCGGAGGGGCCTCCCTGACCACTCTCGCCCCAGGGGTCTGTTCTCTTGGCTTCCCCTTCGGAATCCCAGCCCGAGTAAGCACGACCTGTCTTTCTGTCTAGATAGGGAAAGTCGGAGACGCGGAGAAGTGAAGATACCTTGCTCTGTGGTTGCGTGGCAAGGCCGGAACTAGAGCACCAGGTTTCAGACTTTTAACCCAGGGCTCTTTTAGCGACACTGGCCCTGTCCTCATCCCTTTTTTCTACCCCTACTCCAACCCCAAGCAGGGGCTGCAAACCCGCCCCAGAGGGCATGGTGCGCTGATTGTGAGAATGTGGTCCGGTCACTTTCCAGGTCTCAGTTTCCCCATCCATACGGTGAAGAGATTGGTGGGTCATATGTTTTGGACTAAATAAGAGCCCTTTTTGGTTAAATTGGCGGGTGGGGGGCTCCCTACCTTCCCATTCCAGGGCCCTTCCTGAACTCTTGACCCTGGGGGAGGGGAAAGCAGGAGCAGTTGGGAAGGTGGCTGCTGTTTGGCTCCTAAGCCTGTGAACCTCCTGCCCCCAGGCAGGCCTCTCTGATCCACCCTCTTCAAAGGCAGGGGAGGGGGCAGGACAAAGGCCCAGCTTTAATGAGGGGCGGCCTGACCTCCTTTATAGATCCCCCCTTTGTCATGTAACTGGCTGAGCCTTGGCTCGGTAGTGACTCCTGTTGGCCGGAAAGTGAACATGATACTCTATTGTCCTGACTGTGTCAGGCTTGTCCTGACAAAGGCCACCTGGCCTGGGGGGCGGGAAGTCGGCCTGCCCACCCTTTGATGTCCAGCCCCTCCTCCCCTTCCCACAGCTGGGAGTGAGCCTGGGACTTCCCCTCCTCCTCTCTCTCTTCACCCCCACGTCTCCACACATGCCCAGCTCACCCAGGGGACAGATGCTGAGGAGGGATTCATCAGCAGCTACAGGTCTGGCTGTAATACTACCACTTTCTGGGGAGTCCTGTCTGCTTCCAGAGGCCTCACAGAACTGGGGCTTATGCCCCTGCTCTGCCCCTCGTTTCTGTGACCTTGGCTAAATTATGATAGCTAACCTTTATGGAACACTTATTAGTGGATCAGGCACTGACCTAAAATCTTGCATGTAATCTTTCATTTAATTCTTATAACATCGGTACTATTATCACCCCCAGTTATAAGATGAAGAAACTGTGGCATGGAGAAGTTAAATACTTTAGCAAAGCCATATAACCAGTAAATGGTGAGGCTGGGGCTTGAACCACTTGACAGATTGACTACCAAGCCTGTGCACTAATCTAAACAATAGCTTCTCTTAAATCATTCATCTTTCCTGAGTCTCAGTTTTACCAACTGTGACACTAAAGGGGAGGGTTTTGTACCTTTGTTTGAAAAATCTGGTTAGAAAGTAAAAATATCCTCCCTAGAAAAGAGTGTTGCCTGATATGGGTTCTAGAGGCTTCCAGAAGCTTTATCCATAAACCCCGGTTGAAAATCCTACATGAGAGAAGATGTCTGGGGCCACCGACCCTCAGCGTTTTGCAATTCTGTGTCTGTTCCCTGAGACAGGAAGCCCACTTTCCTGCTCCTCTGTTCCAGTGTTGCTTCCTGCTGATCAAGCGACTTTGGAAATGGATGGGGAGGTTCCACAGGGGCAGGACTTGGAGAGAGGCCATCACTGTGTGAGAGGGAGACAGTGGGCACGTGGAGCTCAGAGGACTGGCAGAGACTTGGAGGAGCTTCCAGGCCACATGATGCCAGGCAAATCACCTCTTCTCTCTGGGCACAGAAACTCCCAGCCCAACTCAGCATCTGGTCTCAAAAGTTCATTGGAAACTGTTGTCCCCAGGCAGATAAAGGGAATGGGAGTGACTCTGCCCAAAGGCAAAAGGCCTTTACTCCCAGACAGAGGAAGGAAGGGCCAAGGGGAGGTATGCGGGGTCCTGAGGGAAATGGTTGCCCAGGAGCCAAGTTAAACCCATTCTTCTGAGGCAGGAGCCTTGGCCTTCTGGAAGATAGAACCTGCCACCTGTCTGCACAGGGGGCATCTGACTGACTCCTGAGGTGAAGGCAGAATTGGGATGAGGTTACTGACCCTACCTGAGAGAGAGGCCAAGTCTCTCCCCTCTTTGGCTTCAGTTTTTCCTTCTGGGCCATGAAGATACAGCGTTTCTTAGGGGTGTTTCCTGTGTCAGTGCTGTTGTCTCAGATGGCAGAGAGGTCAGTGCATGCCACACACCGCCCCCCTCCAGCCTCAGTCCCTTCCTTCTTGGCCAGTCCATTTTTCCTCTCTTCTGAGCCTTTAGCATTCTACTATATACGAACTAGACATTCTACAATATTTGAACCAGACATACAGATGGGGAACTGAAGCCCAGAGACTATAAAGAATGTTCTAGTTTTACCCAAGTGGAGGCTGGACTAGAATAGATGTTGGATGAGTCAGTTAAAAATTTTTCAAAGGTTTCCCATTATATTTAGGGAAAAATCTACACTCCTTCCTGAGGTCTGTAAGAGTGTAGAATATTAGTACCTAGCCCATGCCTGCCTCCCCAACCTCACCCCAGGCCACTCTCCTCTTGGTCACCAAGCTCATGTTCCTCAGACATGCTATGTTCTATTGCAAGTCTTGTGTATATATTGTTTATTCTTCCCGGAAACCACTTTCCCTTGATTCTTTGCAGGCCTTGATCTTTTTTACCCGCAGGTCTCAGCTTTATGGCCATCTCTTCAGAGATGCCCTCCACGATTTCATGAGAAAAGCTTCCCCTTATATCCAGTGATAATCTTTGCCATATTTCTTTCAGACCCCTAATCCCAATTTCAATTATTCACTTATTGGTATGTATATATGTTGTCTGTTCCCCCCACCCACCCACCAAGCTAAACGACCATGAGGTCCAGAGCCACTATATTTCAAGCACCTAGCTTAGTGTATGGCATTTAGTAGGTGCTCAATACATTTGGTTGAATGAATAAACAGGGCAAATATGATGAATAATAGTAAGACGACTCTGTGAGTAGAGGAGAGAGATGAGATTTTGGCTTTGACACAGGTTTCTGAGGTCCCAACCCTGGAGGTGGGACCCTGGAGATGGGACTACTCAGCTGGGCAGTTCATGCCAATGGTAGAAGCCTGGTTGCTCTGCCCTCACCACTGGGACAACAAGGTGCCATCTTCACCTGGGGACTGGTGTAGCTGAGGCTGGGACTAAGACCCCAGCTTTATTCTAAGGATGGGGCATGAAAATAAGTAAGATGAGGGAAAGGCTGTCGGCCTTCATTCCACAATCAAAATATTAACCAATTCCAAGTGATTACTGTCTCTTGAGGCCAGGGTTGGAAATGACTACAAGGGATTTTATCTTTTTGCCTTCCCCCTTTGTATCTATAAATACCAGC
Source organism: Macroglossus sobrinus (assembly GCA_004027375.1). Lineage (NCBI taxonomy): Eukaryota > Metazoa > Chordata > Mammalia > Chiroptera > Pteropodidae > Macroglossus > Macroglossus sobrinus. Next base: position 2,005,797 of record PVKZ01000066.1, read on the forward strand.
CTTTTCATTGAGAGGGTTCTAAATCATTCTTTTATCAAAGGCTCAGCATCCATTCCTTGTGAATAAACAGTGCTTTACAAGTTAATGGCCCACTCAGGTGGCTGAGGCCCCACACACCTAGGGAGATGTTCACTCAGGTGATGAGACTGTTGCATCAAGGTTTACATCTTCAGCTTTCAGATGGAGAAACTGAAGCCCATGGAACCCCTACCGCATCCCAGATGCTCTCCCTTGGCACAGCCATCAACCTGGCCTCTCACCTTCAGCCTCTCTCTGATGCCCCAGCTGTCTCCTAAACCATTACCAGATTTACCTATTCAAGGCACATTCCCCTGCTCGAGAGCATTCCATGGTTCTCCACTGTCATGGAATTGCCCTTTCATTTTATGCCATTTTATTGCTGTAAAATTCAGCACCATTTCTATGGTGCTTAGAGCCCTCTTGAGAACTGACCCCCAACCCACTTTTGAATCCACTCTCCCACTAGTTTGCCTAGATATACAGAGATGCTTACTGGGGATAGTTAAGAGCTGGGCCTTAACTGGGATTGCATTTCTGTTAGAAGAAGCGTTAACATCAGGCAGGTTAACTCGGATCATTTCTCTGAGCCTCAGCTTCTTCCACTGTAACATGAGGTTAATAATAGGATTCCACCTTGAAGCAATGGTACCTATAAAGCACAACCTTGAGCCTGGCACATAGTAGGTGGTCAGTGCATCGGTGCCTGTAACCATCACTGGCAGTCTTTGGCAGGTGCACTCGAGCATACACCTTACACCCCTTGTCTCTAGTCTGGATCCCTCAACCTGAACTACTCTCCTTTCCTCTTCTCCATCTTCACCAGTTCAAATGCTGCTCCTTCTCCAAGATCACCTCCTCTTGGAAGTCCCCCTTGGTTCCTCCTTTCCCAGCACTGTATCTGGCCCTCGTTTTAACATTTACCACTGACTTGCCATCTACCATCTGTTATCCTCTCAAGTCCCAGTCCTAATCAGTTCCATCTCTCTCGCCATGCCTTGCCCATAGGAGGAGCTCATGGTAAAGCTGATAACTGAGGCCTTGGCTCTGTCCTTACTGCGTGCCTGGCACTGTGTCAAGAACTTTGTATGAGTGATCTCACTTAAGCCTTATAACAACCTTAAGAGGTGTGAGGATCTATTAATAGCCTTGTTTTACCAATAAAAATATGTTAATAAGGCTCAGAGAGGGTAAGGTAGCTTGCCCAAGGCAGCACAGGATTCAAACCCAGACACTACAGCCTAAGGAGCATCTATCAAATAAAGCAACCCCTTGGCATGGGAACCCATGCCCCGCTCCCCATGTGAGTCCCAGCCCTGGCGGGGAAAAAGGAGGTCAGTCGGAGAAGAGCTATAAGGGGCAGAAGGAGTGAGCAGCACAGCAGGGGCCAGGCTGTTTAAAAGTGGTTCTCAAGGCAGAAGCTCCATGTGACACCTTGTCTCTCGCATGTAGCTGGGAAGGGGAATGACCCAGATAGAAGGTGGCAGAAGGCTGTTTTGGGTTGAGTATTTTCTCCCTCTGCTTTGGCAGATATCGCTGCTGAGAGCCAAGGGAGTCTTTCCAAAACAGCTTTGTTAGCGGCGGTGTCTGGCTTCTCAGGAGGGAGCTGTCTTAGTGGACTGACCCTCACGTTTCTGTCCTGGAACTCCTGGGATTTGAAAACAACAATTGTGCCTGGAGTCAGGGCCATCCTCATGTTAACATGCTAAACCCTCCCCACGCCACACTCACTCCTTGAGTTTGTAAGGGATCCCCATGGGTCCCTCTGCACCAAACAGAGAGGGAGCAGGCATGAGTGAACGCCCGAGACTGATGCTCCAGGCTCCACATCCTCCCATGACTTCCTATTGCTCTTGAACTCAAATCCAAACCCCTTACTCCAGGGCTCAGAGCTCTGCTAGCCTCTCCAGCCTCATTATGTGCCGCTCTCATTCATTCATTCAGGCAGGCAGGCCTGTGGCCAGTAATATTTTAAGTGTCTCTTCTGTACCAAACATGTCTCTAGGTGCTGAGGATTTCAGCCGAAATAGGCAGATAGGGTCCCCTCAGGGGACCTGACTCTGCTATCTCTGCCTTAGGGCCTTTGCATGTGCTGTTCTCTCTTCCTAGAATACTTTTCCCCATTGGCGGCAAGGAAACCTTCTCAACCTTAGGCCTTAGCTTAAATGCCGCCTCCTCCAGACCCTCCCCCAAGCTAAATAAAGTAGGCCTCTCCACCCCCTACCTTCTGCCACTTAATTTAGCTCTCAGCTCTATGCTTTTCCTTCATAACAATCACAGTTTGTAACTATTTCATTTGTTCCTTTGTTTGTTTTTAATCTGCCCCCCATGAAAAAGGGAATGAAGTGTTTAACAAATAAGTTAGTAGTATATAATTGTTAATAGTAATCATAATATGAATGAGCATCTATTGAGTACTCGGCATTTTTTCGAATGTAGACATTTCTGACTAGAGCAGCACATTTCTGTATTAAATGAGTGGCTTTGATTAAGGCTGTGGGAGCAGTGGGGCTAGACAGAAGGATCGCCTTTGGAAGCTGAGCTGACCACCTGATTGATTGGATCTGGGGAGCCAGGAGGTGCCACCGAGGGTTTTGGCCTGAGTGGCTGTAAGATGGGGGCCATTTACTGGAGTCAGGAAGACCAGGAAGCAGTAGGTGTGTGTTATATATTCAACAAGGTCCATCCCTGTGTGCCAGGCATTATTGTAGAATGGGGCGAGTGAGGTGGCATGGTGCCTACCCTCACAAAGCATACGAGGAGCCAGGCACCAAGGGGAGGGGATTTGCCAAGGTCACACAGTGAGCTAGGAAAGGGCTGGAGTCCAGAGCCCCTCCCCACACCTCCACCCAGAATGGGAGGCTTCAGGACCTGGCACCTGCAGACCGCTGGGCGGGTACTTGACTTCCTGACCAGGGAAGGATGGCCAGGGCAGGGCAGAGCCTTGGAAACTCCACCAGGAAACAGCTCAGAGAGGCTGCAAGTCATACCGCCTGGGAGAAGACTCGAAGGGACAAAGCTGCTGTTTGCAATTTTTTAAAGGGCTGTTCTGGACCGAGAATGGCCCTTATTTTTGATGCTTCTTTGCAAAAATCTAGGAAGAATAAATGGATGCAAAAATAGGCTGCTTTTCAGACAGTACACAGATTGGGTTAGGTGTGCTATGCAGACGTGGGCATCTGGTAGGAGTTTGGTCTAGCAAGGTCATCCAATAGAACTTCTTGTGATAATGGAAATGCTCTATATCTGTGCTGTTTAGTATGCTAACTACTAGCTGCATATATCTTTCGGGTACTTGAATTATGGCTAGTGTGACTAAAGACCTGAATTTTAATTCTATGTAATTAATTTAAAGTTAAGTAGCCACATGTGGCTGTAGCTGTCATATGGGACAGTGCAGAAAAGTCCTTTTCATAAGGGCCAGACACCCCTCACCCACTCCCTGTCTACCACCTAGGCAGCACCCACAAGGAGGGACTCTAGCCAAGTCCTTCAGACATGTGTGGGGCAGGAGGCGCTGGGGAGCTCACCCACCCACATCTGTAGTGCTGGTCTGGGGAGGACTGAGAGAAGTGCAAGCTCCGGGGCCTTTTAGCAGGAGGGGGCACAGGGAAGAGGGAGGGAACATGGTGGCCCTGGAATCCTACTGCAGAGAGTCCCAGGAGCTGGAACGGGAAAGGAAAAAGTTATACTTGAGTGAAAGGATGGTAGGCATGTTTCAGTATATCGATGAAGAGGAAAGAATTGGTTGTAACTATGATGACCATGCAAATAACTTTAATATAAAACATGTGACATTATCCAGATAACATATATAAGAAGTCTGCAAAGGTGGCAGGGCGTCGGGCAGCCCTGAGGTGGTGGTGCTTCTGGAGAGGGGCCTTATCCTAGCAGCTTTCCACTGAACTGAGAAATGAGGAAGTCCCTATGCACAGGGGGAAAGTCTCAGACCTTGCTGGAGTCAGAGACCTGGCCTAGGTCTGACTATACTTAGCGGAAGGAGTTGACAAGTGACTGAATGTTTTGGGCTTTCCTTCCGCGGGGGACAGAACAGATGTGAAAGGTCCTGTAAGTGTGTGTGCGTGCGTACATGCATGTGTCTGTGTGTTTGTCTGTGCGCGCGCGTGTGTGCGCGTGTGTGTGTTGGAGGAAACTTTGATGCATAGTCAGCTAGACCTAGACCACACAGTGAGGGGTTGCAGAAGATCTGGGCCTGGATTTGTGTACCAGGCCCTGAGGGCTGACGCTGGCAGTGTCATCCCCTGGGCCACAAAAGCAGGAAGAGGGCAAAGGAGGTGCTAACCCAGTGTCCACTTGCTTTTCCTGGAGCACCGACCCCCACCCTGGAGGCAGAGGCTGAACTCTGTCCTTGCCTGGCTCAGGCGAGATTGGGAGGCCCCACTGAAGGCTGCCCTGGCTCCTGGCCCCTGTCCTGCAGCTGGGCAGGCCCCATATCTGGACTCTCAGACAGGGAAATCAGTCTTAGAATTCTTTTAGCAACAATAACAAACATGATCAGAGAATCAACAAACATTGGGAGCTCTGCGTTTCCAAGTTGGAAGGGACCTTTTAAATAAACAGTCTCATCCAACACACCACCACCCATTGCACAGATCATTTCCCAGCATTCCTGCCATATGGTTATCCTGTCACTTTTGGAAATGAATGAGATCTGCCCTTTCCCACGCACCTACTACATGCCAGGTACTGTGTTAAGCATCGTCCATCCATCTCGAGTGATCCCGGTGCACCCCAGGGGTGGAGATAATTACTGGAGACTTTGCACTGTGTCATAGGTTCTAACGCTGTTTCTGAGGCTGGACAGACCTGCATTAAATCTCACCTGCCAGATGTGTGGGCCTCTCTGAGCCTCAGTTTCCTCACCTATAAAATAGGGATAACAGTTGCATGACTTCACAGGTTGTTGAGAGGTGTACACAGAGTGCCTGATACATGGCCTTGGCCATTATTAGAGTGATAACTATCCCCATTTCATAGATATAGAAATGAGGCTCAGAGGTGCTTGTCCTGGATCACCAAGCCAGTGAGAAGTTGTACTGCACAATCCCAGAGGTCTCCTTGCCCAAGTGACCACATGCAGTGTCACCTGAGAGCTATTCATATATCAAATCCCTGAGCCCCATTTCAGCCACACTGAATCCAAATTTCTGGGCTAGAATCTGTTCTTTTAAAAAGCTTCCCCCAGGCAGTTGTGAGGCTGCTGGAACCACTAGACTGTAACTTCCCAGGACCTCCACTGTGCACACTTCCGGGGACAGGGAACTCACTTTCTCCACGGCAGCCTGGTGCACGTGGATGAAACATTCCTTAAGTCTCAGTGCCAGAGCAGAGAGAAACCCTCTCATTTGGGTCACTTATCCAAAACTTTCCCCACTATGCTCACTCCTAAGGAGCTGGGGGCTCCCCACCCTCCCACCACCTACTGACACTAGCATCTAGCCCAGAGAGTTAACTCATTAGGTGGCTGGGGGTGGTGGCCCCCATCAGACACCTGTTACAGGAGCCTGGACTTCCCCTTTAGCTCCAGAGTCCCAGGGGCCTGTAAATCATTGATCCCAGGCCCTCTCCCTGCCCAGACACTCTCATCGCCTCCCTGCTTCCTCCCTCCTGGGCTCCTGGTTGGCACAGGTGCTCACTGGAGGGGGAAGGGAGGGTGGCTTGGGGCATTCAGGAGTTCTGGACCAGAGCTGGGACTGGAGCCCAGGGCTCCTGACTGTCATCAGAAATACAGATTCACATCTGCACATGGTAAAAATTTAAACATCTCTACAACTCCCTCCTGTCTGTGCCCACTCCCCCACCCCACCTCCAGTCCCTTCCCCAGAAGCAGCCCCTTGCTTGCTAATGGTTTCTTGTACATTCTTCCGGAAAGAACTCTATAGGTTCCCATATGATTGTATATGTGTGTATTCCCCCCATTTTTATTTAAAGTGGCATCCTACTCTAACATTCGATGTCTTGCTTTCATTTTACTTAACAACATATCTTAGAAACTGCTCCATATTGGCACATATGGAGCTTTCTAATCGCTTTTGAGTGACTACATAATGCTCCTCTCCATGGATGTACCAGCTCTTATTTAACACATTCCCTGCTCGTAGGCGTGTGCATTGTTTTTTATTTTTGTGTTATTCCAAACAGCTACAGCTTTGTGCATTTATCTATGGGATCAATTTCAAGAAGTGGGATCAATGGGTAAGGGGTATATGCTTGTTAAACAAGGCTGGATATCACCAAGTTGGGCTCCAAGGAGGTTGCTCCAATTATCCACTCCCTGGACAATCTATGGGATTCCTTGGTTCCTGGACCACAAGGTGTGATAGCAAACATTGTGTTCTTTAGCAGAGTGATTTTCTTAGGGGAAAAAAGAGAAAAAAAAATGCATTTTGAGCACTTCCATCAGATAGATGTTAGCCAGTAGATTCCTGAGCACACCAGCCCCTCTCCTGGGTCCAGAGTTCGGGGTGGAGGTCAGGGCCTGTGGGCTGGGTCTTCACTGGCAGCTTTGCTAGAACAGAGAGAGTGATTATACATCTAGAGCCTTATCTCCATTCTAGTGCCACCCCACCCTCCTGCCCCCACTCTGCGAAGAGCTGGGCTGGAGGTCAGGATACCCGAGCCCAGGTTCATACCATTACCAGGCAGGAGGCTTTCAGCAAGGGCCCCTTTCAGGGTCTCAGTTTCCCCCATCTATGAAATGGGTGTGATGGATCCCTGCTTGCTCATAAGAAAGGATGAGAGTGAACGGTGGGTGCCTGAGGGAACAGGTGATTTCATAATCAATGATTGTAATCTCTCAGGCTGAGCTTTGGGTAGGCAGGGAGCCTCATCCCCCACTTTAGGCTGTGAATCTTCTGGGCAATGTCAAGGACCCCTAGCCTGCAGACCCTCTACCCACAGCCCAGGGTTCCCAGGGGTCTGCTTTCACCATGGGCTGCCCCCCACCCCCCACACTTCCTCAGAATTACAAGCAGATGGGTGGTCTGCTTTGTGAACTTCTGCTGCCAATGCTTAGCTTGGCGGGCTTCATGGCAGACTCTGCAGACCCTTAACCTGATGGGTGAGGAGTCTTGAAGGGAGAGTGGGAAGCGAGAGAGCTCTAGGCCAGGTGACACGGCCTTGAACAAGTCCAGGCCTGCCTGGGGCATCGGTGACCCTGACTGCACAGAGAGGCTGTACTAGAAGGATGCACCAGGCCTCTCTTATTTGATTCTCTGGCAGCTGTATCACCATCCTGAACCTCGGTCTCTTCATCTATAAAATGGGAGGAGACGAAACTCTCACGACCACTTCTGGCTCTAGTCCAGTGAACCCGGAAGAGCTGTGGATTCAGAGCTCTACTGAGCTCTGGTGCTGGTGGCGTTAAGCAGAACTGTTTTTGAGCTGGCGCAGAATTTTCTAGGCCAAGGAGGGGCTCCATCTGGACACAGGCCTTAGCAGCCACTCCCTTGTCCCCTTCCTGGGCCAGGCCTGGCCGAGGGCCGAGGTTGTCCCGTGCTGCACTGGGCAGTGGATGTGGAAGTGTCCAGTATGGTTCCGCCGCTCTGGCAGGAAACCCAAGGAACATCTGCTGTCTCCCATTCTCCACAAAACCATTTGGCTCTTGAGAAGCCCAGTGCTGTCCTGCCAAGCTACGTGGGTTTGGTGGAGTAGGCGAGGGGAGGGTGGGGGTTGGGGGAACTGGTGGGGAGGGGGAGTTAGGACAGAAGTGCTGAGGGATAGGCAAGGCTAAAGCTCTGACCCAGAGGTGAAAGCCTGGCTGTTTGGGGGCCCTTGTTTGAGGTGAGAGGGAATCAGTAGTTATCCAGAGACCCACCATGCCCTGGTGGGATGCATGTGTGGGTCCGAAAGTGCTTGCGTGTGCCTCCTATTTATAGCCATGTGCTCAGCTTCTTGCAAAGGAAACTGGTGTTTAGTCAGGCCCCCACACCAGCCAGGCCAAACATGACTCTTAATATTCTCTCCAGACGGACCTCTGATCCCAGCCCCAGAGAAGCCCTGACATTAACCCCAGTTGGTCCTTGAATCCAGTTTCTGGCCCCAGGCTGAGCGCTATGTAGAAGTCAAGCCACCACCTTCTCTCTCCCGGGTTAGTGCAGGTCTGTCTGCGCTCCCCACTTCCTCTCACCAATCTGTTCTTCATGCAGCAACCGGAGTCCTATTAAAACCTACGTCAGACTTCATGTCTCCTCTGCTCAGAGCCCTGCAGTGGCTCCCATCCCAGACACAGCCAAACCCAGAGTCCTTTCCATGGCCTGCAAGGCCCTGGGTAACCTGCCCTGCTCCCTTTTCTCACTGCACCCCAGCTGCACCTCACTGCTTCTCACACATGCCAGATGTCAGGCCCGCTTCCACCTCAGAGCCTTGCTTGCTGCTCCCTCTACCCTGAGCCCTGGATTTTTTTCATTTTGCTCACCTGTGTACCCCAGTGCTTGGCTCACAGCAGGAGCTCAGTAAATATTTGTGGACTAAGCAAAGTCACTCCTGCTCTGTGCCCAGGCACAGGCGAGAATGTGGATGGCTCCAGGCAGGCCAGTCCCAGCCCCTGGTGCAGCCCCAAAGCTCAGGGCTTGGATCCAAGGCTAGGACCTCTTGAGGTACCTGCCAGGTCCTCGAGAACCACCAGCAACTGCATTAGACAGGAAATGAGGGCCATGTACCCCAGGATTGTCTAGCAAGCTTCCACCTCTGCTGCAGTGGCTCGCCCTGCTCTCTTCTGCGTAGGAGAAAGGAACAGTTACCATTTCATTCATCTCAACCTGCCCTTACCTACCAGGTGTCTCACATGTCACAGTGTTCATACTTGTGGCCTGAGGACCCTGAATCAGAACCACGTGGGGGACTTATTAAAAATGCAGATTCTACCCCCAGGCTTTCTGACTCACGTGGTCAGGAATGCCCTGTTGTGCAGTCACATCTGGAAGCTGCTGGGTTAGCGCTGGAGGAGCTGACAATCATAGTAAAGCTCTGGGTCAGGAGACCCGGCATGAAACCCCAACTCCACCAGCAGCTTGCTGTGTAACCCTGAGCAGGATGCTTCCCCTCTCTGAGCCTCAGTGCCTCCCATTTGGGCCTGAAGTAGTGCTTGCCTCTCAGGTTGGGAGCCTGTGCGCCCAAGCCTGGGGGAATGGTTGTCACCCCCAGAACTGGGGTAGATCTCCCTTCCCATCACAGGGTCCTCCTTTGGGGACCTGGGGGACCCTGCCTGGCTCTTTTGCAGACTCCTCCTCACTACTCACCTCCCCTCCTGGCCCCTCTGGTTCTCAGGTAAGACCCGGACCAAGGACAAGTACCGCGTGGTCTACACAGACCACCAGCGCCTGGAGCTAGAAAAGGAGTTCCACTACAGCCGTTATATCACCATCCGGCGGAAATCAGAGCTGGCCGCCAATCTGGGGCTCACTGAACGGCAGGTGTGTGGGGAGTCCCTCAGCCTTAATCACACGAGCAGTACTGGGAGTATGGCTTCCAGGCTGAGGGCAGATTATGGAACTCAGTCAAGAGAGGAGAACAGAGAGGTTGAAACTCCTTGCAATGGTCACACGGCACAGCAAAATCTGAGCTACTGCCAAATCTTCCTCCTCCCCAACAAAATCCAATATCCCTGACCCCCAATGGGAAAACAGGGTATCAAATTAGCTATAGGCTACAGCAAGCTATAATCAGTACAGTTTAAATCTAGAGGAGGGAGCAGTCAGAGGGAGAACATGGAAGGCTTCCTGGAGGAGGGGTGTTAGAGCATGGCTTTGGAAAATGGGGAGGAAGAAGTTTACAGAGGAAGCTGTCTTTAGAGCAGGGGAACAAGTTCTAGAGGGGGGAGAATGTGTTCAGGGTCCATGAATGGTCTGGGTGGCTGGTGCAGGAGGGAGGCCACAAAGGCCACATCAAAAAATAAGAGCTCAGCTCTCCTCCTGAGCTTCCTCTCATTCTGTCATCTTTATTCTCCAAAACCACAGGTTAAGATCTGGTTCCAAAACCGGCGGGCAAAGGAGCGCAAAGTGAACAAGAAGAAGCAGCAGCAGCAGCAGCAGCAGCAACAGCCGCCGCCGCAGCCCCCACAGCCACCACCGCCAGCCCACGAAGTCACTCCAACTCCAGCTGGACCATCCCTGGGGGCTTTATGCCCCAGCTCTGCCAGCCTCCTGGGCACTGCCTCCCCAGTGCCTGTCAAGGAGGAATATCTGCCGTAGCCCCCTGCCCAGCCTTGTGGGCTGGGAACCTGGGACTCAGATGCTAGTAGGAATGTGCCTCTTGTTAGGGGCCCTGGAGGCCTGATCTGAGTCCCAGCCCTGCCATTGATCTTCTGGGTAACCTTGGACAAGTCACCCCCTCAGCCCCTTGGCCCATCTGTGCAGTGAGCCCATTGGATAAGAACCTTTTCCAGCCCTTGTGTTATAGACCTCAGGGGCATACAGGAGCCCAGGGTGGGAGGTCTCAATCCCCAGAGGGCTGGGCAAGGGGACCAAGATAAATCCCCAGATCCCACCTCCTTCTCCATGTGTTTAAGGATGGAAGGCTGCCGTAGGGATTAGGCTGACCTGGAGAAAGGAGATGGAGCTGAGGGAAGATTGAATGTTTGCAGACCATGACCTGTGGGGAGGAATGTGGTCGGCTCACACCTGCCTCTTCCTGCAGCCTCACCTCTACCCGCCCCCATCTTAATAGGCCCTGAATCCCTCCCTTCCTGGCTGATGCAGAGCACGAAGCCCACAAGACTGGGCCTGAATGAGAGGCTCTGGTGACTGTCCCCTCTGGGTTAAAGAGCCATATCCCATCACTAGCATTCTCAGTGGGGCCTCCAGATAGGAGGGAGGCCCCTGGAGGGGGACAGAGGGGCAGAGTCCACATGCCAAGTGCCATGCCACCAGACTGTTCTTCAGGGCCCAGGGAGGACTTCCACTGGACAAAGCAGAGTTCACAGCTGGGCAAGTGTTGTACATAGAGTGGAATTTCTTGGATGCAGCTTCAAGAATAAATTTTTTTTTCTCTTTTTAAAGATGTATAAAACTCATTATACATAGAATTAAAAGAAAATGTTAAGTATAAACCATCCTTATCCTTCCCTAACAATTGCATAATTGCTTCCAGCCTCTGTCAGCCTATAACAAGGTCACCTTTAAAATGCATTTGGATGATCAAAGTAGGACATTATTAGAGTAAGTCAATGAGACTATGTAAAATTTTATGTCCATTTTGAAAGCAGAACCATCAGACTCAATATATCAATCTTTTGAATTTTTCAAATAATTTCAGCTTAGGTTTGTTAACAGATAACATTCGTTGGGCACCCATGTGTCAGGCATGGCTAGGCCCAAGGAATGCACAGTCTTTACCTCCCAAAAGTTCTCAGTCCAAGCACTGGGGAGCAGAGCATCCAAGGAGTGCAGAGTGGACTCCCAGCTTATCAAGGAGGGTCTGGAAGACTTCCTGGAGGAGGCGGGGTTTGAACTGAGGCCTAAAGGACTAATGGGTGCTATCAGGCCAATAAGGGAGGAATGGTAAAAAGAATATGAGCCATATGAACTATAAATTTCTAAAACTCCTGGGAAAAGCTGCTGTTCTCAGCCTCCTTTCAGAAGTGGGCAGGAGTCTGCTACAGGGGGCCTTCACTCCTGAGAGAGCTCCGGTGCCAGCTGCCTGCCCCTCTGTTTACTGTTCTGGGAGGTGGCCCAGCCATAAAAAGTGTGCATGGCCTGCCTGCCTGCCTGCCCTTTGCTCCTGGGGCACATGACAACAAGGCAGAGGTGGATCCCTTCTGCACACGAGCCCCTGAAGAGCACCAGGCATTCCTCTCTCTCCTGCTGGTGGCTTCACCGAGGCTGGTGGGCATCTCAGGCGTGGGAACCAGGTGGTACCAAGGGAAGGACACAGGGTTCCAGGAGCAGAGGAAGAGGGTTGGTGGAAGGGTAGCAGGCAGTGAGTAAATATAGTTTTCACAATGTATATTCGAATACATTTGCTGAGAGACCCTGGGTTGACTGCTTCCCCTGTCTAGACCTTGTTTACCCATCTGAACAACTGGGGGGCTAATTTACCAAAAGAAATGGCTCTGGTCAAGTAAGTTTGGGAAGTCCTGGTGACAGAAGAGTGTGGACCTCCAAGGAAAAAGGAAACCAGCCTGGCTCCAGGGTAGATGAGATGCCCAGCCAGTGGGATGCAGAGCCTGGGAGCACAGCAGGCCAAGGACAGGGAGGCTTAATGGGCGATCCTGGCCCAGCATGGCTGCTCCGGAACCACTTTCTCTGAATCACGCCAGATGGACTAGCAGTCTGGATCCTCATTTTTCACAGTCGCCACTCACCGGTGTAACAAAACACATGCTCTACAGCGATAAAGTCTGAACGTTAAAGCAAATTAAAAATGTTTATTTATATACATTTAAAAATATCTCCCTATATAATAAAAGGAAGTACATTTTCATCTAACACTTTCCTTAAATTAGCACACATCTCCATTTCACTTTTGATGTGAGACCAGGAGAGAGAGAGAGAGAGAGAGAGAGGAGGGAAGAGGGAAAGGGAGATAGATTAAGTATTCACTGGTTTAGACTCCTAAGTGGTTATTTTGCAGAGTAGCACCCAGACTTGCTCTGGGGTAGGGGACAGGGGACAGTGGTAGCAATTGTCTCACGTGCCTGGTGGCTGAACTCGTGCTCAGTTGTATGATTATAAAACTGGAGCCTCATGGGTAAATGATGTCTTCTAATGTTGGGGTTTTGTTTGTTTTATAAAATACAGACTTTTCCAACAAAGGCTGTGGCGATGGGGAGAGGATGGCAGAAAGGTATGATATGAGGGCAAATTCTGAGTGGGGTCAGACTCCTAGATTCCAAACCTGACCTTGCCTCTACTCAGAGTAATTTTGTAAAGTCCTACCTCTTCTGGGCCTCAGTTTCTCCATGTGAAAGGCATGGGCCTAGACCCATTTGCACTCACAGCCCTAGTGAATGTCACTGATGTTCAGTGGTCACCCCATGATGTGTTTGCTTAAGGAAGGCTACAGTCCCAGTCCTGTTCCTTCCCCCTCCCTCAGGACTGGCTCCTCCCAGGGTTAGACTTGGGGGGAGCAGGTGCTGCTGGGAAGGGGCCATAAAGAGGCCAGTCTTCAAGGCTCCTGAGCCAATGTCTGCCTCTAATCACTGTTCCTGTGTGGTTCTCTGTGCCTTCCATAGGGTCTAATGAAACTCCAGCACGATGGGAGTGGGGTGGTTCAGCAAAACTGCCTCCTGTCCTGTGAGAGATGTGACAACAGGCCCTGGAGGAGCGTGAGGGTGTGTCCTGCCTTGGCCTCCTTGGATTTAGGAGCCCCTGGCTTTTGCTTCTCCCTAGGCACGGTCCATGGCCCTCCAAAACCCAAGATTTGGTGCTCTGAGACAGTTTCCTCAGATGACAAATGGGGATGCACAAACCTGTCTTCCCAGGTTGTTGGAGAGAACTAAAAATTAGGCATTGGATATGCGTTCATCTAATATACACAGTAGAGCTCAATGAATGCTCCTTCCCTTCACATTCATGGCCAAAGGGCTCCTTCCTCCTGTGCCTGGAGAGGCCCTGGCCTGCCCAATGAGGCAAGGCTTCAAGGAACAAACAGCTGGGTGGGACCTGGGGAAGCGAGGTGGGCCAGGGACCAGTCAGGCCTTTTACCCAAACCCGTGCTTTGATTTAAACCCTTTCCACCTCTTTCCAGGTTCCAGCGATGAGAGTGGCAGCAACTATTCTTACTCTCTCCAAAGACCTCCCCATGTTGGCTGATGGTGACCCTATGAAATAGTGTGAGCTGGTACACTTTTAAGAGTGAAAGGGGCACAATTTGTAATGTATATTGTAGTGTATATGCCAGGTCCACTGGCGGGTACTGGTTCAGTCCCACAAACCAATGCATATAATCATTCTAGCTAATATTTCCCATCCTAGCCACAGGCTCACCGGACCCTCACAGCACTCTGAGAAGTCAGGCAGGCTCACGAGGGCTGGTTGATGGCCCGTTTTGCAGATATGCAATCATAACATTCCCAAGGTCATACTGCTGGTGGACAAGAGCTCAGGAGTTCTTGCTCTAAATCATAAACCATCACAACAACTCAGTGGCACTTGCTCTGTTCCTTCTTCTTGCTCAAACATCCCTGTTTCACTTTCATCCCAAGGAAAAGAGGATTGTTCAGAACCACCTCTAGCCCAGAAGGTCTATGAGTCCTGACTCTGTCACAGGTGTCATTCACTAGCTCTGTGACCTTCAGTGAGTATCTTAACCTCTCTGTGCTTCAGTTTCCTCACCTGTAAAATAGGAATAATACCATCTGCCTCTCGAGATCACTGTTGAGAAAATAAGACCTCATCCAGATTTGGCACACACTTTAGGTGCCTAATAAATATTGGATTGGATGATTGGATAAATATCTGACTAATGGCTGCTCTTTTGTTGGCAGGAGTGGACAACCCACAGTCAGTCAGTAAATGTTAACTGAGCCCTTACTATGTGCCCAGCCCCATGCTAAGTATTTTGTATGCACCATTTCCCTAAATTCTCGCATTCTTATAAAAGATATTTATCCCCATTTTCTGGATGAAGAAGTGCACGGAGCTTAAGAAACTTGGGCAAGTCACACAGCCGAGAAGAGGAGGCACTGAGATGCTGGAACCTACAACCAGCTGTTAGTATCCCCGTGCATGCCCTGCCTCCTTCAATGCCCAGCTGGGGAGAGAGAGGCCCAGAGAGGGCAGGTTACTTTGCCAAGGTCACACAGGAGACTGACTGAAGACTCCAGACCTCCAAGGGTTTCGGTTGCGGACCCCACCTCCTTACACGCTTGGCCTCTCCAGTCTTAGCTCAGCGCGCAGGGGCGCGCATACCATCCCCTAACCCCCTAGCTGTCAGCTGTCTGTCTAGGTGTCTACGCGGGTGCAGCCGTGCACCCCTCCCCAATCTCTGGCCCTGCGCAGGGAGAGGAAGGCGTTCGCAGAGCCCGGCTCGCGCCCCACACCCGCAGCCGACAGACCGCAGCGCCTGCGCCCGCGCATCCCCCAGCCCGCGCGCCGGAGCGACCCGGGCAAAGGCGCGGCGCCGGTCGCGGCACATCTCCTGCTCAGCCGCTTGCTCTCTGCGCTGAAAGGAAGCCAAGCCGGGAATTCCCAGCAGCCAGCCCTCCAAGATGAAGAAGCTCCAGGGAGCTCAACTCCGCAAGGTAGGACACGAGGGCAGGCTGGGGGAGCATTTGAGGGAGGGGTGCAGAGGCCCTCCTCCATCGATGCTGAGGAGGGTCGGGGAGGGCATCTGGACCCAGCTGAGAGCTCTGGGGTTGGCCAAGATGAACTGGATTGCAGCGAGGTGCAGGGTCAGGGTCTGTGCCACCCCACACCACCCCACACCTCTCTGGGGGTCGAGATGTAGTGCGTTGGGGGCTGGGTTCTTTGGGCCGGGTCCTGTGAACAGGTGTCTGCAGCCCCAGGAAGTGCAAGGTAGGGGTGGCTGGGGCCAAGCACCTGCCCCTCTGCAGTCCCCCACCCACTTTCCCCAGGGACTGATTGGGAATGAGGGTGTAAGAATAACTGAGCACCAGACTTTAGCTGGGCTAGTTTCAGGGTAGGTGGGTGGGGGCCTTGGCCTGGTCCTCATCTGTGCGCTCTACACTGAAGCAGCCTTTGAGAGCCAGCAGGGACACAGTCTTTCCTGCTCATGCTCTTGCCTGTGCCCCCCCCCCCACTTATTTCCTCCCTGCTCCCTTCCTTCTCATGGCAGCTAAGACCCCAGGTTGCCCCCTCAGCAGGGCAAAAGGAGCCAAAGGCAAGAAGGAAGGAATTTGGAGACCCAGGGGATATGTGGGCGGGAGCTGGCATGAGAGAGACAGCCAAATCTATGTGTTGCTGGGGCCCTGGGCCCAAACCTCAGCCCCTCCCCACCTTGTCTTGTGGGGTTGGACTTCCCAATCAAATCGAGTGTGGTTGGGGAAGTAGAGTATTAGGGCAAGTTTTCTGGCTTTTGGCTTAAAAGTACCACTCCCAGCAAAGGAGTCAGAATTCCAGGGTACTGTTTCTGCAGATGCCACTTACCCTGTGGCTTTGGGCAAGTCCATTCTCTAACCTGGACCATTGCCGGTGTCAGACAACCAAAGCAGGCCCCACTGTCCTGGGTTGTGATGGGGGTGGGGGTGGGAGTGGGAGGGTGGGTGCAGTGAACTCACAGGGCTCACAGATGTGAGAGAACAGCTCACAGGGGCTGGTGCCATTGCCCACTCCACTCATCCAATCTCCCGCCCTACCCCAACGTTCATTCAAGCTCTCTGTGATAAGAGGTTCCTTTTTAGTCCTGAATCGAGTGACTTCTCGGGGCCATTTGTGGGTCTCTTGGGTCTTGAGTCCTGCCCAGTGCTTTTCTATTCTCCTCTTTCCCCTTTCTTCTCACTCCCCACAAGAGCCCCTGCCCCTCACTGCCAGAGGGTCATACATTATGTAAATAGCCATGTTTTGTGAAGCCTTATCTCATGTAACTCCCTAAAATTCTGGGAGCTAGGTCTTATTATCCTTATTTTATAAACAAGGAAACTGAGGCACCGAGGGGTGCAACTTACTGCTTCCCTGAAGGTGAGCTGAGCACCAAAGACCAAAAGGGCAGGGCAGGAGTTTGCTGGCCTCAGAGTCCTCCTCTCCCTTGACCTGAAGGGGAAGGAGATAGGGAGGCAGGAAATGCCAGGTATCAGCAAAGGAGCAGAGTTGCTCAGAGATGAGCACTGGGCTGAGAGCCAAGGGTCTGAGTCCTGGTCTTGCTCTGCCTTTAACTTGTTGTTTGACCTTGGGCTCATCTCGTCCCTTCCCTGAAACTTAGTTTCCTCATCTGTATGATGATAAAGGCTGACTCCAGATCCCTACTGTCTCTCTCATCCTGGAGAAGGTCTGAGGGCCTTGGCTCCAGCAGCCCTATCTCTCCCAGCCCCTGGTGCTGCTGGTAACCTACATCTACTGGTCCTTAAAAGAGGGGACGCAGGTCTACCAAATTCAGGTGTGTTCTTGCGTGACCCTGGGTGGGGTGTAGGGGCATCGGGTGGGAGCCTCTCACCCAGGCAGAACTGTGAAGTGACTCGTTGAGCTTCCAGCCTTGCCACATTGATTTGGTTGCTTTCCTCTGTCTCCTGACTAGTTCCATCTTCTCTGTGCCAACGTCCTGGGATTCACCCCATGGTGGGGTTGGGGCTCCAGGTAGGCTTCTGATTGGCT
Source organism: Macroglossus sobrinus (assembly GCA_004027375.1). Taxonomy (NCBI): domain Eukaryota; kingdom Metazoa; phylum Chordata; class Mammalia; order Chiroptera; family Pteropodidae; genus Macroglossus; species Macroglossus sobrinus. Next base: position 2,023,043 of record PVKZ01000066.1, read on the forward strand.
CAGATTTGGAGAACCTGATCCCCTGCCCCTGGAGCAGGAGCAGGCTTCCCTCTGATTGGGGGAGGAGGGGGACAGAGAGCTGGCAGCATCCTGCTCTTAGAACTCTTGTCACCATGGAAACAGAGAGCCTGGACTGCTCTATGAAGATATAAAGGGCAGTGGCTTCTCAGAAGGGATCAGAGGAACCTCATTACTGGCCCCTCTTGGACTGGATGGGACGGGGGGCAGGTCACAAGGTGACAGACCTGCCTCACCACCCAATACCAGTGTCAACTGGCTTTTACCCTCTCCCTCCTGGAGCTCACCTGAGAGGGAGTGGTTCCAGAGGGCTCATGCTCACCCGGCTGGAGAAGAAGCCATGGAAGAAAGGGCATCAGGGAGCAGGGGTCGGTTTCAGATAGGTCTGGGGCTTGCTGCGACCCGTGCCCCAGCATGTCTGAGATCGCAGCTCAGGAACTGCCAGGCTCACATTCATTTCAACTCTGGGAGCTCAGTTACTTGAGAAGCAGCTTTTTATGCCCTTCATTATTGTCACTGTCACCAATAATCATGCCAGGCTGCCCGTGGTCATCAGTACCACTGAGAGTCAACCAACACTGTTACCCTATTTCTGCCACCTGAACCCATGGTACTGACCTTGTCACCACAGACAGACACCTTTGGTCCTGTGACACTTGTATTCTCCTCTCACCATCTTCATCCCAGCAATGCTCACATGACAAATCCCAGGCAAAGCCTTCTCTGTCACCACCTGATTTGCGTGTGGACACCTACTTGGGCTGGTGCCAGGAAGGGCAGTTTTAGGGGAGCACACAAATCTGGGCGGTAGTTATTTCCTGAGTCCTTGAGCTCAGATCTGATCTGATCCTTGACCACTGCAAGTGTTGCCAGTGAAAGCTCTTCTCATAGACCATCAGAGCCAGAAGACCATTAGAAACTGTCTAGACCTACATTTCCCCAAGTATATCCTAGCAGGCTAGCTCCTTGAAACACTTTTCTTAAACAGTATTGGAGAATACTGTCTGGTCCAGTTCTTATTTGGATAGTCATAGTGCATGCTGGTCCATTAAAGTATCTGACAAGTCCTGTAGGAAAGAAACCTTTTTCACTTTGTGCTAACCCAGCCTTCCCCAAACTTCTTTGAATCAAGAATCCCTTGTTCCGCTGAACACCTATGAACATCCCAAGGGATGTGTTTTTGGAAACACTGATCTCTCCAATCTCCTCAGTGTCCAGCTGGAGAACTGAGGCTGAGAAGACTCTTTCCAAAAGTTGTACAGTGAATTGATAAGACCTGGGACTCAAATCATGGTCTCCTGACTCCCAGTCCAGTGGAATCACTGTTTCCCCACAACCATTTATTAGCGGGAGCCTCAGGGTCCTTGCTCCTCCCTGAAAACACGGGTGTTAGTTGATAATCAGCCTTTTTTACAATTCCATCCTTCTCTGCCACAGGGTGAGACTTTCAGAAGCAAGCAGAAAAGGTGTGGCTCCCCCTTTTTCTTGACCCATTCCTGCCTCGCTTCTGGGAACTGCTCTCTGAATTTTAGGTAGTCAGCCTGGTATCTTTGGGCTCCCTTCAAGGCCCTAAATCCAGGCAGCTTATGGATATGCTAACTTACATCGCTCAGGACCAAGATGACAAGCAGTTGGAGGAGGGTCCTCATTTACCAGACCCAGCCCGAAGGGAGAGTGCCCAGTGGGCTTCCCTGCCCTCCTCGCATCACAGGAGGGGCTCTTAGGAACAGCTGGCCTCCATTCCCATCCATGCATGCATCTCTCCTCCAGTGACAGGAAGATTACGACTCTCTGAGACAGATTAGCACTTAAGTAGCTTCTTCCTGCTCATGGACTAAAATTCACAGTCCTCTGTAGGCCCCCTTGAACATAAATCTACTCCTTCCCTCAGCAGAGCCCAAGGTCCCTCCAAGTCCTCTCCTTTCTATGCTAAGAGTCCCTAGCTCCTGCCTCTTGTCCTCATGTAACCACTTTTCCTGAACAACCTCCAGTCTGGCCACCTGCCCTTTGGACACACTCCAAACTGTCTGTGTCTTTCTTAAAATTTGGTGCCAGAACAGAGTATTGAAACTTCAGCACTGATGGTTGAAGACATGGTCTTCAGCATCAGGAAACCCTGGGCTCGAAGCCTAGGTCTCCCACTAGCCAGCCTTGAGAAAACCTTGGGTATGTCAAGATTCCTCTCTTTGACCCTCGGTTTTCCCCATAATTAAAATGGAGGTTAGACGTACTTAGCTCATAGGGTTGTTCTGAGAATTCAATCAGGTAATGTGAGTAAAATGTTTAGTGCAGTGAGCACTAGGAAGTGTTCCATGCATGGTAACTGTTGTTAAGATCATTATCATTATCATCGTCATTATCATCACCGAAATAGGACCATCCTCTGATTCTACCTCTTGTGTTAGCCATACTAAGATTGAGGTGGCTTTTTTAGTGCCTGAGCCACCCTGCTGGTATCATGAGTTGACAGTCACCTAAAACCCTGAGGAGCTCCCACATATGGGCCCCATTAGCCCAGATGAGAGACGTCGATTGTCTGAACCAGTGTGTTTCCTCTAGCCCCATTCAAATCCGTATTCTTGTCTGAGAGTTCCAGTTCTGGCCCAGCCTCACCTTTGGTCTCTCTTACTGGCAGCCCATCACCCCAGACCTGCTGATGACCCCCAGTGACCAAGGTGATGTAGACCTGGACGTGGACTTTGCAGCAGACCGGGGCAACTGGACAGGCAAGCTGGACTTCCTGCTGTCCTGCATTGGCTACTGCGTGGGCCTGGGGAATGTCTGGCGTTTCCCCTACCGAGCCTACACCAATGGAGGAGGTATGGGCCTGAGGTTTCGCCTGATGGGTGACCAGGTGATGGGCCAAGGGTCAGGGTGGACTGAAGTTTGAAGTGGCCTCAGCCACCTTCTCCTATGTGACCTTGGGAGGAATTAATTGAAAGTGATTTATAGCAACCTGGACCTGGGAGAAGAGAGCTCACCTGCCTTGTCCCTCTCTCCCTCTCATCCTCAGCATGGATACCCGCACACTTCTCTCCCTGAGCCTTGGTGCTTCCTGAACCCTATGTGATGGGCAGAGGAGTGCCTCTGCTTCATGATAAAGAGCTGTATCTGCCTCTCAGTGATCACTGTGCTCTCAACATTCTCCCCATCGCCGCCCCCCCACCTCCTCCAGAGCCTTACTCCATCAATCATTCCTGTTTGTGAATCCTTAATCTGTCCTCCTCTTCTGATTCCTTCTAGTCTGACTGCAAACAGAGTCTCTTCCATCTTAAACAAACTCTGTTGTGCTTGCTTCTCCGTCAAGTAACTGTTCTAAGTCTCATTAACAATATCTTGGGTTGAACACTCACCATCTGCCAGCCCCAGGCATGGTGCTCTCCATGCCTGTCTCATTTAAGTCTGATGACAGCCCCCCTGAGTGGGCACCATTGTCGTAAGGCAGCTCGGGCTTGCAGAGGCCAGGTGCCTAGCCCAAGGTAACACGGCGGCCAACCCAACATTCCACCGCAGGACCCTCTTCTGCAGAAGCAGAACTCTGTATCTCCTCCCACCTCTACCAAACTCATTAAAGAAGCACATATTGGCAGGACGACAGAAATCCAAGTGAAACTAGATGAAGCAAGGACCAGATGAATTGAAACAACTAGGAAGTGTGGGACTGGAGCTGGCCTCTGAAACTCTGAGAACTTCATAATACCCATAGTTCTCTCTCCTCCCCACCTCCATCCCCAGTTCTTTTTTTTTTTCCCATGTGCTGACCTCATTTTTTCCTGAGACAGGCTTTCTCCTTGCAATTGGGGTTAGGGGTGGCCAGAGACAACTCTGAAATGACTTCATCCTCAGATCTGCTCTCTCTGAATGAATCCCTATAGAAATCAGGAAGGGTTTCTAACTGGCCTGGCTCATGATGTGTGCCCATGACAGGGCGGGCAGGGGTTGGTTAATATGACCTACAGCCCCTTCGGAGCCATATGGTGGTGGACAGTTCTCTAAAGGAGCTGGCTGCCAATATGAAAAGAAAAGGGGAAGAAATGCTGGGCACACAAGACCACAGGTGACAGCCACAAGCATCTGAGGTGGTATGGTGGAGAGGGGACAGGCAGGTAAACTGGAGGGTTCTACACTGAGGAGTTTGCACTTTCTTCAGCAGGGAATTCACTCACTCATTTATTCATTCATTCATTCAGGCTGCTCTGAGCCCAGCCCTGGTCTGGGCACTGGGGCTACAGAGGTGAGTGAATCCCCACCTGCCCCTTGGCCCTCAGTGACTGATGGCATAAAAGAAGACAGTCTCGACCCACCGTGAAGTGCCCCATCAGACTGCAGGAGGTGTCTGCTGGCCAGGGGAGGGGCAGGGCTGGAGCTGGGCTTTAGGGGCAGCTGACCCACCTGAAACCGTACTCACCCTCCCTCTCCCTCTCAGGTGCCTTCCTCGTGCCCTATTTCCTCATGCTGGCCATCTGCGGCATCCCCCTCTTCTTCCTTGAGCTCTCTCTGGGCCAGTTCTCCAGCCTAGGACCCCTGGCCGTCTGGAAAATCAGCCCCCTCTTCAAAGGTGAGGCCCCAGTGGTCCGGGGGTGGTTGTCCCCTACTCCCCAACCTTCGGGCAGAGAGGAAAGTGAAGCCCAGAATGGGATGGCTGCCCAGAGGCCACACAGCCTGGCCCGCAGGAGGGCATGGTCTAAGGGCAGCCCCTGTCACCCACGCCAGGTGCCGGCGCAGCCATGCTGCTCATCGTGGGTCTGGTGGCCATCTACTACAACATGATCATCGCCTATGTCCTCTTCTACCTCTTCGCCTCCCTCACCAGCGACCTGCCCTGGGAGCACTGTGGCAACTGGTGGAACACGGACCTCTGCCTTGAGCACAGAGGCTCCAAGGACGGCAACGGGGCCCTGCCCTTCAACCTCACCAGCACCGTCAGCCCCAGCGAGGAGTACTGGAGGTCGGGCGGCCTGGGCGGCGGCTGTCTGAGGGGGAGGGGCACGCCACTGAAGGGGCAGAGGACAGGAAGGAGCCCGTGACCCTAAAGGACCCAGCAGGCACCTCTAAGGTGCTAGGATTAGGTAGACTCTGGGTTCTAATCCCAGCTCTTCACCTGATCAGCTATGTGACCTTGAACAATTTATTTGGCTTCTGATGCTTTATGTTCACAGTGGGTATGATAATAATATTTCAGAGGGTTGTCATGAGGATTAAAGGAAAGAAGGCATATAAACTGCACTATCCAGCCTGGTGCATAGTACATGCTCAATAAATACTAGCTGATAATAATAATGATGCTGCTGCTGATAACAGTCATAGGAAAATTTTAGAGCCTCAGTTTCCTCCTCTGTAAAAATAAATAATAATAGTCCTTACTTCATAGGATGTTATTCATTCATTCATTCTTTGAATTAATGTTTATTGAGCACCGACTATGTCAGTAGGTAAAGCGCTTGGCATAGGACAGGACCGTATGTACTAAGGACCATCTCTGGTTAGTCTAATAGGAGAGATAAGGAGAGATAAGACTATATAGAGTAGGGGGTTGTTGTGAGAATTACATAAGGTAATGCAGGTAAAACCCTTGTCACAGTGGCGGGCACACTGCGAGCCCCATGAGTGCTGAGTGTTAGGATGTCTTCATCAGCCTGTCCCAAAGCCCAACTTTATAGCTGAGAAGATAAGGCCCAGAGGCTTGTTCAGTAGTTGGTGGGAGAGGCAGTACTGGAACCAAGTACTCCTGATTCCTGATCCTGTACTGGAACATTCCAAAGTGGTTTGGTCCTTAAGTAGGGGACTTTGGCTGACCAGAGGACACAAATCAGATACCCCCAACTCTTCACCTGCAAAGGACTCCCCTTAGAAATTTTCCTCCAAATGCGCCCTATGTCTTGAAATGTTTTGGTCTCCAGCCTGCATTTACTACACAGTTCATTCATTTGTCCATTTAAAGTCCATTCAAAGTGTGTGCACCTGCAGAAGAGTATGTCTGACCAGTGGGAAGGGATGGGCTTGGGTCTGCAGCTTAAAGCCAAAGAACATGACATGGGGTCCAGCAGCTGCCAGGGGTCTCCATGGAAACACCACGGCCTACTGCATCAGTTGGGGAGCAGGCAGGAAGCAGATGGTACTCTCACAAGTCTTTGCCGAAGTGAGTTTAGTGGAGGGACTTTACAGAGGTGAGGGAATCCACACGGAGAGGTGAGGCACCAGGAACTAGCAAGAGATTCAGCCATAACACCTCTGAGCCAAGGAGGCAAGCGGAGGGACTGGCAGTACTAGAACCAGGGAGCTTTGGAGCCTCCAAGGAAAGGCTGCCCAGTGAGAGCTGTGCTGTGGAAGAAGGCAGTCACAGCCAGGCCTTCTGATGGTGTGTGTGCATACATGCATGTGTGCATGCGTGTGTGTGCATGTGAGTTTGCAAATACCCCGACCCCTCACTCCTCTAATCCTGCAGTCTTCTGCTATCACATCCAACTAGCCAAACCCAACTGGAAATTGAGGAGGGAGGCAGCTTAGGTGATGAGTCTGTAGAGGCCAGCCTCCTGGGTGCAGAGCTGGGCAAAGGATGGAGAGGAAGCAAATGGAGAGACTAGCCAGGATCGCCTTGCAGGCTGGCCGTGGCTTTCCTCCATGTCAGTGGGGCATGGCAGCATGTCCAGAGTACACTCAGACCTTTGTCTCTCACAGCCGCTACGTCCTCCACATCCAAGGCAGCCGGGGCATCGGCAGTCCTGGGGAGATCCGCTGGAACCTCTGCCTCTGCTTGCTGCTCGCCTGGGTCATCGTGTTCCTCTGTATCCTCAAAGGTGTGAAGTCCTCGGGCAAGGTGAGGCAGGGTGTGGACTGAGCTTGAGAGGATGAATAGACTTCAACTGGGAAGAGGGGAAGGGAGAGGACATGGAGTTGGCGGGGCGGGGGTGACTGAAGAAAGATGTGGAGGTATGGGTGGACAGTGGCTAGGTTACTTTACTAGCCTAGAAACTTGCCAAGGGCAGTCCTCTTATTCAAGTCAGGATCCTTACTCAGTGCTTGACACTTTTTGAAGAAGCTCAGCAAGAGTTTCTTGAATGCTTGAAGGTGACTATATGAGTCAGGACTCTTGGACATGAAAGTGACCAGAATCTAGTTGTGATACTCAATTGGAAAGTCGAGAGGTTGTGCTTCAGGCATGGCTGGTTCTAGGTGTTCAATAATGTTAGCAAGAGTGTGGTTCTCAAAGTCTCTCAGTGATGCTTCCCTCCAGATTGGCTTCCTTCTCAGGCTTCATTCTTCATACAGTTGCCTCAGCAGCTCTAGGCCACACCTCACTTTCTCCAGTTTGCAGAATCCTAGAATTGAGTCTCTCTGGGTAAGCTAGGTTGTGTACTCATCTCTGAAACAGTCACTGTGGCCAGGAGGGTGGAGTGCTCTGCTTGGCTAGGCCTGGGTCACATGCTCACCCGTGGAGCTGGGAATGGAATCAGCCCCAGCCAGCCAAGGTCAGGGGACTAGAATCTGAAGAAGGTCAATGAGATGCTGGGCAGACAAAGCCACAGCCATCTCCTTTAGGTTATGAAGGGTGGAAAGGACTTGGAAACCTGAATGGTTTACTCAATCATTTATATATTAGAACTTGTCCCTCTGCAAAGTGCTCAGAAGTGCTGGCCACCTGGAACAGAATCATTAAAAGAAAGATTAGAAATCCAGGGTAGGAACCATTTAGAAAGAGAGGAGAGACAATCATGGTGCAAGCCAGGGCAGTGAGGAGCCTGAGACTTGATGCTGAAGGGGTGGCTGGAGGGTTGGGAATGGGCAGAGACAGGGCAGAAGGATATTTGGGAATGTCCAATGTCTGATGATCATGATGGCCGAGGACCACATGGGGTGGGTTTGCTGAAGGAGGTGGCTGGTAGCCTGGACCAGGCTGCAGCAGAGATGGAGAGAGCAGATGGATTTGGGACAGACTTGGGAAGCAGCGACAGGACTTTGCTGGTGGGATCAGTATGTGGAGGGAGGGAAAGAAAGAGAAGCATCACGGATGATGGCTGTATCTGACTTGGGCTACCCAAAAGTTGTGGAGGTGAAGTAGTAAGGTGGGAGTTTCTGGAAGCAGTAAAGGGTGAAGAAAGTTACTGCCACCTTCTGTCCCTGCTTATCGTCTCTCAGGTGGTGTATTTCACAGCCACGTTCCCCTACCTCATCCTGCTCATGCTGCTGGTCCGAGGAGTCACCCTCCCAGGAGCCTGGAAGGGAATCCAGTTCTATCTCACCCCCCAGTTCCACCACCTGTTGTCTTCCAAGGTGAGGCCTTTGGGCCTGGGGTCTGGAGGGAGAGGTCAGGCCTGAGCTGGGAAGTAGAAAGAAGGTTCCATGGGGAAAGAGGAAGCAGCGGGTAGGGATCTGTCTTTCCACATGGTGACCCCAGTACCAGGCACTATGCTTGGCACTGTCTTTTTCATTTATTATTCTTAATAGTCCTAAGAAGTAGACATTATTGCCCCACTTTACAGATGAAAAAACTGAGGTCCCAAAGAGTTAGTGGTCAACTGGAGGTCACATGGCTAGAGAGTGGCAGAGCTGGGATTCGAAACCAGATCTGTCTAACTTTAAACCCCAAGGAGTGCATTAGTAGTAATAATAATAATGGTACTGATAGGTAATACTTATTTGTTAATGGATGACTATGGCTGACCCTGCTCTAGCAATTTGCGTAATGTAGTCATTGAATCCTTACCACCACCCTCTTCCCATCCCCTCATTACAGATGAGGGCCCAGAGTGATGATGTGGCTTGTCCAGGCAGTATAGCTAGAAAGTGGTAGAGCTGGGATCCAAATTCAGGTCCCTTCAAATCCAGGGAGGAAGTATAGGGCCTCATTGTCCATACGAATTTACTAAAAAATTTACACAAGGCACTATTTCCTTCAGAACTAGACCAAATTTAGAGACTACTTTCTAGATCTTGGATGGGGACACTGAGGCCCAGAGAGGGGGAGAGATTTGCTGAGGTCCCATAGTGTAAATGTTGGAGCTGGGTTTGCTCCAGGCCTATGTCACTTGTCAGCCAGGACCGCTCCCCATGCCATCCCTGGACCTGTTGACTGGCTCTTACACCACCTCTGTCCTCCTCTTTCCTTGGCCCTCGAAAACCATGGTGTGCCAGCCCCTTCTTTCTGCCCTCCCTCTGCATCCTTCCTGCCACAGGTGTGGATCGAAGCTGCCCTTCAGATCTTCTACTCCCTGGGTGTGGGCTTCGGAGGTCTCCTCACCTTTGCCTCCTACAACACATTTCACCAGAACATCTATCGGTCAGTGCAGCCCCCTGGACTCTGGGGGCTTGAGCGGAGAGGAGAGGGGCTGGCCAGGGAGGGCCTCATGGGGTGAGGCCGGGCCGGCTCACCTGGCCTACACCTGGACTTCTCCCGGCAGAGACACCTTCATCGTCACTCTGGGCAACGCCATCACCAGCATCCTGGCAGGCTTCGCCATCTTCTCTGTTCTGGGCTACATGTCTCAGGAGCTGGGTGTGCCTGTGGACCAAGTAGCCAAAGCGGGTAGGCAGGCCGCCCGGCCCTGGTGGGTGAGAGTATGTCTTGGCACAGCTGGGCCTGGGCAAGTGAGCCTCTCTTGTGGACCAGCAACATTGTGGATGGGATGATGAGTGTGTGTACGTGCATGCATGCATGCACAAATGAATGTGACTTAGCTGGTCTCTGGGCGTCCATGTGCAAATCAGTGTGTGTTAACCTGTGCCTGGAGAGAAACAAAATTCTGTATAAGTTTGTCTTATATTTTGTCACATCTTAGGAACTCGCCTTGCTTGTCCAAATGAGTCCTAACTTGTGTTGAGATGACTGTTAAAAAGTGAATTGAGGGTGCGAGTGATCTTGTAAATCAGTGTCTTGTGCCAATGGCTGTGTTTCAGTATGTGTGTTAGTCGGATTGTTTGTGCAAATGGTTATGTACATAAATGTATTCAAATAAGGTGTTATATTTGGGCCTCATGTTTATTCATGTACTTATTATTACTTCATTTACTTTATCAACATATGTTTATTTAACACTGACAATGTGCTGGCACATGTCCTAGGAGTAAGAATCTGATGCGTTCAGTTAGTGTACATCTCTAGGTTGGCCCAAGTGGGTGTAAGCGACCGTGTGTATTCAAACATGTTTGTGGGGGCCAGCCATGTGCCCCAGGCTGCTGACCCCGTGTGCCCTTGGCCCAGGCCCAGGCCTGGCCTTTGTTGTCTACCCGCAGGCCATGACCATGCTGCCTCTGTCACCCTTCTGGTCCTTCCTCTTCTTCTTCATGCTGCTTACTCTGGGCTTGGACAGCCAGGTGAGCCCCGTCCGTGCCAGTGGGCATCTCCTGGTGTGTGTGTGTGATGTGTTTATGTGGGGTGTGTGTGTGTGTGTGAGAGAGAGAGAGAGAGAGAGAGAGTGTGTGTGATGGGGGCAGAACTCTGACCCTCCTCCCCCCACCCCCTGTAGTTTGCCTTTCTGGAGACCATTGTGACAGCTGTGACCGATGAGTTCCCATACTACCTGCGACCCAAGAAGGCCGTGTTCTCTGGGCTCATCTGCGTGGCCATGTACCTGATGGGGTTGATCCTCACCACTGACGTGAGTGGCTTTGCAGGGCAGGCAACCAGCGGGCCAGGCTGGGGAGACACCTGCAGCAGTGGTGTCCCCAAGCCACTTCTTCCTCTTTGGGAGGAACCTAGCCCACCCGAGACCCTCTCTCCCAAGGGGAAGCTTGGCCTACGATCCAGAGTCTCAGCTTTGGAGTCTTAAAGACTCCAAAACTCGCTTCAAGACTTGCTTCTGCACTTGATGAGTGAGCTCAGGACAGGTGGCTTCACCTCCCTGAGCCTGTTTCCTGATCGATAAAATGGGGATCTCCATCTACAGTTGTTTTGAGACTCAAATAAGATGATGTATATAAAGGGCTTGGCAGACAGACAGTGGTACTGTCATCAGCTTGCTCTCCCTGCTGGCCTGGCTGCTTCCTGCCTGGAGAAGGAGCTGCAGCAGGGAGCCAGGCCTTGGCAAGGAGACCCCAGAGCTGTGATTTGTTTTCCAGGGGGGCATGTACTGGCTGGTCCTTCTAGATGACTACAGCGCCAGCTTCGGGCTAATGGTGGTGGTGATAACCACATGCCTTGCTGTCACCCGGGTATATGGTGAGAGGGGCCTAGGGAGGTGGAGTTGAGGCTCCCCACAGTGGGAGATGGGAATCTACCTTGGGGCCCCCCTGCAACTGGGTCCCTAGTCCTAAGGGCCAGGGTTTCTGGTGGGGGCCATTGGGGTTAAGGAGGGGCTGTTGGCACTTGTGGGGTCTGCGAGTGGGGCCATCCTCCTCCCCTCTCCTGTGCAGGCATCCAGAGGTTCTGCCGAGACATCCACATGATGCTGGGCTTCAAGCCGGGCCTCTACTTCAGGGCCTGCTGGCTGTTCCTGTCCCCGGCCACACTCCTGGTAACCGGGCTGGGAGGGAGAGGTGCTGGCTGGGGGCCCAGGACTGAAAGCAGGTCCCCCTGGGCATTCAGTCTGGCAGAGCTGCCCTGGCCCAGAGTGGGCCTCTGTCGGGGCTGAGGGGCAGGGCAACCACCTAGATCCTGGTCTACTCCCCTGCCCCTTGATGCTTCCAGTTTTGTAGCTGTGTTTGGCCTAGTCCTGAGTTTGGTTTGGCAAAATGAATGGGGCTTTCTCAGGCCTCTGGGCCTTAGTGCTGGCGCCTTGAGGCTTTCCTTTCTCAGCCTTGGGGTTGGAGCAGGTCAGAAATAGGCCATCTCAAGAATTAGGCTGCTTCGGAGCTGGGCTCTCTGAGGCCTGGGCATTGGTGAGCTTAAAGCAGGACTAACTCAGGTTTGCCAAAGTTCCAAAATAAAGATGGACCAACTCAGATTCTGGTACCACTTAGGATGAAGCTATCTCAGGTGTCTCTGGGCTAGGCTATCTCAGGCCTTAAGGTAGCTCAGACCTGGGCTATGCCAAGCCCTGGGCCAACCCAGGCCCACTGTGATGCTGGGAGCCCCTTACCTGCAGGCCCTGCTGGTGTATAGCATCGTCAAGTACCAGCCTTCAGAGTACGGCAGCTACCGCTTCCCAGCCTGGGCGGAGCTGCTGGGCATCCTGATGGGCCTGCTGTCCTGCCTTCTGATCCCCGCCGGCATGCTGGTGGCTGTGCTTCGAGAGGAGGGCTCACTCTGGGAGGTGAGTTGGCTGCACCTCTGCCTGCCCTCGGCCTTCCTGACCTGGGGTACAGCTCTGAGCCCACCTGCTAGAAAAGAAAGCACTTGTGCCAACACCTTATCCAGGGCCTTGCAAGCTTATTTTAACCTAAAGAGCAGTTTTCCTCAGCCTGAGTCATGAATCATTTCAGACCTGCTCAGGCTGTGGCAGGTTCGGAGGGCTAGAGTCTGGCCCTGTGGCCCCTCATGCCACACAGGGCATCTGGAGGGGCTCAGTCCAAAGACCACCAATGTCAGCCAATGCCTGTTTGTACTGGGGAGAGGACAGGGACTTGCCCAAGGTCCCACAGTGCATCAGGCAGGGGTCAGGACTTGAACTTTGCTTTCCAGCCTGGAGTTTCCCTGTGGAACTCAGTGTCAGATGCAACAGGGACCTACCCCAGAGGGTGGGTTGTCACCCTTCTGTGCCCAGGAGCCCTGCTGTGGTCCATGGGTGACCTGGAAATGGATGATGGTGGGAGCCCTGCCCATGCTCAGGTCTTTGCAGAGAGACCCAGACAGCAGAGAGCACAAGCTCTTTGGCACGGGGATCTGCAAGCCTCGGAAGAAGGGAGCAGTGACCCTTTGTGAGTCAGTGGACATGCTGTGACGCTGTGTAATCCTGCTCTTCCCTGAGTCCCAGGGAGCGTTCTGTACACTGAGTCCTCCACTCCTGAGGCTGTGGGCATGGAGTCCTCTGGTGGCAAGTAGCTGTCATAGTGAGCAGAGCTGAGTGAGCCAGCTGGGCCCCAGAGAGACCCTGGGGACCCCACCCCACATCCCATCAGCGGTGTGCTGGAGCCAGCCAGTACTGCCTCGTGAGAGCTTGTTGTTAAATATTCAGGAATGTTGTGACCCAGTTGATAAACTATTGATCACTTGAATTTGGCGTTGGTGGGAATATTTACACCACTGAAACTGGCTACAAATCAAGGTTTCTGCCCCCTTCCACCCCTCTCTTCAGCCTGCTTGCCAGCACACTGCTGTCCCCCCTCCCTCAGCTGTCCCTCACTACTTCATATCACCTCCCGGAGAGAGGCTCAGAGCTCTTCCCGGGCAGAAGTGTGTTGTGGCCACACCGGCCAGACCATAGGGTGTCCTAGAGCCCAGCAGCTGCTCTGCTTCCCACTGCTGTGTGACTGGAGGCAAAACCCTTGCCTTCTCTGAACCTCAAGAACCCCACTTGTGCTTCTACAGGAAACTCGGCTCCTTGCTTGAGAGCCAGGTGTCTGCGAAGGAAGGAGGAGGGGTGTGGAGGGCTCCGGCCTTCTGGAAGCTTATGTTTCCCAAGCCTTGCTCTGCCTTCCACCCACCCTGATGCCCCAGCTGCCCCAGCCAGGTGGGGTGGGGGCGGGGGCATGTTGTTGTGGGGTGAGGGAGCCCTGCAGAGGAGTCAGGAGTCACTACCCAGCTCCAGGGTGCCGACTTCAGAGGCCAGGGCTTCCTGCACCAACAGGGACCTGACCACATTGACGAGGTGATCAGTACAGAAATCTAAGGGGAGAGCATTCCAAGTAGAAGGACAGCCAGTGCAAAGGCCCTGAGGCAGGAAGGGCTGGCGTGTTTGAGGTCAACAAGGAGGTCAGCACAACCGGATCAGAGTGGGTGGAGGGAGAGTGGCAGGAACTGAGATCAGGGAGCTAGACAGGGGCCGGGACGTAGAGGCCATGGCGAGCACTTCGGATTTCATTCCAAGTGGGATGACAAGTCGCTGGCAGGTTTCTGAGCAATGGGGTGACGTACACTTAGTAGATTTTAACAAGTCTCACCATGCTTTGGGATGGGGGGGCCATGCTAAGCCCTTTGCTAAGGGCACTGCTCACGTACTCTCCCTCGAATCTGTACCCCATGGGCTCCACTTAATGCTGGTCATCTTTCCTCCGTGAGGGATCTGGGGCCCTCCTCCCTGGCAGGGCAGAGGGCTTTGGGAATGTGGTTTGAGGAAGAAGGAGCCTAGGCCTGATGTCTAGGCTTAGTCATCATCTTAGTCAGCTTCCTCCTTCCATGGAAACGGGCTCAGAGAGGGAAA